>WIXG01000036.1:0-349091 GCA_009869945.1 Mesaphorura yosii
ATGCCAGGTGCCCCGTCATATATCATGCTCTATATTATTCTGCAGATCTCCATGCATCTAAATTATATTTTGGCATTCAAGCCACGAGCGCACACCATCAGGCCAACCCAAAAGAACACGTCTGTGGCAAATATTGATGTAGAAATGCTTAATGCGGTGCGGCATTGAACCGAAAGCAAGGGCATTTGAGCGACGAACCTGGTGCTTGACCGTCGTACGTGAAATCCGGAACTAAAATTGTCTGCGCGTCTACAACAACAATCGGTCCCGAAGACACTCCGTGCTGACCCGACAGCGAGCCAATAACGTGCGGTTGAGGGTAGTCCAAGTCGGCCGGAATGTACAAGTCACCAAAATTGACCTGAATTTTAACAAAAAAACCTAAATTTTTGCTCAATGCTACAATGCATGCGAATGAGAAGTTAAAAGTTTAATTTTGCACACTCATGTTTCATTATTAGAGTGTTAATGGCGTTGGCTGCGCTAAGCGCATTTGCATCACAGTTTCACAAAACGGAGTAACGGTGCTTTGTCGTGCTTATTTGTTTAGGTTGAAATGAAAATGCGGACTCAGAAGGTGTCGAGCGCACGTTCTCTTAATTGATTACTCTTGAATTGGACGCATCGCTCATCATCCGCATTCGCAGTACTTTCATTTTCGAAGCGCAACGTGTAGCTTTAATGACGGCTGCCACCAATTGAGCTTCGTACCTCGTAAGCTCGGCACCAGACCGAGAACCATTTGATGTCCTTCACGGTGAGGCCTTCGGGCAGAGTCAGCGTGATGTCCTGGCCGTTGTAAGCCTCCAGAACCTCTTTTCTGTAGAAGGAATAACATCGTGAGGTGAAGTTAATCCCTCACACGTATCTCACGTTGCCTCTGTGAACTCCAACCGACCGACGAAGCAACTTTCACGGGCGCTTGCGGAATGGCATATTAGACTTACGTTCCTTTTTCATTTGGAACAATTACTCCTTGTGGGCTCGGGTGTTCGGTGAATCCCGTCCAGAAGAAGGCGTCTGGAAACACAAATCATGCCAGGTGCCCCGTCATATATCATGCTCTATATTATTCTGCAGATCTCCATGCATCTAAATTATATTTTGGCATTCAAGCCACGAGCGCACACCATCATTGTTAGTGGTTGTTTAAGACGCAACCAAGCAAGTATTCTCGAGCTGCTGAATAAACTACAATTCTTCGTTTGCGTTTCATTAACTCTCCAGAGACTCATAATATTTGCATGGATGGCATTCAGGCGGAGTGCTCTTTCATCTCATGCGAAACCACAGCCAGGTATTTGTATCGCAGAGTCAGCCGTATGCAAATTGTATTCGAACACAAAAATATTGTACACGGCGAAATTTGAATCTAAGCGAATATCTTAACGAGAATGAAGAGGTTTCAAAAATCAATAAATTGATTGCAGCTCGCAACAATATCACTGGTAATGCTGCTGACTCGCTTTCTAAACAATTATCTTCGTCTTCGATTGACTAAACCAAATCAAAATGTCGTTCCTTGGGCGGTGCATTCATGACGTGACAAATTCAAGATATGATAACGTCAAGTCATGTGTGATGTATAATTCAATGTCACTCTTGGTGGGCGCTTGAAGATGACAATCTTATGAATCAGTGAAGGAAATTATCCGCGTCACTAATATTTGCCCAGAGAAATCGGATAGAACGGGAAGCTCTCGTTGCTCTTGTTGGAAGCATTTACGACCTTGACGACCATCAATTGTAGAATATCTCATTTTTAGATGACATTTGACAGGCACGCATGCGTCTATAGTCACTAATAAATTGAGGAGAACTGAACGGTTGCAGCTGGGATAAAGAAAGATAACCCTAGGCAGGCTCAATCATGATTGCGAAAGCGCATTCAGTCCTCCATTCATTATTCAAGTGTACTCTAAATGAAAATTGGAAGACTCTCCATGTTTATGATTGCACGTATCTGGTTGCCAAGTGTGCGTGGTGGAAGAAGGATTTACAGTGGAAATTCCTTTCTCAAGCAATTTCACTAAGAAAGTTAGTGTCGAGGAACTGCGATCAAATTGATTATCGGTTGAAAGCCAAACTCGTTTATTAAAAATCTCATCTCGTTGAATTCATATTATTCGTTCAGAATTGATTTTCGACAAGCATTTAATCCGCATCGGAGCAATTTTGCTCTGGAATGTGTCAAAGATCTACCTCATCTCAAGCATAAACGTGAGATTCTGAATTTTAAGATGGTTATTAGGATGAAGACGGAAGTCCCGGGAAATGGGTCACACATCTCCATGCATTATGAAGCACACAATGGCTCATGTTGAGCTCATTATCTTAACAGGCGATGAGTCGCAATCTTCTGCGTGCTACTTTCACTTTTTCGGGTCTCATTATGCTTTGGCATTTTCACCTGTTCCCTCCTAAATTGAAATACTCGAGATGAATCTCGCAGGACTTGGCTCGGTAGATTAAAGGACGAAGGAGGCAGTGAAGCTGTGTTCCTGAAGGCTATGCACGAAAGAAGTTTCTTCTTTTATTTTCACCTTTGAAGAAATAGTTGCAAAAAGTTTATATTTTATTTTGAACGATATTATTAAATTGGAACTAAGAAATTGGAAAAAATCCACGAGCTCTTGTTTCTGCCTCTCTCTTCTGGCCCCGTGTGTCTTGCGAACTGCTAAAGTGTTCTCTTTAGGGCTTAACGGAGTTCGCACTTGATTGTCAAACCATTGATGCCAGACACAACTTACAATCCGACGTTCGTTAAAACTTTCTTTCGCAGCTCATGCTGTGCTGGAAGTCAGGAGAAGCTAGTTCCAGAGTTGGAAAGTGAGGCGGTGCAGAAGGCGAGTCCTTCTCCTGGAAGAATACTCCGCACGGAATAGTTTGCACGAAAAGAAGCCGGCAAAGCGGAGCATAAAGACGTGAGTCGCTTTATGACTTTCCTCCAGCTCGTATTGTACCTCGCACATTTAGAGTTTACAGGCAACATCACTCCGCGAAGAACATTTCACAGTTGTTTAAATTTCCAACATAACACATGTGATAAGTACGAATCATTTTCGAACGGTGGTTTGACACCAGGCAACGATTCGTACGTCTCGTACTCTTCAAACCATCAAGTATTGTTCGCAATTGAGAATATTTCAACCTTCCGTTATTTCTTATTCTTATCGTCCGACTCTTAACCGAATGCAACGCGGTAAAGAAAGAATTCGGTAGCAATATCATAGTGCACCAAGGCATCATTTTTCCGAAATGCGAGCGAGCGATACTTTATCTTTCTTCAGGTTGATTTGCCTCGAACAAATCGATTCGAGGGCTTAATTCCAACACGCGCCTAGCAGGCTGAGAATTTTGAATATTTCTTTGAGAAGTATTCGCATGTGAATAATGCGTACTTCGCAGTCTCAATGCAAATGTGAAAGGTGAAAATGTCTGTACGGCGTACCCGGCCCATTTCCATCATAAACGAAATTCCTGATGTGTAAAGTTCTTGAGTCGACGGCGTAAACTTCTCCGCTCACTTTATGCTGGCGAGGTTTAAGGCGTCCGATGTACTTTCCACGGTACTGAGCTCCAGCTCCAGCAGTTTGGACTCCAGGAGTTGAAATGCTCAAAACTGGAAATAGAAAAAAGGCAAAAGTTAAGCAAACTTGAGATTTAAAGTTGGGAAAAGTAAATTGAAATGCCGAGAGTGAGCGACAGGTGACTGAGTGAATCTCGACTCACTCTCATGACATGTGTGATTGATCTAAACTTGAAATCCATCTCATCGCGATCGCGTTTCAGCATGAGGAAGTTGGAGCTTTCAACGATTCAGTTTTGGTTAGACAAGCAAGGTGAGCCCAAGGTCAGGAGAAGTTCATTGGCCATTGTGGGATAATGAAATGCGTTATCAGAAGGCAACAATATGAAATATTCAACAAGGCGGATTCCAACACGTAAATAAAATCAACACATTTACGGAATTTTCCAAGCGTTTGTGAAAATTGCGAGGTAGATAGGAAGAAATTCAGGACATGACCAAAGCTCTTTCTTCACTCATTGGACGGATGCGTGATTTATGTTGCGTCTGTGTTCAAGCGAGAAATCTTCTGAGCAGGTAAATAAATCGCAAACAATGCTGGCAAGGCAGGACTTTTGAACAGACAAGCAGCAGGAGCAGGAGATTACATCGAACAGCTTGACTTATATATTAAAACCTTTTTATCAAGGATTCGTATATATAGTTCATCAATTATCGTGCACCAAGTCAGCTTGAGCCGACAGAAACCACGGTCTCGGTCTGTAACATTGACCCAATGCGAAATGCGATGTTTACCAACTGGTTATCACGCTGCGGAACGCTTGCTCGAGAAGACATAACCAGCAAGTGTTAAATATTTCATCTACATCGTAGAATTAATCATGCTTAGCTCGACTCTTCTGCAGCGAACAGAGCACGGCCCTGACTTGTTACTGCGTGTTGCAAAGGGAGCTGTAGCGGTTTATTAGTTCAATTTCATAATGGAATGCGGCACCAAGTTACACAATAAGCCAAGAAGAATCCCGGTGGATCCTGAATCTGATTCGCGATACGAACAGCAAGAAGATTGTTGTGGTTGCTTCTGACAAGTCACCATAAACTTGTGCTTTGCTTTTAACTCAATGATGTGTACGTGCCATAAAGCCGAGGTAAGGCACATTTATTTACAATAGCGCTTTGTGGCGAATGAGACGACGAAAGATTGTTGTGCAACTTTACAGTGAAAAAGATACCGTACAAAAATTATGACAGGTCAGATTCATTCATAAAACGCAAGCTCGCGGCACCGCGTTTTGTTGGATCATTAAGCTCGGCGGCATTCATTTTTCACCAAGCTCACTTCGACTTGCAGAAATAGGAAACTCGAAGTGGCACTTTACGAAAAGATTTGCTAAATTCACAATTCGGTAAAGTTGGTTTAACGCTCTGGGAACGAGGCGCTTCTGACCTCTAATCCCTCTATACTTAGTCATTACACGCGTATATTTTCGGAATTGGGTCACTTCTGTTTCTTATTGGGCAATTAATGCATTGATGTCATTGCATCCTAATAATGTTTTGACAATTGATAAGTCACACCGAGCATGCATGCGGCTGTGACGGTGTAGCCGTTTCCCATTGTGTTCATGTCACGGAGGTTTAGTGTACGTCTTGAAATAATGGCGTGCAAGAATTATTAATCCCTCTGTCAGCGCTTAACTCTAACCATCTTCTGAATGATTACCATAAATCAGCATGCGTACCAGGAAAGGCGTTTCTTAGGGCAAGCAACTTACTCGTGCAATTCTTAATCGGGGGTGTACGCATCGCCGCTTGTTGACTCCGTAACAAGATTTTAATTTCCTACTTCAGTACCGCTTGCGCCGGAGTTGAATTGAACGAAACAGGAAGATGATCGATGCCTCTTGTCGTGTTAATGGAAATAACAAGTTCATCCTGAAGCAATTGGGAAAGAGAGGTGCAAAAATTCAGCTTGCAATGCATTGCAATGCAGAACAATTAAAACTGCGGTGAGCGTAATGCTTTCCACCAGCAGGCAAAGAATATTTAGTTTTCAGTGACAAGCCAAAAATTGGTGCCAGATGCTTTTGTTGGTTCTTTCCAACCCTTAAAGCAATTACTGATCTGTCTTGCCTGCACGACCAGTGAAAGTTTAATTGAATCAATGCACTGATTTCCCGATCCTTATCTCATTCACAAATCTGTACGTGCGTTCTTGAAATAGATGAACTTTGCGAATTAGTATCATACTGATGCAAATCCTCGTGTTTCTTTGCCTAATATTTGGTGAAAACAGGAACACTAACGAATTGTCACTGAATTGGTTCCATTACTCACAGGCCTGCATTTTTAGTATTTTTAGAAAACTTGTATGAGAGGCCTACGACACAATATGGTCAGGCTTGTTAATAGTTTGGGTCTAATTTGTCAGACGTGACGAGAATCAAGTCAGAAGTGCGGATCATCTTCGAGTCTACTAAACATATAGCTGCACCTTAAAGGTATTGGAGTTCGGTCACCCGAAATGCATTTCGTGTGCAATTCTTGACTGATTTCAATTTCAATGTCACGATTTCTCAAGTCGCCCCATTTCGAAAGCGATTCATCGTATAACTGCAATGGTACTGACAAATACACTGATGAACGCTCAATCTCTGCGTTCATCATGTGCAATTAATACTGTCATTCGCCGTGCGGGATGAAAGTCCCTGTCACTATTGTGTCCGAGCTTCTCGTTTGGCCGAACAATCATTTCACGCGATAATCATCGTGCACCACTCGTTTGCAGTTGATAAGACCTCAGAATTCAGAATGAAATATGAAAATACGATTCGCTTTTCGAGAATAAGATTGATAATATTTTATGTTTGTTCTATTTATAAAAAGAAATTAATGTTTCGTTTAGAGATCGTGCTGTGACTGTCCCACTTTAAAGCTTTAATTTCCTGCATGCTTGAGCCGTGCGTCGTAAATTCGCGAAAGACCTGAGTTTAGTTATTGCCAGTCGTTAATTTTAGCATTCTGCATGTGGATTTTCGGGCGTTACACTGAGAAATCACACAATTGTGTGAGGCAGATCCATCAATGCATTTAAGTGCTTGCTCATAAAACGATATGATGGTTTGGAATGAGAGCAGCGTGCCTTTTGTGCTCGAGTGACTGTCATAATTGCGTTTAATGCATTCTCATCCTGAGAACTGGAATAACACTGGGATTTACGAGCGGTGTTCTCTTTATGTCTGTGTGTTAAAATTTATGTGCGAGGAACAATAATAAAACAAGGAACACGCCGCGTTCGAAATGTGTAATTACGGATTATACAGTCGGCACATGAAATGCGCCATTTTCCGCAAAGTTTATGGCACCAACTCTGCGTGGTGTCACATTGGGCCTCAATTTAGAAAGAGCTCATAAAAGCGGAAGAGAACGAGATTACCTGAGAGAACGGCGAAATGCGCAAGCAGAGTCCAAGTGACGAGTCCGTGTCGCCGGTATCGACCCATAATAAATTCAAGAGCAGTTGTTATCAGAGAATCTTCGGAAACCCGTGCACGCACTTTAAGCCGCACTTTGTCACTGACTATCTTTAAATTCTGCACTTGGGCATAAATGTGCAATTTTATGCCTTAGGCTCATTTAACTTGGCCTCCCGCTGCACCACACAGCATTCAGCGTTGACTCTATTTCTCAACAAATCTCATCAAATGTTGCTGTAAATCTTAGGAACCAAGTTAACCGGTAGCAGTCAACATGCATTTTGGCTCACGAGTCGTGCACGAACGTCATGAATTCGAAAGCATGTGGACGAGAGCGGTCCGATCGTGGTGCAGTGCGGTACTTAACTCCTAATTGCAGATTATAGATGCGTCTTTGAGGAGCTCCTTTCCACTTTGTCTTAGCAGCGATGTTTTCAGAGATCAAACCTGTGATTAACGTGCGGCCATTAATCTTTGATTGCAGATATTATGCAATTCTCCACTGGCTTCTTCATACAATTGCACACGTTTCGTTGGATTTTGGTCCAACGTCAAACGATTGTGGTAAAAGTGGGCCTTACGCAGTCCTTGGTCAAAGTGGTATGACAAAATGAGGTTTCGATATAAATCGCCATGTCGAAACAACGTGAGTTATAATTCAAGACCGTTTAACCATACTTTGACTCTTTTAACTATTGACTTAAAACAGTCGTTTGTCCAAGGAGGTTTGGGGAATTTTGTAACCAAAACAATGGCCGGCCATGTAGGAGCGTTGAATCATTTGACGCTTCATATTTTCAGTGGCTTGTCCTGCTAGGGTGCGCGTGTCACATTGGAAAATTTTGACCCAAACGAGTGAAACGTTTTGAAGTCTGTCCCCAGTCTCAACAATTGCATGCGATACAATAAAAGAAACCCCTTGCACTGCATTCTGCATACAAGTTCTAGTGCATGAACCTCCACAATTTTTAGCCTGTATGTCTTGGAATTCAGCGCGTCCACATTTTCCATAACCAACCCAAGACGAAGAGATCAATTTGCAGCCTTTATCCTTTCGCATCAACTGTCAACCGCGTGGCAGAGCAAATGAAAGCACAACCACTGGTGCAGTTTGTTGAGACTGAAAAACCATAACTATATTCTCAAGTTAGCGCATACGCGTAAGCAGTTTCAAGGTTTTTGCGTGTTTGTGAGGGTTTTGAAAGGAAACAACTCCACGTCAGCTGTTTCTTTCAATCTGGTTTACAAATTAAATAAATAATGCAAATAAAATCATAATTTTGGGCGTTATTTTCTCTGCACAGAGTAATATTTTTGTACATGGTCCAGTCAATTTAGTGGTGGCAAAGTAAATCCCGATTTTTCACGGCAGAATAAAATACGCAGCATCGTGCTCGTGTGTCATACGCATTTGTAATTAAAACGCGTATGCATGTGCATCCCGAGAAAGGTAATCAAGACACGGATTTAATTTTTCAATTCTTTACTTGAATTATATTTTTTAAATATGCTTATACAGACAAATATGAGCGGATCCACAGAAACTAACTTAAACACTAACAAGAACGCAATGGCCAATTCGTTGTTGAGTGCAGCTGCTGCACACTCTTTAATGGACGAGGATAACCTGCTTTTACTCCAAGACGTGAGCCTGCAGGATGAGCCTGAAGCTCCAGACAATTACAAAACAGGTTAATCAAAGTTAATTTCTTGTGTATAAGTTCCGGCTACAGTTTTGGCAGGACACAGAATTTCCATGATTGTACATTTATTTCCATTATACATTGCTCGGAGTTAGCAAAAAGAATTCTATGGTAGAAATGGGAACATGAAATTAGAGTAGCAGTAAAGATGGACGGACGAGGAGACATTTATCCTAACTTTATGAGCACAAAAGAAAAGACGCAGACGTGTTTGTACGTCTGAAACATTTAACTCGGCCGATTCCGATAAAATGTTGTCGATGTTAAAGTCGAATTTCCATTATCCAATTGCTGGACGGAAGAGGGTCGGTCACTTTCTGTCTCTGTGTTCACGACTTGTCGTGTGGTGACCAACTACGATCGTTTGTGTCCTTCTTTTTCGAAGTAACATTACGGCAATTACGATTATGATTATTATGAGGAGTACAATCCCAATAACGATGGCCGCAATTTCGCCGGGATGTAGCCATTGCAGTTCTGGAAAAACGCAAATGATTTGAAACGCGGAAATTGTGTATTTTTTGCAAGTGATAAGCATTTTGAGAACACATACCTCGTACATCAACTACGCACACATTATGATGGTCCGAGCTAATAATCTCCACAAATGGAATGCAGCATGAAGTTTTCACCCAAACGCGCACTCGTTCCCGTGACCCCGGAATGAACGGCGGAACATAAAGTCCTGCGGGGATTGACTTTAAAGTAGATCCAAAGCCTGTGTCATTCAAAAATTGTGTCTGTATTAATTCATACATCACCGGGCAAAGAAACCTGTGCAGTGAAATAACAAAATAAATACAACCTCCCAAGTTTTGTATGATGGCGTACGCGGTCCACTCATAGTTGAAGCAGTACGCTGGATCTGTTCGGTATCTGCAATTTCCAGTCACGTACCGATCATAGCAAAAGGGGGCGTTCCGGCCGCCATACTCCAACTGTCACAATCAGAGTCGGATTAAGAAATTAAATTTGAGCATCCACCAGAGCCGGAAAGCGTTATCTCTAATAAGGTGCGAAAGCGCAAGACAGGTTGCGTAAGCGCGTTTGTTTACGTGGACAGAGTAGCATTCCACGAAGTGTGTAATGAGTAATGACTTAATGAGAGAAGAGAAAAGTAGGGTACGCACAGACGCGTAGTAGCTGTACTAATGCATTAAAGGGATGCAAGAGTGTATTTAATGAGACAAACGACATTACGTCACTTCCGGGCAAAAAGAGACTCCGTTTGGTAACAGTGTTTCTCCTTCCACTCGCTTGCACTGTGATGATGTCCATGTCATGCTCCACCACGGTGCCGTTAATGATCGGGAAATCCAGTTCTACTGGAACTTCTCGTTTCGATCCGATTGGCAATGCAAATCTGTCAATTTTTCAGAATGCAGTCGTGCTAGGAGAATGGTCAGATTCATAAATTTACTCACTCCGTTGATCGATTTCTTTGCACGTAGCCTCGGTCGTCCGAAACGTTGAAATGCACGTACTCATCTTCCGGACTTTCATTGGTCACCACAAAGTAGATGGTCTCACTTGGACCCGGCACATGCACCGGAGGTTTCATCTGCACATTCAGATGCGTTTCGTTGTACAGGACAAATCTTTTTCATAATTTTTTGAAGAAATGCTCTTACCTCTATTCTGAAGTATTCGGAGGATTGGTTTTGCAAGCGGTCTGTTGATACAATAGGAATTATGGCCATTCTCAAGAAACGAATTGAACTCCGAATTAATCCGCATAAATTTCTTCTTACCGTTCTTGTCCATCTGTTCCTTATTCAGAATACATTTCACTTTCCGAAACGGGAGTGAGAGCAGCACCAGGACCCAAATCAAAGAACGCGTCTCCATGTTTGCGCGTGCTGCAGTTTCAGCTTGACTACGTTCGTAGTTCAATCTGGAATGAGCCTGTTGGCAGTAATTTACTGAATTTAATTGCCGTTTTGAGAAACGATCGCGTGGTTAATGACATTCGGCAAACTCTTCGACTTTAAATGAAAGTACAAGCGAGCAAGATTAGTTTTATGGTTTTTCAGACCAAATAGTCAGAATCTGCTGAGGTATTCTCGTCGCAGTCGTAATTCTAGTCTTATTGTTCATATTACGCATGTTTTGGGTGGTGGATTGAATATCCGACGATGGAGCCGGATATTGCTCAAACTCCGTGAGTCTTCTCTGGTTCCTCCATAAACCCTGCATTCATCAGCGACACAATCAGTACTCCAAAACAGGTTGTTGCTCCGCGGAGGCGAGAATAAATGCATCAAACGAGGCAGAGTAAACGCCAGTTTATGCCTTTTGCTCTTTAACATGTCAATGCGAAGCACAAAATGTAATTACACATTCATTTTAGGAAACGGTAATAGCTAAACCAATTTTTAACATTTATCAAAGCCAATATCCGCTCGTACCTCACTTTCACAGTCGTCAGCGGCACGCAGTAGTACGCTCAAGCGAGCGTGGTTATGGGTATAGATTAGATGAGGTTTTGAGTGAACCATGAATATGTATTTCGCACTCCGTCTCCGTCCCATTGTCAACCAACTATTCGATATTCATTGTTACCTGTACTACAAATTTAGTATGTATGTTGTGACGTGAGAAGAATATTCCGGCTATTATGGGAGAAGAATAAATTGTAATCAATGGTATTTATCCTCGCAGGTGCGTTCTCCAACGTTGAGTCATCAAATCATGTCTATGAACTTGACACATTTGTTCCGCCACCGCCAGGAGGTTTGGCTGTCGCCGCAGGAAATGCCGCCACATCAGCGTCGGGAGTTAGCGAGTTCCACGAGCATCCAGCGCAGTTTCAGTCAGACAAACTTGGACCGTCTTCCAATGCAACGGCACAGGACTTCTTGGATTATCTTGAGGCAGCTTCGACGGGACCCGCTGCTCCTCCGTCGAGACCTCCGTTCGAGTCAAGCAGTGGGCAAGAGACCAGCTTTGCATCAACGCTATTTCAAACGCAGGGTGTAGAAAAGCACGACCCGTTTCAAGTGTCAATACGGCCACCGCCGAGTCTAACGAAAGTTGTGCCGCCACGCTCGTTCATGCCATCTGCAATTGTTGGGTCCGCTACACCGGGAATTCCGCCGCCAATTTCTTCAACCTACGCTGATAATCCGAAACCTGACTTGGAGGGGACTCCAAGAATTATACCATACTTTTCCGGGCACGATTACACATATGAACTCCCAATGTCTGACAAGGCGCTGGCTCATACGGCATCAGTGACTCACTTTACGCCCACTCATCTGACGCCCCTTCCAGATTTCCCAAAGAGTTCTTCCTCACCATCTTTGCTGCACGATGCAAGGTCAAAAGCTTTCGTCAGCCCAAACGCTCACGGGCCTCCCCCGTCGTCAACATTCCCTCCACCGCCTCAGAGTGCAGCCAGCATCACACATTCACAGTACGTTCAGCAAGGTGCTGGGGTTCCTTTGTTCACTCCATCCACTTCTTTCAGCCAACCGTCGATGCCCCTTCCAACAGTCCCAAGTACTGCATCTGCCCCGCTTAAGCAAGACCAAGTCATATTACCAAATTCATCGTGGGATGGGTACACTGTATTGCCACCTCCTGCCTCTACGCAAAGTAAGCTGATTTATGCCATTAAAGTTGCCTCAGAAATCCGGTTAAAAGTTTAATGGCCAAGTAATTTGATTTGCCAAATGTGTTGTTACTAAGGAGTGATTGATCAAGACTTGTACTGTTTGTTTCATTAGATGGTTCAAACCAATTTCGAATGACGACTCAGAAGCCAACTTATGCCCAGTATCCGGGCATTAGTTCGTCCGGACAATCTGGAATTAATGCTGGACCACCACTGGACTTCACACAGCCACTGGCAAAGTAAATTTCTGCTAGTTACTCGATTCTCAGTTATTCCGAAGTAGCTTTTTAGCTCTACGCTTGCAAAATTTTTAGCAGCTTAAGTTTTAGTAGGATTTTAAGCAGCTTAGTGACATAACAGGCAAAATTAACTGTACTGCTCACAATGTTTAGCATAATTCACACTATACAGCTTACTACTGGCTTGGGACTTAAGAAAAAGTTGCCTTCTCACAGATTGACTGATCCTTACCACTCATTGGTGCCGACCTCGCTGTACCCGACACTGCCGGTGGAGGATCCCTCACAACACGACCCGTCAGATGGATTCGGTGGCCCGATTGTTCCGAAGAGAGAGATTTATCCTTACTTTCCCCCTCAGTATTACTGGTGGTACAACCGAGAAGTAGACGGTCGCAATTTCTGGAAACCATTTTCAATCGTTGATTCAACTGCCATTGAAGAAGCCTTCGTCAGTGGTAATTTTTGCCCCTATACAGCCAAGCTGTATTATGCCTCCATTTCATACAAGTCGCAATCCTTCAGGTTCGAAAGCCGTAGTGAGTACGGATGGCGGTCGGTACGATGTTAACGTCGCTGAACGAGCCAAGATGCCGGTCTACTGGGAAGAAGCTCACAAAACGAATGTACGCCGGTGTTCGTGGTAAGTCGTATTGGTCGAAGCCAATACATTTAAGAGTGCTCCACCTAGCACCTGCTTTGAGTTGGCTTCTTAACTTTCCCTTCAAGGTACTACAAGGGGCCTCTCGACAGTCGTTTTGTTCCTTACGATGAGGAATTTTCCAAGGTGCTTGAGGTAAGGAATGTTTCATAACTGAGTTAAAGGTATATGAAAGTGTTTAAGCGAGTATTTTCTTTAGACGGAGTTTCACCAGACTTGCCTCAATGGATTTTGGCATCGAAGAATGGACCTTGGAGCTGGAGAAGTTGTCGTCATGCACTCACCCACGGCAGTGGTTCATTTTTGTCAGGCCGCGAGCCCAGACGAATGGGGCAACATTCCGGTAAGTGGAATCCATTTTATTCTGCCCACAGTTTCAGGCAAAAGTAATCTAATCGTTATATATTCAAAGGAAAATCAATTGCGCCCGCGAGTGGTTAAGCGTGGAGTCTCTGAGTTTGAGCTGGAGGAAGGCGAGTCAGATCAAATTGACCATTTGGTACTCATTGTTCATGGCATCGGGAGCATCTGCGATTTCAAATTCCGCAACCCCGTTGAAGCAGGTATGCTGAAATCTCAATTAGATCCGCTTACAAAATTGGAGATTTGAATTGAGATAATTTTGCTCATTTTGCAGTGGATGAATTCAGGTCAGTTTCTCAGCAGCTATTTCAAACTCACTTCAAAGATGCGATTGGCAGCAAACGAGCAGGCAGAATTGAATTCCTGGTGAGTGCTAGATTAACACTTAAACTCGAGTTGTTCAAACGTAATGCAAGACTCCTTGATGCGACAATTTCTTTAACAGCCCATTCAGTGGCACGCAGCCTTGCATGGCGAAGGAGGAGCGGATGATAAGCTGAAAGCTATCACCCTCAACAGCATCCCTAAGCTACGGAGCTTCACAAACGATACTTTGCTCGACATCTTATTTTACACATCGCCGGTTTATACACAAGTAAATGCTGAATATTTTCACGCTACTAAATACATCTTTATTGAGAACAATTTCTTCAATTACAGACTGTTGTGAATGCTGTCTCAGGTGAAATCAACAGGTAACAGACATAACTGAATTAGGATCAATTCAGTCTTCGAAGTGAAATCTCCAGTCTTCAGTGACTACAAAGTAGTTCGTTTCGTTATCACTTTGTAGAATTTACAACCTGTTCAAGTCCCGACACTCCAGCTTTAATGGAATGGTTGCTCTTGGTGGTCACAGTCTTGGTTCGCTCATTATCTTCGATATACTCATGAATCAACCTGGCACTCTCCCGGACAAGTTTAGTAGCACACCGGCGTCTGAATCGGAGATTAAGGAGGATGAAAATGATAATGTTATTGGCCCTGATGGTGTACCGGTGAAGGTGTGAAATGAAATATGATTGCAAAAAACTCTCAGATTTGAAAATGAAGTTTTTTTTTTTTTTTTTTTTTTAGAAAACACGATCTCGTACTGTGACTTACGCTGTCGGGAACGGAGGAACAGGCATTCAAGTTATCAGCTATCCGGTTTTACATTTCCATCCTACGGCGTTCTTCGCCATGGGCTCTCCTATTGGTTAGTTCGACTTTACTACATTATTTGTCTGAACTTTTGAACATATTCAACAAAAATTTGATGTCATGTTTCAGCTGTTTTTGTGACTGTACGAGGAATGGATGAACTTGGCAAGGAATTTCATTTTCCAACAGTTTCTTCGTTTTTCAATATCTTCCATCCATTTGATCCTGTTGCATACCGCATTGAGCCTCTGATTGACCCGTCACTCGATCTTCGACCCGTCTTGATTCCTCATCACAAAGGACGAAAGCGATTTCATCTCGGTAACATATCTAAAAAAAATCAGAGTAAACGATCACAAGGGGTCCAAGGAGGCTAAATTCTCGTCTGTTCCCATCCTAGAACTGAAAGAAACAATGGCTCGAGTTGGAACCGATATAAAGAACCGAGTTTTAGAATCACTGAAGACAACTTGGAATGCTGTTTCAACTTACACAAGCTTCGGCAAAGCAGAAACTATCAACGAGGACATCGATCGTGCGATAGAAGGAGAACTGGAGAGCGAACTAAAGGAAATGTCATCGAGCAATTCTCCTCCAGAAAATGAAGAAGCAGTTCGTGTTGGGAAACTGAACGGTGGAAATCGAATTGATTTCGTCCTGCAAGAGGCTCCGATGGAAACGCTAAACGAGTACCTTTTCGCTCTAGCAAGTCACGTTTGCTATTGGTAATCACAGATTTAACCGTATGAGAACTCATGCTGACTCATGCAGTAGATTAGTAACTTCCCTATTTTCGCATGGTGCAGGTCATCGGAAGACACCGTTTTACTGATTTTGAAAGAGCTATACAAGAAAGTGGGTGTGCATGCCGATGCTTCAAGTACGAATTTTGGTACACCAGCAGGGCCACTACCGCTAGTATTGCCCCCAACTCCAACTTACAATCCAGCGGGGTATAAATGTCCGGATGAATCAGCTGCAATGCTCCCAAATTTTGTCGTCCCAGAAAATCTCGCTCCTTCCGCGCCTCCACTGTTCATTCAGGGTGAACCGTCTCAACCTCCTGCTCAGCCACCACCCTTTTACAACTTAAGCTCCCCACCAGCTCCTACCCAATCGAAGCTAACTGGAAAGACTAAATTGAGTGCACGCCCGTTGATTAGTGCCGATCAGTTTCCTGTTCAAGCCGGAATGGACCCCACTGCTCCAATCTCGTCAAAACAAGCAATGCCTCCGCCTCCGCTCACAGGCTTTGTCGGATCCCAGCACAAGCATTAAGTCATGAAGATTATGATTAAGGAGAATATGGACAAATAATATTTTATACTATCTCCCTTTACGGTACCCTTGTACACTGCTAAATTAACATCAGCTTTAATATAACGAGTGCAAAATTACTTCGTACCTGAAACGGAATAAATGAGCATTCAAAATCAAATTTGTTTGCCAAAATGTACGAATTTATTCTGCCGTTTTCATGACAAGTGTCTCCCATGAGTGTAGCTTTTCCCTGTCCTCGTCCCTTTATAGCAACATTTGGGTCTTAATTTTCTTCGCAGCTCAATCAAAAGGACATGATAATCAATTATAGGACCATTAATAACATAACTGAAGTTATAGCTGAAACACTCAATAGATAGAAATACTAATTTATTTAATTTATACTCTTACATCCAGCATAACAATTCCACTCCACACTAACATAATAGTAATATTTATATTTCATATTACACAAAAACACAGAAAGTAAACCAACAAAAGGGCAAGACCACATACTAGGCTATGCTGAAAACCTGAGGTTTTCAAGCATGTCATGTAGCCCAGCATGGACTAATATTAGATAAACAGATTCTGAGGTAGCTATCATGATCTTAGTTTTAAGTTACGTAAGTTAAGTTTACGTAAACGAAAAATGAGATTTCTGCTTAGACAAATCCTATCTAACGCACTATTGAATTGAGTCTTAAACGTAGTATTGGGTTAACACAAATTATATTTTACATGAGCTGAATCTCGTGTAAGATAACAGAACAATCGACTTGTAACTTAGTCAATGTTCCTACGAACCACCGGACTCCGAGACGGGAACTGAATTCGACTGATACGGTTGTTGGCGTCCTTGTGGAACAAACTCTTGTGCATTGGGGTTCAACCTGCTAGAAAATCCGAGTTGGCTTAATTCTGAGGTAACTTCAGACACGCGAGCATCCGCATTGGCGGCCCCTGCCGAAGTCGGGTTCTGATGTCCTTGCATTGCGTTTGCCTCCTCTTCAGCTTCAGTCTCAGCTTCCGTCATGTTTAAGTAAAAATTCATAACTTCTTCATCCTCCAGCTCTTTCAGCACCTGAAATATAATATTGCGTTTCATAAATACCATATTGAAGTCATAAATCTTTCTCTTATGAAAATGTAGTCACCTGTTCATCAAACTCCTCCTGATTCTCCATCCATAAAAATTCTGAAAAATCTTCTTGTTGATTTGTTCCACCAGAACGAGCCGTTCCAATAGCACCAGCACTCGATGAACTCCGCTCAGATGCTGTACTGTTATTACCGCCATCTTTCACCTCATCCGGGGTCATACTGCCGTGATGCCTCATAATGCAATTGAAAAGTGTTACCTAAAAAAAATTAATACGTGCACAGTCATCACTCATCCAGCCACCTTTCAGGTCAAAAGCGCTCATATGAACCTCGATTATTGTGCCAATGAATTGTCGCTGCATTTAATCATTACAACAGCCAACTGAGACTTAATGGACTCTGGACACTTTTCAAGATTGGTGAGTAGTGTAATTCGTTCGAGAAAAGTCAAATCTCTAACTTAATTAACTGTCCGGCAAGCCCATTACCCGAATCAGTAATGAAGTCTACGTACTCAACCAATGAACAAGCGTCCCATTCGACAACTCAATATCTGAATCTGAAGTACCTCGACCGTATCGCTTGAGTCAGGTTTAACAGAGTGTGGAGTGTAGCTATTATGGTGCAAGTTGACTTGCAATCATGACTCACATTTCAACTTAGTCTTTTTAAAGGTACATACATTTGTAAAATGTAAACATTTATTGTTATGATTAGTCAGTGAGCATGTTTGCATATGCTGACGTCAGCTAAAACTTCTAATTCACAAGTCAATTTATAATTCAACACAATTATGCGATTTCTTACGCATAATGACATCGGAATTCGATTCAAAGCAATTATCAGTTATGTTAAGTAATAATTTGAAGGGACTTACTTGGAGCCAACTTCCTCCAATAGATTTCGTCAATCCGGTCACTTAGCTGGAAATTGCAACACCAAACAATCAGTGGAGTTAAATGAAACGCTAGACACCGACTGAGAAGAACTTTGCAAAACTTACCAGACGCTAACTTCGGTTGTAATTATTCTTCTTTGATGTGATGCGATATATGCAACAGTTTAACGGGGATTTGAAATGATCCTGCACTTTCTCACAAGATTTTATTTTCTCTTTTGCAAATAGTGTCGGAGACGAAAGCATAATTCTCGAAGCCTCATGCCTTGCCTTCTGGCTTGGCAGCATGCTATCCAACACGAGCCAAGGAGTATCGCGACACAGACTTCTTCGAGTAAGCTCAAGCCGCGCAGTACACGTATGCGAACTTGTGCAATACGTAGCTCCGTCCAAAACCCATGCCGAGCATCGCACAAAGAGAGGAGATACAGTTACGAGTATTTTTATTGCTCTCGAGTTTCTTTAGCTCGAGAACGCAACACAGGCTATGCTATAATCATGCTTGAGATTTCACAAGGGCATGAAACGAAGAATGCACGAAAGCCCCAACGGTAAGCATCGATCACACAATCTCATGCACAAATATCCTCTCGGAGTAGCAATTATGTGCAAAATTCAGGACCGTAAATGCAAGAGTTTGCCTTTGGACGGGGCTAATTTTAAATTAGTTGGCTGAGGTTGATGTGCCCGTAAAATTCATGACCCGTGCGTTCTGTGGTGCGTGATTTCTCATTCCAATCCCCACGTCACCATTCCACATGCGAAGAACCATGATATGGTCCTCTGTCGTTGCCGACGAACAGATTTTATTACTCTTCTGATGCAGCCGGCCTACTCCCTCAAACTATTACGATTTTATTAGTTTAATGCACCAATGTCGCTTCGTTTCGTTTCAATGTTGTCGTGCCACTTACTGAAAGCATGAATCATTGCAATGGGTGAAGTCTAACAAACTTAAACTAGGAATTAAGAGATTACTTGGCTAATCAATTCTAAAGGAAGTAACTTGTTAGCCGTATAACCGTTGTGTTTATCGCTATCATCCTTTCGTGCAATTTCAGGACGAGAAAATAAGCCACTGTATTACATTGGTCGCTGATTCGCTTTTCGCTTGTCACATCTTTCCTTATTCGCGGAACATATGTTAATAAATGAAAATGCAAAGTTTTGCAGAACCACGACTCGTGGAATGTAGATTCGCTTCATGACACATTACGCGTAGGACAGAGAAGTGTGCTGATTACCCAAATCGACAGATAAATGTAAAGTTCATATCCTTCACATTACGTTTCGATGTTCATTCCTGAACTGTGTTTTTGCCAACAAAGACGTAAACAGAGATGAGGTGATTCTTTCTACGTTTTCCAACCACAGCGCAATGGCGATGTGTCGTCAATGCTATTCGGGGAATCGTACCAAGGTAGCACAGGGCCACGCTCTCGGATCGGTGTAGGTTTCGATTCGATTATTATACCACTGCTGGACAGTTCAATGATTCACCCATCAACTGTAAAATTTGTAAGAAAAATTCGTTTCAGATTTCTTCTTATTTGCGGAGGATAAGGCAAAGCAGCCGACCAGTGTCCAGGTTTTGCAAAATTGCGAGTCACCCTGTGTACGTTCGTATCTTACCTGCGTAGTTCGAAAAACCCTTTCATGCTATTATTCCACCAGAACCATAACATCAACAACAGAGCTGAGCTGAACGTCCTAGCATCACGACTGACTTCGCTTGCATAACGTAGTGCATTTGTGTGTACAAACATTGAAAGTGAAGCCCAAGAGTCTACTACGTAAAACATTCTCTTTGCTTTTGACAGATTCGCAGTAGCAACAGTGAAGCAAAGCCATCATACGTAGGAGTAGTTGAGTCAATCAGCTGAGTATGCTTAGTTAATTAAAAAGGAATTTTAGATCAGTTAATCGCACTACGACTTCACTAATCTCGTGGGACGTCTGTCCGTAGTCAAGCAACGCCAACGACTTTGTGACTGTCAGCTTCAAGAAAGAAAAGCTTTGATTTATGTCATCCAAAATGACATCGACACCCAAATCATCTGGAGAAGGGTCTTTGTCGGGTAAGTCAGTAAACTTTGTCCATATGCAGCTATGGACCTACACGAGAGAAGTTTGTGAAAGGAACAGAGGGTTCTGAATCTGAAGAACAGCGTTCTGCATTTTTGTCAAGGCCTCTAGTCAAATTACATTTTTCTTTCATGAGAGCACAAAGCAGAGCACTAATTTGTTGGCATTACTGGGCAAAATGGGAATTGTTGTAATGGGAAAGACACGGGATGTGTAAAAGTTTATTAAGAGGAAAACTAGACTTCCAGGAACGTGCTGCCTGAGCGTAGACGTTGGTATATTGCAGCTCTCTGTTTTGAAACAAAGAGCATCTCATTTCAACAATAGGAATCCATACGACATTGTCAAATACGAAATACTACGTTCATTTGCCCTGTTACTCCCAAACGCGAAACGACTAAAATTGTGTTGAAACTGGTGCAAAGTACTTGACGATTCATTTAACAGCTGATGATGCTAATATGAAAACATGAGATCGTGATGACGAAACGAGCCATTACGATTCTCGGATCGACACGATCGCTTGTTGATGCGTAATTCTTAATACCATACACCATACTTTGAGTGTGTAGCAGTAACTTTAAGCACGGGTGCGGGTAAAATGTGCTTTGCGCGAGATCATACTTTCTGGTCCGACGAAGGATGTATTCGTGTGGTAGAATTCTGATCGAAATTGGAGAGGAGGTACCATTCCTCCGTGTGGTAGAACTCAGCAATTCAGAGCTGAAAACACATTCCATAACTCTCAGCTCGCAGAGGATGTTGGAAGTTTTACACGAGTCAGGTTCAATTAGTAAGCAGAAGTTAACACGCACATCGCATATGAATGAGTCATAACGCTTGAACACAAATGACACGCTTGTACAGCATGTTCGCGTGTAATGCAACGTGTGATAGCAATTCCATTCATTATGGTTGCTAGCTGGAGTAAATAGCTATATCCAGCCCCCCATATGGCCGACTGGCTAAAGGGCTATCTTGTCTCAAATAATCATGCTTTTCCGTGATGATCCGTTGGTGCAGAGTACAAACGGCACACTTGCGTTGTTTGTTTCTGTCTTGCATCCATCCACAATTCCCAAGTAGTTTGGTCGTACCTGCTTGCTTGTAACTCACATGATTATGATGAAACAGAATATCACACTTATTTTGCTTGGGACAGGATTGCATTAAACATAAACTTGAAGGCTCTCCACCATCGATGGCCCTTGTGGTTGACATTGCCAAGCGAAAGACGCAGCTAAACACATTAGACAGGGCTAGTCCTAACGTTAAGAATGCAACAGCTTCTAAAAGCAATAACAAATTGTACCATGGTATATAGGTAATGGAACTTTTAATTGCATAGAACAATTACAATGCAAATGCCCTGATGGTGCATGTTAAGGAATGGTTGTGATCCGGTTTGACGACAGTAGTCCGGAATCTTAATTGGCATGTGGCTTTCGGAGCGATGATGACTGGCTGTTGTCTCTTCGAGTAACCACAACTGTATTACCTGGAGATTTTGCTCACAATGCAGTCAATGCAGCGGCTTCGGTTTGTGGCGAAGTTGTCTCATCTTAACTTTTCAAGGCTTGACATTGCCAATAGCAAAACAATAAAAGCAAGCTTGATTCACCAGACCTCTATTTACTGCATGGACTGGCAATGGATTCTGCACAGCTGCATGGCTCGTCCGCTGGTGGCGTGGCCCTCAGGGGCTAATTTTTCTGCCGTACTGGAATCATCAATTCGGGCCCAGCTGGTTGGAATTATCTCATTCGATGAATTTGATGGCTACAATTTTGAGACAAAGATTTATTTATAAATCGGATTCGTTGAGTGACAGAAAATCGAAATTGTTAAGCAGAGTTTGAGAACTGCGCAAATAATTGTGTATTTTTATCTCCAGGCGTTCGATGATTTAATGCATATTCTAGCGTCATACCTGCTCTTGTCGGCTCGTCTAAAGCTATTGAGAAATGAATTATTCATTCAGGCTTTGCCCGAAGTGTTGGTTTTCGGTGGATCAGTATAATTACAAGAAATGCATATTTCAATGTCAAAGTGAAGCTCAAGTCCTGGCTTCTATTCTGTTCTCCTAGAACGCAGTGCATAGTCTTACTTGATTCCTTGAAGAGTTTGTTGCTCTCGTCTTACCGTACCGTATATTGCCGTGGCCTTGAGGCTCTAGCATGCCAAAGTTACATTAGGTGCATGACATGACAAGACAAACAGCCCAACAACAACTGATCTTTGAACCTGGCTTGAAGAGGAGCGGAGTGAGAAAACAATTAAGAAAGCAGATATAATTGTTCAGTTTGCAAAACATACTGGCCAGTGTGAATGGTGTTAAATGGATATTGCTGTGTGTGTATGATATGCAACGAATTAAAGTAAATTCCACATTTCTTGTTTCTTCTTCCAGAATCCTGGGTGGATTTAAGTGTGAGCCCTGGCCGGCTAACACCAGTGACGGTGCACACAGTTGGACTCGTGAATTCAATTAGTGGAAGTGGGGTCACGGCTACTTATGGTAATTACGGTTCCGTTTCACTCGTCGGGGTTGGAGAGGAGTATATTCGTCACTTGAGGGAAGCGCAGAGAGAAAGTAATCAATCATCCGCAATCGTGTCGCTAGCGTCGTCTACTAGGAATAGCCTCTGCCAATCGTAAGAGCTGGACACTTATCATACTTCATAAATTGTCCGAAATATTGCATCTTTGTCATCTATTTTCAGACCGAAATCACCGCCGAACAGCCCGAACACTGAGCTCGCAACCTCAGAAGAGGACTTTCAAGGAGTTTTTATTAACAATGTAAGCTGAGTTGTATGAGTTACTTTTTATGAGTCAAGCGACAACTGCATATGCAAAATGTCTCTTTCTCACGATTTTAAAGGAGGGGGAGGGAGCAAAAGAGTGGGTTCTTAGTTACTTAACTGCACGTTGTGAGAGTCAGACTCAGAGAAAAGTACATTACAAGTAAGTACAGTCTCCTGAATGTCAAATATGCAACTGCCTGTTAAATGCTAACAATTTTGCTAATGCATAGCAGATCTCAAACGGAATCTGTCAAGAGCGGCTTGAGCGTGCGAGGCGCAAAGATGTCTGGAAAAGGATTCTTCACCAAGGAAGTCATGTACACGCTCTTTGTGTCCAACTTCCTGTCCTTGCTTATTGGAGCTGGAATTGGGTAAGTGTGTATCGTAATAATAATTCTGGACACAGGGATTGATACTTTATAATTGTGCGTTTCTTGCAGACTCTGGTTGAGTAAACGTTCTGCGCCGATTACCCAGTTTCCATTGAATTGAGGGACTACCGCTGGACTTCTTGGACGTGCGAAGATTTGTGTTATTTTTGTATAATTGGTTTCAAGGTGTTTGATATTAACTATAACTTATAGTTATCCTATCGTAGCGGTAGCTAAGTAGACCTATTTTATTACTTCTATCACCAGCGAATCTTAACCCTGAACTATTTCTTTCCTATTATACCCTACTATTTCGCAGAAATAGTACTTAGGTTTTTAGGATCTTATAATTAATTTAATATTTTCGATACTGAACGCGAAACGCCTTTCGATTGCACAAATGGACTTGAAGGACCTTTTCGATACTTTTATCTATGACGAAGAAAGTTTCTCACAAGAATTCGCAAGAGCGCAGTTTTCTGATTTAGGTCGTAGTTAGAAATGCATCTCTTTTATCGAAACTAGACTGACAATTCAGGCTATTCCCTTTTCTACAATTTACACGCCAATTTCGATTTAAACTGACCTTTCGTTAAATTTTTCACGAATCGATAGTTTAAAATGCATTTGAATTAAATACCTTTAGAAATTTGTAGCCCGTTTGTTACCGACTTTCGTATGGGTTTCTAATTGCGTTTTATGAAAGCGGAGTCGAGAGACAAAGTTCTTTTGATACGAATTAGGATATAAGGAGTGAGTAACGGCAATTCAAGATGATTTTCAATTTCGAATCGTAATGTCGAATTTTCTTGTACATACGCCGAACGCAATAGATTCTTAACTAATTCGTTGAGGAGCGGATGCTATTTATACAATGTAATGTGTCTAGTTTATTGACATCAGTCGAATTCGTAACAAAACAGGGCAATTCGGTGTGCAGTATAAATTAGTTGTAGAATCTGGCTTTACTCTTTTCGTATTTACATTTGAATTGAGCGTAGTTTATTCCTGTTGGAACTTCTTCGTTGTTAAGTTTGATTGCGGTAAGCGAGGTTGACGGTGTAAATTATAGGCATATCAAGTAATCTTAGCCGACTCTTAATTATTTTAGTCCTGTGTGAAGGCAATTAATAAATGATTCGACTGCATCATAAGAACCATCCTGTTTTAATTTAACATACTGCATTTTTCGACAAAATTGCTTCTCGTGCGATGATCAGTGGAAAAGTTTCGAGTCCATTTGTTCATTTTTTCAACACACAACATATAGGAATCACTTTCGATAGAATATTTCTTTTCACTACAGTTGAAAGAAGACGCACACGCGTGAAGACGCTGACCGTGGAGAAAACCCGGGAATGAAAAGCTACAAATTTCTTCTTCCAGGTATTATGTGGGTCAACAGTGTAGTGTTCAAAACCTCTATATCTTAGTCTTAATCTTGTTTCCCGTAATGAAATTCTAAACAGTAGATATTCTTGATGATAGTCAGCAATGACTCAACGAGCCCGAGCTTTTCACATATCATGTGTGTGTTCTTGCGTCAATGTCAATACTCACTGCTAAATTCTTGCCTGGAACATTTTGCGTCGGCAGGTAAAATGACGCTATTCTTATAAGCTCCAACTCCGACTTCAATTTGCCGTCCAGCTTTTTAGGACCTTTTAATCAATTCTCATGTCAATTTCTCATTTCAGAAATAACCAATGGATGACAAATATGAATATTGGCTACCGCCGTTCAGGTAAATTTTGTGCTCTCTTGCTTAAAACCAGCAGCAACCGCTTGCTTTCAACTACATTGAAATGGCAATTGCTGGATAATCATCAAGGAATATACAATAAAAGGCGCAGTAAACCAAGAACGAACATATCACAAGAAAGTGGGCTCAAAAGGTCACGAGAATTTTACCGAATTTAGTCAATTTCACCTATATGATGTGAATACGCACAGAGAATTGCTATTTCGCATCTCGTTCATGATGTCGAGATCGGCTTCACTTGCCACTCCCAAACAACACAATGCAACGTACCCGAACGATGAAACAGAAAGCGAGGTTTGGCCCAGATTTTTACTATCAACAAGCACGTGGCCAGTACCTTTATAGCTTATATTTCTTATAAGCCAGCTTCCAGGACAGTAGGCGGTCAATCGTGCCCATCTCAAGTTGTACTTTGATAGAGGCAGATATACTCGTAAATTGACTTTTTAATCCGGTGTCAGCGTTAGCGCAAGCTTTCATATGCGGTCATGACAGTCACGACACAAGTAGAATCAGACATTACAAGAGCGTCAGCATAATGATCTCGATCATACTACGTAATTCTACTTATAAATTGTTTGCTTGCGAGTAAGTCACAAACTCTCGACCTTAACAAGCTTCACTCTGCAGAATTTTCCTTTTTATGAACGAAACAGATCACAGAATTTTCCCAAATTGTACATTCTCATAGCTCTTCCTCTTGGCATATCATTTACAATACGCGTTGTGTAGTGGAATCGTAGCAGTCGCATGTTGGTGATGTTAGTAAACAGGAACCAGCTTCTATTCAAGCATTGAAGGATTAATGAGCGATCATGACTGCGAAGCGAGCACCTCCACACAATGCTCAGCGTGAGTTTTGATGACGAGCAGTCCATAAATCATGCGTTTTCCCGGTGATATCATTCGTGCACCTGATAAGAGGATAAAACTTGTGAATGGTGTGCTTGTTGTCATTGACTATGTCCACTAATGATAATTTACTTCATAATATGAGATTAAATTGTCTTCCATACCCGTAAGAAGAATACAACCAACCGTCCTTGACGTCTGTTTAATTCGCACGTACATACTATTAAGCGTAAGCGTATCATAATTTATTACTCCACAGGCAGACGTAAGCCATCGGATGACCCAACTCTAATGACTTGCAATGGAAACGGATGCAACACTTCTAGCCTGATTGTCTAAAGTCCAAGCCAGACTTCATTTGACTCTGACCAGGACCAGGCAGTCGCCTTATCTGCCGTCAGAATGAGTAGTGAAGGTGCAAACGGCTCTTCTCTCGAGCCTGTTAACGTTGCGAAGAAACTTAAGAATAACTCTGGTGAGCTAGTGGATGACGGTGCTCGTTTGAGGAAGTACTTTTCGAGGGTTAATAATAAGTTTAAAATGAAACTGGTCATTGATACAGCCATGCCAATCTTTGGAATGGACATCGGTGGATCGCTGACAAAACTGGTGTATTTTGAGCCTGAATTTACGAAGGATGAGGACGACACGCTGAAGAATATTCGCTACTATCTCGTGAGCAACTCCGCATATGGAAGCACAGGTCATCGTGACGTCCAACTACAGGCAAGCGCTTCGAGATTAACACGGTGCATTTACCATGCAGCCTTGACCTTGCTTCACAAGTTGCGAATTTTTCCTTCAGATGAATGACATCTTGCTTGGAGGACAAAAGGGAACGATACACTTTATTCGATTTCCAACGTCTGAAATGGGAAACTTCCTCAATCTTGCGAAGTCCAAGGGAATGGCGACGCTGGCAACGACGGTTTGTGCGACGGGAGGCGGGGCTTTCAAATTCGAGCAGGAATTTAAAGAGGTGCGTCTCGTCACGAGCGACCGCGATGATGAGTTCAGAGTACATTTGGCATTTGACTCCATGCTGTAATTTGCTTACAGGAAGTCAATCTCACTTTGCATAAGTACGACGAGCTTGACTCCCTGATCCAAGGCCTCGAATTCATCGAAGCCAATAATCTAACTGAATGTTATTACTGGACAAATCCTAAGGACGATGACAAGAGTGAGAAAGTGTTGTTTGATTTTAGCAACCCTTACCCTTTCATGGTACAACACGTCTTTCGAGTCCCAAGAACCTGCAACTAAGACATAACCTTTCTCGCTTGAAGGTAGTCAACATTGGCTCAGGTGTCAGCATTCTGACAGTGAAAGGACCGTCTGATTACCGACGAGTTTCTGGTACAAGGTATGCTTCCTTGCCAGTCCGTGAAGCATAGGAGCTCTACAACAATAGTAATTGTCAATTGTATTGCTTTACACTTGCAAGTCTTGGCGGTGGAACGTTTCTCGGTCTGTGCTGCCTTTTGAC
Source organism: Mesaphorura yosii (assembly GCA_009869945.1). Lineage (NCBI taxonomy): Eukaryota > Metazoa > Arthropoda > Collembola > Poduromorpha > Tullbergiidae > Mesaphorura > Mesaphorura yosii. The sequence continues at coordinate 27,359 of WIXG01000036.1, forward strand.
CGGAAGCACAACCTTCGAAGAAGCCATTGAGTATGCGTCTCGCGGCGATAATACCAAAGTGGATAAACTGGTCAAAGACATCTATGGCGGAGACTACGAAAAATTCGGGCTCAATGGCGACATTGTAGCCTCCAGGTTTGTAGTAAAGTCAGTGCCTTTAATACTGGAACAGCAAATTAAGATGTGCTTTATTCCTTGCAGTTTCGGACAAATGAACTCGCAAGATAAGATTCACCAAGTGACAAAGGAGGATCTGGCAAGAGCAACTTTGGTGACAATAACGAACAACATCGGTTCAATAGCAAGGATGTGTGCCGTAAATGAGGGAATTGAGCGAGTAAGCAGCATGACAATTCTGCCAAATTAAAGGTAGCAAGTAATTACTCTCCAGTTATAATGCAGGTTGTCTTTAGTGGCAATTTCTTGCGAGTTAATACCATTTCAATGAAACTCTTGGCATCTGCTATGGAATACTGGTCCAATGGGTCACTGAAAGCTCTGTTTCTTGAGCACGAGGTTCCTGCTCGCAATTCACTCGACTATTGCGATGGTTTAAATGTTTCGTTTAATTTTAGGGCTACTTTGGTGCCGTGGGTTGCTTGCTGGAGCTGACCAGAACCGACCAGGATCAGGAAGTGTCTTAGAACGCAGAACATGAATACATAGCTGAGAATTTCGCAAAATCAACTGATCTGTGATATGAAGTAGTAATATATATTGTTCTCTGTAATGACGTGCTGGTGTGAACAAAACATTCAAAGCACTCTTGCAAATACAATCACTTGCATTAGAACTAAATTAGTTCATTCCTTATGTGCGTATAGGTTATAATTGACAAATGTTCGCTTTGAGTAAGGGCAAAATATTTTACGCAATAATTACGTCTTGTCCATACAGCGTGGGATGTGTTCATGTCATCCACCTGGGCTTTGCCTTGCTACGTAATAACTTAGGAAATTGATATAGCAAAATCGCATAATAAACGCAGTTGAATAGCCATTAGCTTAGACAACCCCTATACCTGCTGCCTGCTACTGAATAAATTTATTTTATTTATGTTGGCTTCTTTTGAAGTCTTTATGATTTTAGGGTAGAATTAGCATGGGTATATTAGCTGTTTTGCTGCTTATGATAATCAGCTGCGAATGTTCTTTAGAATTTCTCTTTAACTTGTTCATTTTTATTGAAAACGCAAAATTAACAAGAACAAAATACAAATAAGTTTACTTAATTGGGAGCAAAGGTATGTTCAGTAGTTTAGTGTACCATTCCATGCGCAGACTTCTTCGTGGGACTCGGCTCGGCCAATTTGGCTTTAAATATTTCAGTCGTATCTCTCGCGAGCTGCAACTTATTCTTGAGGTCTTGAATCTCCTCTTTGACTTTTGCCCTGGCTCGGTTAATTTGGTCCAGTGACGTTTGTTTCGCAGACTCGAAATCCGTGTCGTGCACTACTTGGCCAGGCAGCTGCTTCACTTGGTCCAACAACGACTTCATAAGCAGCGTAGGTTCCTGGAAGATGATTTCGTCGTATGACTCTGAGCGAACTACCTTCTTGAGGGCTGCTGACGCTCCCGGCTGGGTTGCATCATGTCCTGGCTGAAATAACTTCAATATGTGGTAGCAGGTGACGGGACGTTCGACGGGATCGTTGAAATGTATACGGATCACCACCTCAAATTCCCCCCAGCCCGTCTCACTGACTTCGTACGGTGGTTCTGTGATTATTCGATTGGAGTTGGCGTAGCTGTCGTGGAGTTTGAAGTGGACCTTTTTGATGAACGGAGTGTAGTCCTCATTCAAGAAGGGTTTGACGTACACTGTCCAGGAGTGCGTGTGTCCATCTTCCTCTCGCTTTTTGCCAAAGTATTTCGCAATATTGCCGATGACAATCGGTTTGATCACGGTCAGACCCTGCGAAATATGCAAAGTGCGCTTTACACAATGAAATTGCAAAATGGTATTCACAGTGCACAATAGTTACGGTTTACCTTAACTCTTCCGCCCGAGTCCGGTCCGACTTCACTTGCAGGCGCCAGAGGAGTGTCCGGAGTGGTTGCCATTATCGTCCAATTTTATCGATTAATTGCGAAAGTATTTTCTTAATCACCGGTTTTAATTGTGAGATAGTGAAACATGACCTCTTTCAGATCAGAATTTAAATCAAATTGAATCTTCTGTTTTTCTTGTACATGTGTTTTCTGTTTACCTTACAGGCTTTTATATCTCCCTCGCTTTGGCGGTGCTCATTTTATTACGCCCAGTTGGTCCTGCTGTGGATGCCCAAACTGAGACAAGCACTTACCAGCGGGGAGCCACGGGTTCAGTTAATCACAATAGCTGGAAAAAAATTCCTTCAGTGACACGGCCCAGAGTTCAAACACCTAAGCTTTCTAAGTTTAATTGAGATGAATTATGTTGGTTGAATTAGGCATTATAATTGGCCATAGATTTAGCATGCTTTGATGCACTTTTCTCTGGGAAATGCAGAAGTGTTCCTTTGACCCCTGCAGGCCAGGTACATATTCGGAGGAATAATCCTAGTCCCGAAGTTTCTGTCTAACCGAAGAGACAAACGTTAGTTGACCTGTGAAACCATGTCAAAACCCGGCCGACTTAAACGAACCCCGATTTGCCAACTTTCTCTGTGAGGTAAAGAGCGCACGAACCAACCATAGAGGTTGCTGGAATGTGCAACGACTCTCAGCCGCAAGAATCAAAAGTTCAGTTGGAACAACATCCGCAGTAGGAACGAGAAAACTCCATGGAAATTTGCTGTAGAATCAAGATGGCAGACAATGATGTCAAACTTATTATTATCGGGGTGGAGTGCAAGACTTCATTTACCTTCAACATTCTATATTTTTCTTTAATTTTGCCTTGTCGGCCGGCTTGCCAAGTGAATTCTACTACTGGACAGTTATGAGCGAGGCATCACATTTCTCAATTTTTATCGTCGTTTCTTAATTCAAATGAGATGCAATCGAAAACTTGAAACATTTTGTGGTTTGGTTAATTCGTACCATAGACAAAAGCATTGTGGTGTACAGCCTGAGTTGATTGGGCCAGACCATGAGCTGACCACTAATCTCAGTCAGTGTACTAGGACCAACGCCGATTCTCTGTTAGATTAGAGCTATAAAAGGCAAAATAAGTGTATTTGGTAAGTGGATGTTCGTAGTTTAATAAGGAAGGTAGAGGAGAAATAAATAAGAGCGCAATCAGCGGAGCACGCTGCCGAGCTTACAAAAATGAGTTTTTGAGTAAGTGGAGGACGGACGTCCTATAATATTAATGCAAAAGATGATGAAAGGGTGAAGGCAGCGCCTTTGGTTTACGTGCAGGGCGTTATTAAGTGTGGAGCACCGACGAGCGGAGATATCGTAATAATGGAAGAGCGTTAGCGAGTGAAAATGAAGGGAAGGTGGAGAAAGGCAAGATGAGATGACGATAGCACTTTCCCCGCGCGGGTCTTACTTGGAAATATGAAAACTTTAACTTTTTTCTTGTGTCTCCCCATAGTCATTAGATTTTCTCTCACTATTTATTTAAACTTCCATCCAATGAGCAGGTCGCTCGACATAACTGAACTGATGAATTTTCCATGAGGAGAGAAAGTCAAGATATGGAGGATAAGTCCCAAGTGACAAGTATAGAAAATTTAGTCAAAACTATAATAAAAATACCAACCATTTTATAATGGTAGACTTTACAATATTACATAATAATAATGCAGCCAGACACGAATGCCTCCGCCTTGACAGCAGAAGCAAGCAAGCAGCCCGGTTCAGAGAAGGAAGACTTTTAACCGAAGAATACCTCAACGCCGCGTTCCCTACACGCATACTACATTAGATCACATCACATGCTAGAGTAGCTCCCGTGGAGCATTCATCTCATTTGATCTTTTCAGTTCCCACAATCCCTGCCTATCAATTATGGATTATTCGAATCACATCTCTCAACAGTTTCTAAACACGGTATAGTCTGCGCGTGGAGAGTAAGTGCGGTCCGCATTATCCCATCGGCAGTTAAACCGAGCACAGCGCACGATCAAAATAATAGCAGCAAAAATGAATCGAAAATTCATGTTCAACCTTCCAGCGATAAATATGTGTTATTCCACGCTCTCTCCAGCAAACTCAAACTCCTTCCCAGAACAATGCGAACAAACTCCTGCGAATTTCTCGCCAACTCATAAATATGAACGACGCAAGTTGCGAGTTGGGGCGGACGAGAGCGAGAAAACTGGCGAGGCGGTTGGTGGAGCTGGAGATAATGGAGAAATGTCTACAATAATTAATGACATCATCATTACGGAAGCTCCGAGTTATGTACACGCATTTATAGAATTACTAATTAGTCCTGAGCCTCGTCAAATTCCCATCATAATTGTCTCTTAATTAGTTCACATCTTGCCGAGTGAAAGCAAGGATTGGTATAAATGATTTTTCTAATTCCTTCCTTCCATTCGCACCAGCAACCAGAATCACGGAACGCTACGCTGTGCTGCGGAGTCTTAATTAATGTTCGCGCAGTTCACAGCTTGAAAAGGACAAATGCGACTGCTTCCTGCGTGACTCGATGCGGCGCTTATTCGACGGAGGGCGTTAACGAGATCCGATTCGAATTCCGCCATGCCAGATGAAAGCAAGAGAAAGGGATAAGTGAAGTTAAGTCATAATTTGAGTGTGAGTAACCGCGCACCTGTCTCGCACTCCAGCCATTAGCCGACGCTAATACATGGCACGCAGTCACAGGAGATCAGAGCCTTATTATTAAAATATTTCTTGGTAGTTATCTCAGTTAAGTATACAAAAGGAATCTGAAATGTATTATCATTTGTTGTGCTTACTCGTAGGGATCAATCGCATCCAATTCGCGATGCACATCGTGATGTGGCACCGGAAAGCGACTTTCACTTTCCATTTTTAGTTTGGCCTGTTGTTTGTTCCACTCACACATTCGTACATTTTTACGTCTGTTGAGTTCCCATGAAGATTTATTCTTTTTGCATAATCGCTAAAGTCTATCAAAGCTAGTGCTTTGTTTTTCCACATGCGCTTTGCTCCGAGGAGATCACACCTCCAGCTCGGTCGGAGGCTGCTCCGCTTCTGTGTCTGCTTCTACTTCACGGGGAGGTGGGGGCAGACGTGGTGGGGTTGAGTGGCGATGCGTCTGTAATAGGGTAATAAATGAGGAGAGATTTACTCAGTACATCTCGCGTAGTGCGCCAAGTTCTCGGCGTCTTTACAAGGACAATTAAACCGTGATTGCTCTACTAATTCTAGTTTGAGCCCAAATCTCTTTAGACTGAAACAAAAGAATTTATAAGTTGATACGGGAGAAAGCAGAGAAGTTTATAGGTGGGAGGGAATAGAATTCGGAATATGTATTATAGTCTCAAGAGTCGGTGCGGCCGCACTTCTTTCTCTTTCCTGTGTACAGGCACACACTGGCTGCATTGTGGCTGGTAGGGCCGGAGTAATGCAAGGATGGAGCAACTGCGCTACGTGCAGGGTGGAGTGGAACTGGCAGACAAAGTGGAGAGAGAATTGAGTCTCTGGTTGAACCGCAGGTTTGTAAAACTCCAAACACGAGTCGACTATAGTAAATAGTGGATGGTTTCATTTTCTGGTTGAGCGATTCCGCAGAACTTTATCTCGGAATGACGGGGACCCAAATAGAGCCAAGGAGACCCGATCTCATTTGATTCCAACATACCTAATGGGCCGGGTAATTAGGCCCCCAATTGCCCGCTCCTCGCTTATCTCACACATGGAACCCATCACTGCCGGTCCCAACGATCCCATCCGCAGCGCCAGCCAAGGCTCGTCTCCTCAGTCGACTTGAGACTCTAATTCTTATATAACATTATTATCATCATTTCCAACTCGACTCAACTGCAGAGACAATACTTTCAAAACACGTCCAATTTTCTTGAGAGTCAAAGCCATTATGCCCAAATCAGAGCTTTGCTCATCCTTGAAAGCGCTTCCCAATATAATGGAAACATCAACCCGGCTCCACAATCTCAACTCGATAAGCTCATCCGCACCGAATGGGAAATTGAATACGGATGCTGGCTGGTCCAAGCGCAGGCCGTGGCGTAATCACAAGGGAGTTAAAAGAGAAGAGCGTTGGAAAAGAAATGGGGCTCGTAAATAATAGGTGGTATTAATAACAAGTGTGAAGGCTACTATTAAAAACAAGCGTAGCGTGTAGTTTCCAATTTCCTGCTCGATTCAATCTTGCGAAAGCGATTTGATTCCGACTGCCATCATTTTCATCTGCTGCTCCCCACACACCGCACCACGCAGCAACACGGACAGGGCAAAGGCACTGAGCGCCTTATTACGCGTACTTCTAATACCCGGTAATGCCGCTGCAGACCAACATCGTCTCACGTTCCTCGTGGGTGTGCGATAGATTAGGACAAGCACGCGAAGAGCAAGAGCGAGTTCCTTCAGAGATAAAAAAAAAAGAGGGAGACTGAGATTTCTACTGGCAGGGTATCGCGCATTGAGCGATTGAACACGACTGATCGCAAGAAACACTCTTTCTTCAATTCAAGACTCGACAATTCAATCTTGCCGCTCACTCGACCCATTGTTCACAGGAAAACAAGTTAGCCCATCGTCAATCGGGGTCCAGGCGTTTGCGCTGCGTGCGAGTTCTTTCGTTCAATTAGAACACACTCGGGGCGAGTTTAAGAAGAGCAAATGCATTATTTAAGAGAGAAATCACAGTTGTTACCGATTAAAGTAAATCGGATTACGAGTGAAGAGTTAAACAGAAAGGCCGCTCTCGAGCATAGCGAGAAGAGCGGATCGCAGAGCACGAAGAGCGGTGCATTTCGCGTGTGAGTGAATGGCACTTTGCAGCACTGCACTGCACTCATAATCTCCACCAACTTTAATCTTTCCGGTTCGTATGGACCGAGAGGAGTGAAAATCGAGTCTCTCACTCAGTCTCGGTATCACAACACATCACCACTCAAATAATCATTATTTTCCCATTTGGCGTCCTCTTATTAATTTTATCCATCATTGCAAAGTAAACATTATGCAAGTATCCTGACGCGGAGAGAAGAGGACTTTGCTCCTCGCAGTGCAAACTTGGGCGAGGCGGAGCGGCGAACAAGAGCAGGCATTGATGAGTTCTGTCACTGTCTCTGTTCATACTCTTCCAGTATGCAGAAATACGTCCTGTCATATTATGATAGCAATTTCACCCTGATGCGCTGTGTCGTGTGTGGTCTTCGTCCTCCCTTTCACATCATGAATAAAGACACGAGACGAATCCGCACTGACAGACGAGTCGTCTACGGTGGGTGCAAGTAAAAGTGCGAGTGTAAAGAGAATTGAGTTAATAACATTATAATAATAAATATGTAATATGCTATGTGGTGATGAGCTGCTGAAGCGTCAAGCGGGAGCCGTGGGGAAAGCGGTGCAGGCTGAATTGAGATAGAATAGACAGACGCCTTCTCCATTATCTCCTATCTACTTAGGCACATTGCGGCAGCCACCAGCTGAATCACTTATTACCATTCATCACATCCACTCCCAACCAACCATGCAGTCACGGCATGGCGATGCTTTCTCTAATCGCCTGCGCTATCACCACAGGCTTTTATAATTGCCTGTGACGCCAATTATATGCTCGCCTCAGTCGTAGCAGTAGCAGAGTTCGTGATTAAGACCGCACGCGAAAGAGAAACGGATAATCTCAATCTTACTCTCGCTTCACGCCTAAGGTTCATTTCATGGTTTTTTGACTCGGAAGTAATCACAATCAGAATATGACGCAATGAATAAAATGAGCATTCGTCTCGCTCAATTTGTTTCGAGTCAATGTTCGCAATTACCCTGTAAATTACCAAGCTTCACGCTACGCTTCTGCTCCAGCCTGAACCAATCGCATTCTGCTAAAACTTTTGTAATGATGCCTGCAGTGGTACTGATATTGATAGCAATATATATACAATTTGCCTTCTCATTAAGATAAAGCTAGGAAATTGATCAAAAGTCAAACCGTATAGACTGCATGTGGGAACCACGGTTGGGTTGGGAAACTGACAATTACAAATTATTGTCATGGGTTTCAATTTGCCGTGCCGATTCCTCCCTTAAGGATGTCCATGTTCTTTACTGCGACGGCGCAGCCACGAGAGTACAAGAGCACTTTCGGCTCATGTGTGAAGTGCAAAGGATCGATTGGCTGTGTCTTGTCGGGCCGCAAAAGCCGAGCAGAACGATTGAAATTTGACGTGATTAGTGACGGCGATAAGGAAATGAGGCTAATTAGTTTGTAAGGTTGAGTAGAAGTAAATCGGTTGAGTTGTTTGGAGGAAGACCAAAAAGTTTACAAAGTCTGCAGAACTGACTGCGACTGCGACTCTGTACTTCGCGTACTCGGTACTTCTTGCACAGTGCACACTGATTTGAACCGGATTTTGAGCCCTGACAGAAGCTGTCTATGCTGTAATGAAGGAATGCTTTCGGATTAGGCGCTCGGCACACAGCCTCGGTCCATGTGAATGAATTGGTTCTGAATTGGACTGACTCAAGTCTCCACGTTTCTCTTCGGGCATGACTGGCTGCGAAGAAAGGAGAGTCGAAATGGAAAACAAAGTCCGCCGCTCTGTGCGGATAATTGAAATGAATGAATTAACTAAAAGTCGGCATTTCCATTAAGCAGTTAGCAGCGTTGTTGGGCAATTTGGACACGTCTGCTCGTATTCGTTCGTGAGTCGGTGGCGGTGTGTTGAAACCGTACGCGGGCACGAGAGTCTGCCAGCGAGGCAAGTGAGTAATGAGACCGGGATGGAAGTCCGAATTCCCCACAGAGAATTGACCGATGTCGGTTAGCTAAAGAGAAAATACATTGCAGTCCATTTGTTCATGTTTAACTAATTGTTCATGTCATTACTAATTTCCAGCAGAATGCAAGTACACCACCCGGAAGGAAGGAAGCACCTTGTTTGCCTGTTTGCTTCCGATGATTATAACGCTGTGCGGTGCTCGCGCACTCGTCCGAGTCACTCCGCCATTGAGACTTCCAATTCAGTTAGTCTTAATTTTCTGGCAAGTTGAGCATGTGCAAATATTTGCCTTACAATTCCACGTCGAATACTACTCACGGGTGCAGCGGATACAAATACTAACCTTTTAAATTAAAAGCCTATTGCAAATACTCTTTTGTTGATGATAGCGTACCGGTCCCAGCGGAGCTCACTTCCCTTTCCAATTTAATGTCAAGTTGAGCTGAATTGAATCGTGCCGCCCGTACTGAGCTCCCCACGATCGAGACCGACGAATTGTGTGAACAGGTCTCCCGTGCAGCCGGCGACCGCCATCAAATCAAGTCAGACAGCAATTTATTTACTCCTTTCCTTGGCAAATATTCCCAAAACGACAGGAATTAATGCCAACTTCTTATTAAATACAGTTTACACGACCATCTTGATCGGATTCCGGGTCATAGGTTTCCGCACGACGAGCCGTGAAGATAACCACAATCAATCTAATATTCTGTCGTGAAGAGATTTGGATTGAAGGACCTGCGCTGCGTCTTGAGTGTTTAATAAAAGTAATTGCCAGGAAGCAAGAATGATCAGTGATAAAATATTTCAGGTACAGTTGTTTAGGCTGCAACAGCCACCAAGATCGTTGAGTAAATTTGCCGCAGAACAATAGAAGACGAGCAAGAAGACGAGCATGAATACTCGAGAGGAAAAAGTTACTCTTTATTGGACGGTATAAAAATCAGGCCACTTGGCCATTTCCAGGGAAAACAACTTCAGAGATCAAGCAACTCGCATTGTGATTAACAGATACTTCATCCGTGACGAATATAACGATGACAATAATTCAATATTTCCGAGAAAGTTGGGCAAAATATCAGGCAATGGAGCTCAGGAGTCAGGAAAAGGATGATGCGACCAGGAGTTAAGAACACGAGCCATAAATCCGTTATCGTCTGATCGTCCATGCATGTAATGTTACTTGTACTACAACATTTTGAATGGCTTCTTGCTAAGCTCGAACGAAACTTTTATATGGGTATCATCCGAGCCTACATAGCGTTGGTTCAGCCGTCGACTTTGAATGGCATAATACACAAGTTCGCCTGCAATTTGGGCTTTATTGCTGGAAAATTGTTAAAGATTGAGAGCGGGCTCGAAACATTTAACAAAATACTACAAGAAAACTTCAATTTCGAAGTTCGAGTTCACTCCGACGCGTTGTTACGAGTCTGCTTGAAGTATAAATATCGACCCCCGCACTTTGTCAACCTTTATTTAGAATTTCTGTCTTTTGGTTTATTGCCTGTTGATTTGTAAATGCACGAAACCATTCTGACATTCGTTCAGCTTGTCTGGGGTTGTGGCTGCTCATGTGAGGCAGGGAGCGGGTGGCGAAGAAGAATTGCTTTGATGAGTTTCACTTCCTGTTCGCTGTTTGTTGCCAGATCTTCACATGAGGAAACTCATGCGACTCGATGCGATTGAGACAATCACTCATTCACCTGGCCACCCGCACCCGCACTAACAGCCTCCGCTTCCTTCCTATGATGTTTAATGCAACTTCTCGAAGGATGTCCCAAAATACCCAAGTTTTGTTTGTATCAGTTAAACATACTTCATGAAAATGCATTTTACTGCAGAGTCAGGTCTGCCTCTTAGGCTTTCATCCCGAATCGCATTTCTGAATGAAAGATTCGAGAGTAGATAGATTTTTTGATATTACACTTGTAATTCGTGATCTGATCATGTGAACAATCAGTTTGTCACATTTAATAAATCTCGCGCAAAATTCTCTGCTCGTCTCGACCTGTTTTTTTAGAATGTGAGGCACAGCATTTGTGCAAATTTAATGAGTGACAAAGGGAAGTTCCGACAAGGCGAAAGGAACGCCGAAATGAAGGAATCGGACATTAATTAGTGGGAACATGATACTTTTGACTTTTGTAGGACATCGCGAGAACATGAGCCGGTACAGGCACAATGCTTCAATCGTACGGGCGTTTGAGGCATGTGCATGTGTGCGACAGAACTGACAGAAGGGTCCGATTGGTTCCCTTTTTGGGTGTCGGTTCCCTTCTTATTTGCTTTGAAATAGGCTCAGGCCGGGCCCTTGCGCCAAAGACGGCCACGCATCGAAGAGTGAGGGACGGAACTGAACCATTACGCGTATTTATTGAATCGTTGCGTATCTCGAGAATGTAATACAATAAGGCGGCATGAATATCATCTTGTTCTTCTTTTCCATGTTCCCAGGAGACGAATCCACACTGATATCGGGAACAAAATGAGAGCACAATTTTCTCGTCCGCCAGTCCCACTGCGAGTAAGTTGAGGTCGAATTGCAAACATTAAATATTCAAAGAGCAACTCCGCAACCGAGTTTTCCGACTTTGCGAGAGAGACGCAGTGCACTGCGAGCGATTGATCACCAAAGTCGTTGCAAAATTTTACGAAGCAAGCCAAAACAGTAGTAGTCTGTTGTGTTATTTTGTGTCGCCGGCGTGTGGGTAATCATATAATGAGTTTGGACGCAGATAAGTTGTAATTTGTGCTGAAACTCCCATAGGTAAACTTTATCCCAATTTTTCCAACTTCTTGTTTCATTCGCACTCGAGCTCCCGGTCCCTGTGAACATAATTGGGGTTTGAAGAGAGGAGAACCCTTGCACTCACTTACACCAACCAGCAACAATAATATTAATAATAATGATAATACGAAACTCTCATCCACAAATTTATGAGTCCTCTCGAGGGAACCTCATTTATTAATAGCCCATGCATGAGCAGTTCAGCGGCAGAGCACTGCGACCAGTTTCGCACCACGCCACGGCCCTGCACTGCGTGTGTCGCACATGTCCCGTTATTTAACTCCCTTGTCTTGGCCCTTTGCAATTCTAATCGTCGCTTCATCTCGACCCGACTCGACCAACTTGAGTTTATGTCGTCATTTTCACATTTCTCTCTGCAATTCAACTTTCAACACGAGCAACAATAATCGCTGCGCACAAAAGTTGTCTTGCATTATGAAGGAGCAGGAGAGCGAAATGGAAGGCCGGGAGCGAGCGGAGCCTCGCCTGGCTTGTCCTCACCATGGGGTTCCGAGTCGAAAGTTTGTTTGGCATTTGGAGAGAAAGATGACGAGAGAAAGAGACTGATAAACCCAGGTGAAAAGGAGAGTGATTATATCTTTAGCCCAGGCTCCTAATTAGACGGGAATTAGTCACGCCTCAGAGATCCAGTTTGTCGGCAGATTTCACTTGAATGCCGCTCAGTTGTCGCCTTGACATCGTTACAATCCGTGAAAATTTAACGAGGAAAAAAGTCGGTGCTATGAGCGAGACAGTTGATTCCTGCTCTCTAACCATTCCACAGTTTCGATTCTATTCAAAGGAAACTTACATGCATAAATTACTCGTCGGCTAACTCAAATGGCAAGAGAACGTGCGTTGATCGCAGCGCAGCAGTAAATAAAGGCCAGAAAGAAGAGCTGCAGTCACGTAGTGAATTTCCACAAGCCAAGTTACTTTTGACGTAATTTATTTGTATTCCAAGTTGCATTGTCGAATGAGATTCAAAATAGATACCTTTTCATCATTTAACCTCATTAAATTGGCAGAATATAAAGTCTAACTAGTCTTCGCACCACTCGCTTATCCGAGATGAAGTTACTGACTACAGCCTTAAACGATGTCTACGAGTTATGAGAACTCAAGTGAGAGTAAAAGGACGACGGGAACGAAGACGCTGGCCCTCCGCCATGATATGAGAGAAGTGAGCCGGAGGATGATAGATTGCCGCTACCGTTGCCACCACCACCAAGGTAAATGTGGTGCGGGTAAAGAAGACCCGCCGCGTACGGGGAGTTCGAGCCGAAGGATCCGAGACCGCCTGAGTTTGGTGTCGGTACCGGAGGACTGTTGACCTGTTTACATCAAAATACACGAAATCAGACTTGTGGTGTGAATATAGGATTAGCATCTGTGGAAGCACGCAATTTAAACAAAAATCGTTTTTCCTCATTCATTTTTGGAGTTACTCACGTCCATGCCCGGGTTTTGTTTCTTCCATTTAGTTCGCCTGTTCTGAAACCAAATCTTGACTTGGGTTTCTGTCAGTGACAAGGAGAGCGCCAAGTTGAGCCTTTCACAAACTGACAAATATCTGGTCGTCTTGAATTTATTCTCAAGGGCGACAAGTTGCTCGTACGTGAACGCTGTTCTAGCACGTCTCGGTTTTCCTGCAATACAAATGACTAAATCAAAACGAAGTCTCGCCTTTCTCCGGGTGCTGATGATACCCGATGATTAATGGCCTTGTCTCCTGAACCTGAACACTTTTTATTGCACCAGTGCCAACACTTAATAAACGGAAAAGACGCGAATAAAAAGTGACGTCAATTACACATTCATCCTAACTTATCCGTGCCCTCCTTCTACATCCAATTTACGCTCGAGCACAAACAGATTGTATGGAGGCGCGGAGGACGCCATTCCCTTGCCTCGGCAGATGATACGAATGAGCTCATTATAATTATATAACCTATAAAACGCAGTCATTCATTTAATGAGTGCGAAACATGTCTTAATGTGTAACAAGGGAGAAACTATGACCGCCTGAATGGAGCTAAAATAAAAAGAATTTCAGATCATACATATGTCTCGCATCATACATTCGCTTGTTGTGTTCTCCGCCTCTTCGTACAGTCAAAGAAGGAATGAAGCTACCCTCACAACGCAAGAGACCAAATCATCAGTCTCTGTTTACGACATTCATTGATTCAATTATCATAAATCGTTGAATCAATTTCAAGACGTAGTTGATTGCATGAAGTTTAAATTCTCAAACAGCACCCCAATGACAATAAATTATTGAAATTTAGGTTAATAATGACTGAAATGTAATTCCTATTTCCTTCGATTTTCAGTTCCTTGAAGGTTGTGAAAGTAATTCGTTCTTTTCACGATTTAAGCGTGCTCCAATTCTGAATTCCTCAACCTTCTATTTGTAATCCGATTTGTATAAAAGGGCGAAGCCCGTGTTCAACATTTTTTGATAATTAGCACCGAAAGGCTGAAGAGCTGAAAAATGCTTCTCCTCTCATTACAGTGATGTCAGAACCGCGTGCCAAATTAAGAACCGAATTTTTTGGCATTAGACAACTCTCGCGTGGAGCTCAAAGTGGGAAGCGTAGCTGATTGGAATGGGTTCTAGTTATTTGTAATAGATTGTGACAAAACACCCTGCAGAAATATGTTAAACGCTCCTCCAGTCCCATTTGCAGTTCTACACGGGAAGACAGCTCGAAACTAATTGTGGTAATTTAGCGAAGCCTACGTGAGCCAAGATTTCTTATCCTTCGTATTTCTCATATATTACACCATGTTAAACAACAAAAGTGCAATTTACCCGTCGCGCTCAATTTTATTATTCTGTGTCCGTGTTTGTAATCTCAATGGCCTGGATGCTCGTATTATTCAAATTACGGCCAAACAATAGTCGATTATTGAATTATTGCCACCCTTCAACGAATTACGAAGCAAAGTGGCATATGGATTATAGGGCTTTAGAATTCTCTTGGGTTCGATTTCCGCCAAATACATTATGATCCCTTAAATATCCTGAGAAGGGTGTGGTACGATTTCTTTTATTCTAATTCCATGCCAAACCAGAGACAAACTGGATCACATCAAATTCAATTTCAATCACGTTTTGATTCACTCATTAGAGATGCTTATTTGTTAAGAATTGCTCGAAATTAAGCTGCTATTATTACAACATCTTTGCGCTCTAGCTTACGAGATTGGACTCGAAATATTTTAATACTCTGGAAAGAAGACGCCCACTTTTTTAGTTGATAAGGCCGAGTGTGTAACAATGTTAGGTATGCTTGAAGGGCTCATTCCGACAGACATGAAGCGCATTTCAATATTTTTATGTTCTTCAAACTGTGGAGACACCCAATATCATCATTTTTATGCAACGACCAAGGCCTGGATATTTTTATAAGACGTAAACTGCACCACAACGATGTATGGGTAAAATGGTACGGTGAGAAAGGGGTGAACCTTTATGAAATACTTAGGCTCGTAAATTTCGTACCTGGTTTTGTGTCGCAATTGGAAGAACTCTTTGAAGATTTTTTTCTTCCTTTAGAATCACTTCTGTCATTATTGGAAAGAGAGTCATCACAATTCATTGACTCTGAGGAATCGTGAAACTGCTCATCATTCATGAGCAGATCGCACGAGTTGTCATCCTCACCAAAGGTTGTTCCACCTGGAGACGTTAGAAGATCAGAGTTCGGAGGTGTTGTCGTCGTGGAGTCTGGGTCCGGGTCTAGCAAATTGAATAAACATTATACGAATGCGCGTGGAGCCAGGGGAATGAATTTGAAGCGCAATTAAATATTTATAGAAAACATGAATTCTCGATCACGAAAGAAGTTCGAGTGAGCTCCCAGGTACCTTGAAATGAGCAGAGTGGAGCGAAAACTGAGTAAAAATACGACCCAAAATGAAATTCCTCTGGGGAAACGCGCAGGGTACATGATAGATGCATCTTCTTTCACTTTCTTACTTTCATTTGCATTATGTTCTCTTTTTCTCATTTTACTTAATAAAAAAGCAATCAACGAGCTTCTGCCTTTCCTTCTGCTATGTTTGCTTTCCTTTTGTTATTTAAAACGTAAACTCAGAAGTCTTTGTCGGCTAAACAGGCACATACGAAGAACAAATTGAGAGCCTTTCATAATGAAAATAAGTCTTACGTCTGGTACATTTTTATTATGCGTAATTTAGAACAAAGAAATGTAATTTCTGTACCAGAGCTTTTAAAATGAATTACTGGTCTTCGAATTAACTTGGAAAAATCGAGAAGAAATGCATAAGATTTCTGCTCAAATCGAATTATGAACACGAATTCGACGATCTCAAAAGAAAGTGAAAGTTTCCGTCCGTTATGATTGCGTTTTTGATTAAGATCTCTGTAACACGAGACCGTGTATTGCTTACCGTGAATTTCTTTGAATGAAAAGTTAATATCCGCCGTTTTGTGCTGGGAAATTAAAAATTGAGTGTCGAAGAAACTTTTGGAAGAGGCTGCAGAAGGAAATACACTTGTAGTTTTCCGAGTGAACTTGCTTGGGTCGAGAATGTTTTCCACCGAGAAAGAAAGTTTTCTAACAATGCCGGCGCAAGTGCCACTCGTGGAGGTTGAGTCAGACCTCATCTTGTTGCTTTGAGCCTGAACCACGCCAGTCGTGGGAAACTCGTCATTGTTGTTGTTGTTGTTCACTACACACCCACTGCTTCCGGTTACAATGCTGACCGGACTCACACTGTTGCTGCTGCTGCCATTCTTGTGGTTATTGTTGCATAGAATTAGTCCATTCTTGTTCGTGTTGCTATTGTTGGTCAGGTCTACCGGTTTGCCCGGGTCGGAGGACGCACTGAACTCGAAACAAGTGGACGAGGCTACCGACGTTGTGATGGCCGTGGCGTTTGGCAAATTGTTATTACTTGAGACTTTCTTTCTTGGGAAATTGTCACTTGCAGCTTCCTCTGAGACGTTTGCTGTCCTCTCGTGATCCATCGTCTCTGGCATCTGGTGCAACTCAGTCAGCGCGTTGGAATTGGAATTGCAGTGTTTACGTTTGTGTAATTACGTCGTGTCATAGAGGACAGGAACTGTGCGACATGACATGTTGACAGGAAGTCGTCGAATCAGAATGATATGTACTTGCAAGTGTGAACTACATTTATAAGTAATCCGAAATCAGAATACGTGTGACATTTTCTACGAAATGCTGCACACATCTCGCTGTTAGGAGTCCGGAGTCGTGTCCCACGAAGGAGTGCTGTTCTTGTTCTCCAGTGACACGAGCTAACAGTGAGCCGGTGCTGAAGATATTGCGCTCGATTATCTCGTGGAATTTAAGGTTTCTAGCGTGTAAAAGTAATGCACTCGTGAAACCTTAATTGTTTGACTTTCTCTAAACGGTCCCCCGTTTTTGTTCTCGTTGATGATCGCGTTGGATGGGAGGAGATTCTTGATCCTCTCCCGGCCAACCCAAAACATGCTTTGGTTTGACTTGTGTGCGTTGTGTTGCCTCCCATAGAACCGATCTATAATAACTACACCAGAGACAAGTGCAGCTCTCCGCTCTTCTGTCCGCATTACACAGCGTAATGCATTCATCCAATTACCCATGGACAGACCTCCATTAGACAGGTTAGTCCAATTGTTCTCACTTCAACAACTTTCGACTTGCGGTCCGAAGTTATTTACACACCGGCTCTCCAACAGTGCCGAAATTAAGTGCGCACCAATCAGATCGCGATGATGTTTAATTAATGAACCGCCTATTAACACCGTCGTTTGTTGATACACGAATACTGGAATATTACACAATTCAATGCCTGCTGTGGGGAAAACACCAGTTCCAAGCACCAGCTTCAAATATTCGTTAGACGCTGGATTAATTGTGGTTTCCAGCCCACGCTCAAATACCGTACTTCTGGATCCAGTAGTTAGTTTCAGTTTCTAATTGATGATTTCTCCGAACTTCGATTAAGTCAGTAATCGAGTGGAGAAACCTGAACACGAGGCAGGACGGGGCGAGTTGCATGACCGGAGATAATCGAAATCAGGCGGAATTGTTGTCATCTGCGAGAGTAAGGATCTGACACGAGCTGCCAGTGTGCATGACGCCGATGACGCAATGGTGTGAAACAAAGTATAATGGGGAAGGAGGTCGCGTGCGGGTCGGGTCCCAGCCTAAAATCCAATTAAAGTGGCATGATTGAGATGCAAATAAGCAAGTTTAAGGTCTATTGACTACTAATTCGCGGAAAATTTAACAGAGCTGTGTCCCTATTGAGTTGAAACGGCGATTTCTTTTCTATAAAAGCGAGACAAGCTTTTAGAAATTTGGATCTGTGGAAGCAGAAGAGCGAACGAGACTTGAAGGCGCTCATCCGTGGAATAAAGTCATTTTGGGAAAATAGAATTCGAATTGGAAAGGGAGCACGCCTCGTACTTGTGCTCGTCCGCAATAATACTCCGATTATTCACTTCAAATTTCCACTCCGCTCATTCTGCGCCACATTCGCGTGAGATTAATTCTTCCAAATCGACCGAGTCCTCGAGCAAGCTTGATGCTGGTGAGCGTGTCAGGTAACCGAGTCGGGTGTTCAGATGCCTCGAGATTAGAAGGAGACCATTACGCCGCGCTTAGCTCGAGCTGAAATTTGGGATTGTGGAAGGAATGATTGACAGACGCTCAGCCACAAGCATTTGTTTCTAATTAAAACATCAGGCGGTTGCTCGCTGGTAAATTAGTCTTTGCGAAAGAGTTAACTTTGTCTCTCGTCGGCTTGTCACTGGGAGTTCAATTACTTAGTGAGAGGAAATTAATTACCTAAGCAGTCATCGTGACATGCGGAGAGGAGATAATGCGCAGCAAGTCGACTATGTAAACTGGTGCTGAGCGTGCATAAGAAGACTTGGCCTTGACAGGGTGGTGGTGGTGAAACAGCGCAGGCACAAATCTTCGTGTTCCTCACTCCGAGCCGTACAGATGATTAGTAGAGCTATTTGTCTTTTATTACTATTATTTTTTCAAGAAAAAACTTTCTTGGTATCCTGCCCAACTTTTTTCTTCTGTCTCTAAAATTAGACATGCACAATTCACCAAGCTAATTTCCTCGACTAATTTCCATGCCACAGCCAGCGACGAAACTGTCTCTCGTGCCACGTCATCCCAGCATATAAACTGTCTTTCTTCTGGTTTTTATAAACTACTTTACGCTTCGTTATAGCCTCGTCTCTCTCCACGCCTTCCGCAATATAATTTCGCTTTTCATAATTACTCCTCTTCTGCAGTGCTCATCCGTTTCACGTATTTTCCAATCTTGGTCCTCATACTTTGTATTTTACAACTCGGAATATTTTTCTTTCATTTCCCCTGAAACACTCATAAAAGTCTAAAGTTTGTGAAATGCATTTGCGAACCAAGCCATGGAACGAGAGACGAAAGCACCTTTCAGGCAGGGGAGAAGAGCTCTGTAAATGGGAAAATCTCATCTCGTCTCATCCGAGCCCCAGTGCACGGACACTGTCATCCGATCCCCTTTAAAATGCTTCACGTTCCACACCAAATTGGGGAGACAAATTATTATCTCAGTTTCTCAAGACAAATGGTTATTACGGCAATAACGCGAGTACGAAGAAAAGATTCGACTCGCAGGCCCAACCACAAAGAAGCCAACAACTCCTACAAATAATGACTGAAGATTGCGAGGCTTCTCGTCGCTGCGTCATGCCAAGCGTGGAGCAACGCATGTACATAATTAGCTGCAAGATTCAAGAAATTAGTAAACGAAACCTCAGAGCTTGAGAAGAGTGATGTTTACGAATATCTTCACCAGCGGCGTTTTCATGCCACATTGGAATCATAATAGCCATGTCACACAGAACCAAAAGGCAATGAAATACAATCCCTCCAACGTTTAATCACATTCTTTTCTAATTATTTCCTGCCCCAGCTCCTCCAAGACCAGAAAATAACTGGCAAACGTTTTAACTTTATTGCATTTCAATCCAAACATGCTCAGCAATAACAAACGGTATTGGAAATATAGAATCAAGCCGCACACGACTACGGCTTCGTAAAGGGTTAACAGACTCATAACAATTCTTCATCCATTCTCAAATTGTTGTGGCGGATTTTTGTATGATCCGAGCTTGCATTTTATGAATCGTCTAATAATGTAGTGAAAGTATGAACCTGAGATATATGACAACTGAGGCCCCTACTTCAATTGTTCGTTTGGTCCGACCCTCCTGCGCTGATGAGGGAGACTGGAAAAGAAGGAAGCGGGCGAGCGAGTTTGAGCCTGAGATTCGCCAGCGCCGAACAGTGTATTAAATTCAAATCTTTTCACTGTAGTTTTCAACATTTTCAATGGGTCTGCGAAATTTTTATTATATTCATTCTTTTTTTTATTGTATTTTGTGGACAAGTCAGACATTGATAGTAGGGAAACAAGAAAACTTTCTAACTTACTTAGAAAGAAAATGAGTTTCATAACCTACCGAAGTGTTGGAGGCTGAGATAGAGTGCTAACTCGAGTTCTCGGCCCCGTCGCAGAAACTGAGGGGTTGAGTTTGTATTTAGCTACCACAACTCAGATTTCTGAAATGATTCATTATCAAGTTTAGCGTGCATACAGATTTTTTATGCTAATTGCTAACCCTTGCGACTCAGAAGAGGCGATCTAGCAACTTTACATTCATGTTGCTTCTTTATGTATGACTGATCTTGGGATTGGTTTTGCATGCATGCTTTGTTTTCCGCTTTTCGCGTAAATAACCTAAAGACAATGTGAAAAGCATTCGGTTCAGTTGGCACTGCAATCGTGTTCCTCCAACTTGAGATAATTCGATCCCATGAATGCGGTAGCAGAGCACGGTTTGCTAACTACGGTTAACTCAGGTGCAACAGACCGATTTTTACGAAGTAATTCAAGTGCCAATCTCTACACGAGTATGAATTGACTTGGGCAACTCTCGATTCCGTATGAAAGTGCTCAATTCGTGTCCACAATTGAAAGCGAACTGATCGTGCTGAAAATGACTTTGCAACTTTAAAATAAATTATTCCTCACTCCTGTCATTTTATATTATATTCTTGAATTGCAAACCCTTTTTACACTATCCTCTTTGCTCTTGGAAGTTCTGAATATATGAATTGCTTTCTATGCCCTCTTCTTACAGGTGTTTCATCTGGCTGTTCGTTCGTCCGTCCCCAAATTTTAGCATACTATAATTATTCGGAATTGTTCTTAAATTTAATTTATTTGATCAAATCATTATGTTTTAATCGTACCCCTCGCATCAGTATCAGTTGCAAGAATACGAGTATAAATAAATCTATTCACTAATTATTCGGAAAATAGTTTAGGAATGACACTTGTACGGCCTGCATTCGTAGAGCGACCTTGTGCAATACGCATTTCAGCTCTCGTGGAATCTGAGTCGTCGCGGATGTTTACGACGGCACTCAATCAGACTATCCACGACTGATTTGTTATTAGGAAGTGACAGTGTACATACAAAATTTCACATTTTATGGGATCTGCAATCTTCGTTTATTCTCAAGTTCACTTTTATGTCATTCATGATAATACAAGGATTTACAATGCAATTTTGCAGGTTTTATGTAAATAAAGAGACGGGTTCAATTTTTGTCCAGAAATTGAGTGAGCCGGAACGTGCTTAAAGTGACTTTGTACAGTGCAATTCGTCTGAATCGGCCGTGTTTCATTTTTCACATCAAGCCTTCCAAGTTAGAAATTAGAGGAGTTTCTTAACCTAACGCAAACTTAACTTCATGCACAACCATTTAAAGATGAATAGTTACTGAACCCTTTGCGTTACAACACAACAAAACCTGGACTAAAATGAACGTTAGTATCTTTTAATTTGTAATATGTAATCGTAATAAGTACTTAATCAGTGCTTGTGCTGCTTCTTAGCGGTAGTGGACGAACGGGGAAATACTTCTTCTCCAAAATTTCATTCGAAGATTTCACCAGTTCTTGTACTTCGTTGTGTAGAGGGTCGAAATTAATTGCCATCCACTCGTCTATGGAAGACTTCAGAAACACTTCAGGTAAACTGCGATAAAGTAGCTTTTTGAGGCCGTGCAAGTCTGCATCTAATCTAGTCAGAGACATCAAAGCCGTTTCGACGAGAGAAGGACAAGAGAATTGCAACTGTCTGTTGTAAGACGACAGCCAACCCCGAAAAATGGACGTCTTCTTCAGGTCACTCAACTGGATCTGAGCACATGAAGGAGCCATTCAGAAATACGTGAAATGGTTAATTGATTCGAAAATGTCCGTCCACTGGTTGTTTCTTTCCCTTACCTGGTATCTCTGCAAATCCTTGACGTGATCGTGAACTTGAGATCCAGGAAATGTGCAATAGTCAAGCCCCGAACCACAGCCCAAGATGTATTTCGCAATCGAAAACACATCGCTCATTTGAAGGAACTTTGTACTTGTCACATATGTTAAAGCTGAAACCAAAGAGGGAATGGCGACTGGAAATATCTCACAGGGAACGCTGACTGCAAAAGAGAAATCAAATGCACAAAGTTAAAATTGCAATTCTTTTCGTGACCGGACTGAACTGAATTATCTTACAGTGGTCATAACGCTGCCACCCAGTCAAAACAAGACCCCTGAACTTTATAGCTGCGGATTGCTCTTTCAACAAGGAAACCCACGAGTAATGGTTTGTTAAGTACAAAGTTTCGTTCGTCACCATAGCATCGGGCTTATCAGCGCCTTTGAATGCGCTGGCAACCCAAATATTCTCAAATGCTCTCGAGTACTTTTCCCATAGAGGAGGTGGCAGATTGCTCGAAACATCTGAAAAAAGAAACGAAGACTTTGTAACTACAAATTTACCCAGTCGAACAGTTAAACTGTTTGTTCTGTCCGATCTCTCTCATATACCTGGACCATAATTCCATACAATAATGTCCACCAGCTGCGTCAGGCCAGATTTTACAATCGCGTCTTCTTCCAACTTTCTGAATTCATCATCCCACATGACCACTCGAAGTGGGCTGTAAGTCTCTGTCACGTATTTTGCAACGAATTTCACGTGCTCTATGAAAAGTTGATCCTGCACGATATGTTCGGCTGCCATTCGTTGTGCGCAAAGCGGGCACATACCTATTTGTTCACATAAATGAATTAGTCATATTGAGTAAATGGAAATTTATTTGTATTTCGTCGTACCAAGAAAGTACACCTCATCACTCCCGATGTGAATGTACTTGCTGTTTGGATGTAAACTGATCACCTGATCAACCATCATTCTGATTAAGGCAAGAGATGCGTTCTGAGTTGGACAAATGACTTGAGGATACTTTGACACTTCGCGCAGGCTTGCAAATTCTTCTAATTTAAGGACGTATTCCATGTGGCCGAAAGTCTGCACGAGTGGAATCACCTAACCATAACAAAAGACATAAAATTGCAGATGAAGTGAAAGTTTCCTAAGAAAGAAACTATCCTTACCTCCAAGTTGTTTGCTTCTGCCAAGTGGTTGAGATACTGAATGTCATCTTTTGTGTACGCCTCCTTGTGTCGGATGGATTTCAGAGCATCCTCAAAGGGAAACATATCTTCGTACTCAATTAGGAGACCGGTAGCCCCGAGCTTCTTCAAGAACGGAAAGATTTCAGCCATGTACTTCGGGAGCATCGGCATGCCCTTCAAATCCAGATGCACAATTCTCTTGTCAATATATTTTCGTGGCCCATTATTGCCACCGTCTTCCTTCATGAGAGAGCTGACTGACTCCATGCCTAATTGCAAAGAGGACGAAGTGTCGGAGTTCAAATCTTGTGAATTGGATGTTCCTAATGTCCATGAAGCCATCAAGTACAGCAGCACCAAACAAAAACAACTAATTAACAAAAAGCTGGCTCTCAGAATGACACCGCGTTTCATACTTGCGCTCACTCCTCGAAAATCAGTTTTAGATTTAGATGCACAAGTAATTCGTTCGTCGGCTTCATTTTTGTATGTAGAAATATTGGCGTCTCAAATAAACTGTGCGCAAATGATGTATGAAAGTGAGATAAACGAAAGCTATGATCACAAAAGTCGTACTGTTTTTTTTATTGGATACACTAAATTTTGTAATTATATCACAACCGGAAATCGCAGATCACAACAAAATGCTGAACTCAATCAATTCGTTTGTGTTACATATCTTCAACTCACGAATAGATTTTCAAAGTTCCGCCGTAAGATTTCTTTGTTTTGAGAACAAGTCAACGGTAAATTCAGCAGATTACGCATAATAATAATCAGTCTTAAACTTCAAAAATATTTATTTGTAAACATGTATTTGTGCTTTACAAGGTTAACATAATTATTGGTTTAGTGCAGGCCTAATGGTGAATGGTCAAATGCTGAGGGCTGACAGCGTCGACCAGTCAAATTGACACTGACGAGAAGGACTCCACTTGTGCAGCCAAGGTTTGTGCTTTCTGACAAGTCAGGAGATAATTATGTTGAAGTGCTTTTTGGTAACGTAGGACTCTCTGCTGCTCCTCCATCCATTTCTTGCGTTGCCTTTCCCATTTGGTATACTCAAGAGAGTACCGTACCTCCAGGTCCTGTGCCAAGCATATTAATAAACTCCTGAGAATACTGAGCTAAGTAAATCGTAATGCAATGGTTTATCGACTTACATTTAGCCGCTTTCGCAGAAGGGCATTCTCGTCCGCCTCACTCCCATGTTTGAACTCATTCTGGGAATTCTTCTTCAGGAGCAACGCATTTTCTCGCTCCAAACGACGGACACTCAGAACAGCTTGAGACAGTTGGACACGAAGCGTGTTAATCTCCAAGTTTAATTCCTTTACAACCGCTCGCAATTGTGTAGCCTCAGCTATTTGATCTCCCTGTAACTGATACATATGAGTTGTATCTTGTAGCAAGGAATGGCAAACAAATTTTAAAGTGTCGAGTACCTGAGATTCCTTCAGGTTGGCCTTCAATATTTCGACTTCGCTTGATCTGTGGTACAGAAGCCAGTTCACCTCGTCAAGTTCAGTTCGGACGTCGACAAGTTGTTTGACCAAAGTTTGCACTTGGGCTGATTCAAGACTTGTGGAGTCGCTGCGAGTACTGCTCTTGGTAACTCTTGTACGGTTGGGCTGAAATACAAGTGCTCGCTGATAAAGTTCAATGGATATCAAATTAATCACTTCATTTTATACCGTTGGCGTGGCGATCGACAATTCTTGGCCCGTGGTGGTGGTCTGAATCCCTTGCAGATACGGATAATACTGAGGAGTTCCTTGACGTTGCCTCGTTTCAGGCACCTGCGACGAGTGGCAGTTGGTTACATTGGTTAATCAATACAATGTGAAGCGATCGACAAATGAATTCTGAAAAGCATGAACAATACCTTCAACTGTTGTTGTGAAGTGTTCAGATGTACACTTTTGCGATCTGTTTTGCCGCTCACCAGCGCGGCGTTGACATACGGGACAGACTCTGAAACTATGAAATCGAATCTTGAATATTCGAGTTCCAGTTTCCAGAATAGAAGTGCTGGGAAAATATCTCACTTTCTCTTCTCAAATTCAGGCTAGTGGATGTTAGAACATTGCACAAAGAGCCTCCAAATCGACGAGTGTCAATCCCCGTGTTAGACTTCCCGAGATTGATTTCTGAACCATGTCTTTCCATGTGCTGATTCCTTGGCACTAGTAAAAAGACGCAAATCGTCGAGTCTCATTTGTGGCAGTAATTGCACGCACACAAACCAACCTTCATAGAAGCGATTTCCTGAGACCACCGGTTTGTATGCGATTGGACGAATCACTTCCTTCCTTTTCTGTGCGAGAAAATAATGTTAACGCTTTCATACCTGTGCGCTTGCTTGCTGACATTACTTACGTTGGTAAGCGTATTGGTTAGCCTTGGCGGCGGTGGCGGATTGTGCGATTGCTGGTCGAGCTGATGACCATTTCCCTCGTATCGCGGGTTGAACGTGAGAAAACTGGAGCTCCGAGTTAAGGTTCGGACTCCAGGTTGGTCGTGTTTGCATGGAGAGACCTTTCTCTGATACAAATCGGTCTCACAAGTTATAGGATGCCGCTTATTTGAAAGTCTGCATTTGTCACACTCGTTGGAATAAATGTCCTTGTGACGGACAACGCTACTTTTCACTGTCACCGGAGACGCGGTTGGCGTTACCGTGTCTTCTTCGTCCGAACTCATCGTTGACTGGTGAGAAATTACGATACTCACTCAGTTTCGCAAAGCTCAGCAGGTGAACTCAACGTCAGCGTCAATGACGACTGACCGGACGAACATGAAAGCATGCTGTTGACCAATGCCAAAATGAATTGAAGCCCACATCATTCTTAAAACCCATCTTCTTTTGTAAGGCATTTTTGTTTGAAATGTAAAATGGCCCGTCTCACGCAATGAAAGACACACTGGCCTGAATGTTGTTTTGCCGTACTGTGAAGACTGTTCAATCTTTTCATGTGGTCCTCCTCAACTACATGGATTTAGGTTAAACTAACCGTTATTATTGCACAGGTAAAACGGCAAAGGAAATACGAACCTATTAATCTGACTGACGTTTGCTTGTTGTTCGTAACTCTTATTATTGCCCATTCATGTTTTGTCTTGCTGGTTCTTTTGCGAAATAATGATGTAACATTTCCATTGGGACCCGTTTAGTCCACAAACTTGTGAAGGCTCAATCACTCTAGACGCATCAAGCGGGAGTGGGGGCCTCAGTTTCATTGTGACGTATATTCAAGATGTTTCACCGGCTTGGAGATGGAGCATTGCCTTTCAGATGGAGTCATGGAGTATTTTCAAAGCGAGCGAGTTGGCCCAACAATGTTTTGCGCGGAGAATTAGCGTTGCATACTCATATCACACAACTCGTGCTATGTCGCATTCAACCAGCCCAAATCATGTTGAAAATCCTAAGCTAAATGATGTAAAAAGTTGTCTCTTGACCTTTCTTTGGTGCAGCAGGTGCGTGCTCATGCGGTGATGTTTCTTAAATCAAGAAATTCAAGTTTTTAAAGCCTTCCATCTCAGCACGTACGTGAACCCGATTTTGCATATGACCAGGGTACAAGAAACTGTGCCAATTACGTAGGCGGCCGCAAATTTCCCCAAAAGGATTAAAACATGAGGGATTAGACTTCAAAGAAGCATACAACTAAAAGGGTTTATTGGATTTATGACACTAATGTTAATAACTCGAATACAACAAAAATTTTTGATAACAGTATTATGATGAACCGGACCAAATATTATGAAGAAACGATTTCCTTAGGAGACAGTTTGACCGAGGGGAATGCCTCGTTTGGGAATGTACGGAATCTTTCGTGGAACCATTCTGCAAGCAAAATGAAGAACTCATTCAAAAACAACAATCAGTAATTTGCTTTGCAAGCTCAATTCGACTCAATTGCATTTCTTACGTGATGCAATCAATTATGGGACAAACTGAGAGACAGAGCGTGCATCCTGTGCAGTCGTCAGTGACGTGTGGCAAATGTGTCTCCGCATCGAAGTCGATCGACTGATACCCGGAGTCGTTGCAGGTCATGTAACACTTACCACAGTTTATGCACATTTCCTAGAAATTGAAACGAAATAAATCTCATTGCAGTACGCCTTGTATGAATGATATTGAGACTCACTTCATCAATCAGTGCCACGACTTGTTCTCCAGAATTTAGTTGTCCGTATGTCCCAATGTGGGGCACCGCTCTTCCGATCACATCACTAATTTGTGGAATTCCGTTTACTGGCTTTGAGAACGTGCGGTCTTTTGTCATGTTTTTCTCAATCATGTCCAGTGTGACCTTCTTCTTCTCTTCACCAATGATGGCCTCCCTTTCATGCAGATACGGGCCGAAGAACGGCAAATGCTGGAATTTCAATACCCAAAGACGTGTAAGAGGGTTTAGTTCCGACCGGAAGATAAACAATAATTACCTTGTCCATGACCCCCGAAACAGTGTGCGCTTTTCCCTTTTGATGACGCGGGGTTGCAGGAGATTGTCCATCCCAGCCTTTCATTCCCACGCCTTCCAGGTAAAGCAAGGCTTTCAATCCTAAAATACAGTACATTCATACAGTTCAAAACCAAAACCTCATGTGTTATGTTTGTTTTTACCTGTAATGTAATCTTCGATTACGGTGAAGTCTTGATTTTGCACCGCACTACAAATCTGTGGCAGCAAGAATTCATTACCTCCTAGAATACAATGCATTGTACTACTTTGGATACCGAAATGATCAAACCTGAAGAACTGATGCTCCACAATTCAAAAATTGAAGCGCAGATTCGGCAGAGTCAATTCCTCCTGTCGCCAAAATTGGAAACCCGGGTATGGCTCTTGCGATGGCCGAAACTGCTCTCAATGCAACAGGCCTAATTGCGTTGCCAGAAACGCCACCATATGTGGTTCGTTTTTCATTCCCAACACCAGGCCATGGAGTTGAATCTCCTTTAAGCCCCATGAGCCCAGACAAGGTGTTTGTGGCTGTACAGCCGTCCGCCTTTCCTATTGTTGAAGTCATATTTAAGTTAATAAACATGAGCAAACTTTTCAGTCTACAACGTTCAAATTATACCTTCGTAGGCCGCTTGTGCAATGTCTACGATGTTGGTGACATTTGGTGTCAGCTTCGCAAAGAACGGTATTTTGACTGCAGCACGAACCCAACGGCAAATATTCCGGACAAGATCTGGATCCTGTTAAAAAAACCATTAGCGCATCCATATCTCTTAAGAGTAATAATTTTCCATACTTGTCCACACGCGAGACCCATGCCGCGTTCGCCCATTCCGTGAGGGCAAGACAGATTCAATTCCAATGCGTCCGCACCAGCCTTCTCAGACATTTGGGCAAGCTCCGTCCAATCCTTCATGTTGTATGAGCACATGATACTCGCAATTACAATCTGCAATTCACGAGAGAACCACGATGAACTTCTGAATGAAAATAAAATTCCTATTCAAACAATCATATAAAATATACCCTGTCAGGAAAGTCTGCTTTGAGTTCTTTCACGCTTTGGCACCAAAACGCAGCTGTTTTCTCCGAAATAAGTTCAATATTCAAGAAAGCTCCCTGGCCCGGTCCGTAAACATGGCCTGACGTTGTGCCTCTCACAATGCGAGGAGACACATTGGTGACAATATCCTGAAGTGACACAGTTTTTTTGGAAAAGAGTTCCCAACAGATGGATGTGAAGGAGGAAATCTCACCTTGTCCAACGAATATGTTTTAGTGACAGCAAATCCCCAGCCAGCTTGGAAAGCCCTGCGAATCATGGCGCTCGAAGTGCACGGCGTGGCAGAAGCCAACCCGAACGGATTTGGAAACTTGAGGCCACATACTTCAGTTGAAATGTCGACATTATCGATTGGGGTGAAGAATTTTGGTAGCTGTGGTGTTACACCAACATCAACTCCGTGAAGCCTCTGATTTCAATGGGTGAAGTTAGTTTAAAAACAGATAGAACACGAGCGTAGAGTGCCGTGTACCTGTAGGTATTTGTGTATGTGCCAGGCAGCAGTCTTGCCATCGTTGACTGCTTCGACTGTGGTCTCAGCAACTCCTGCCAAGTCTCCTCCACAGAAGACTCCAGGCTCACTGGTCTCCATCGTTTTCACATTCACTTCCAGGCTTCCGTATTTGTTCATCTTCAGGGGGGCCAATGCTTCTTTCACTACGCAGAAATACGTGACAATTACAATTCAAAACCCAAATCACAATCCCTACAAGACTCCTTTACCCGATTCATTGAACAGGCCCGATCCAAACGCACAGATAATGAAGTTGGCTTTGAGTTTCACCATTTGTTCTTTGTCTTCCTCCCATTCGCCGTTCTCATTCAATTCAGTACGGAAGAATGAGATTCCAGAAATCTTGCCATTCTTCGTGAAAACTTCATTTGGAGTCAGAAACGGTAAAAACTCGCACTTCTCTTCTTTCGCCAAATCCATCTACAAGAAGGGTTACCATATTCAAGATTTACATTTCCGCTACAACCAGCTGTTGTTAAAATCTGTACGTTATACCTCTTCCGGCACCGCTCGAATATTTGTGAATCCCTTACGGAAGACAACAAACACTCTGTTTGCTCCGCACCTCAGAGCCTAAAAAGACAACCATTAGCTGTGTAAAAAATAGGTGTGTTGGTCGCAGTAAAGAATTTGCACTTACCGAAGTGGCACAATCGAATGCCGTGTCGCCTGCCCCAAGAACAATGACGGTGCCAGAAAGCTGAGGCAATTCTCGCCCTTTGCAATGGCATAACCCTAAAAGTATAAGAGGCCATGCAAAATGTGACACATGACTACGACAATATTTGTCAGAAAGTACCTGGTTTACTGGCCAGTGAAACTTTCGGGAGGAAGTTCTTGGAAGTGTAAAATCCCATTTCCTCGTTGAGGTTTTCGAACGGATGAACAATCTTTGGATCTGGAAGTCCGATTCCCAAAAACACAGCCGCATAACCTCCCGATTTTAAATTCTACGATACAACAATATTGCTTGAAAATTCAATAATCATCTCATCAGTCAACAGCTCTACCAAACTTACTGTCACGGTTAAGTCCGTGCCGGAAAGTGCACGGCCGGTCTCAATCTTTACACCCAAATCTCGCATCATGTCAATTTCAAAATGAACGACATCGACAGGCAGGCGATACTGCGGAATTTCGGAAGAACTGAGTCCGCCAATGTACTTTTCCTTTTCAAAGATCGTCAAGTGCTTGTAGCCGAGTCGTGCCAGAAAAGTGGCACACGAAATGGATGCCGGTCCACATCCGATCAGTGCCACCTTCGAGTCGTAACTTGCTGGAAGATTTTCAGGGAGGTATGGCGGCCGTATTTGAGGAATCTTCATTTTCATGAACACCTGAAGAATAGCAAAATAATTTTGTGAGGACCACAGTATTCTAAAATATTGGGTAGAGGCGCATTTATTACCTCTGTAGCAAATTGTTGAAGTCCTCCGATGTTGATTGGTCCTTCCTCCGAAGCGTAGAGATTGCATGAGCCCACGCAAAGGTCGCTTGTGGGGCAAACCATTCCACATGTCAAACCAACGGGGTTATCTGAGAATATCGCCTTCGCCGCGCCGTAGTAATTCTGTCGAATAAAATAAAGCCAGCTTAGCGCACTCAAAACACTCAAAATGTTGAGAGATTCCTGCACAGGTGTAATTTCTACCTTTGTGGAAATATTTCCAATGAATGTCTTGATGTCAAGCTGTGTCGGACACGATTTTTGACAGGGCGCGTCCGCACATTTCAGACAACGGTTGGCTTCTCTCAGGGCTCCGCGTTCACTCAATGTCGTGTGCTTAATATCATCAAAGTTATTGAACAGGGGCCCACAACTCTAAAGAATTGACCAATTCGCACATGGTTACATGGGACCGAAACTCGCAACGTGACTTCATAGTCTCAGAAATCTTACGCCACATTTCTTGTCTTGATTTCGTTTCCAATGTTTCTTGTTGACTTTTGTGTCAGCAGAAGGAACCACAGACGCGAATGGCTGAATTTTTGGATTGAGTCTCAGAATATTCTGCCGAAATGAATAAATATATGAAATCGGCGAACGGGTGTCCTGGAACAATGCTTTTTAACTTCTATGATATTTAGAAGTAAATCGTACCTCGATGTCAGGCACATCTTTGCTCACAAATTTGGAAGCCATTTGTCCCTCCTTCAAATTGCTCAAAGTAGTCGCTTCTTGAAAGTGTGGTTCGAACCTTTCCGTCAACTGCAAGTTGATGTGGTGAAAATTAACGACGGACAAAACGTATTCGAGCTGGATGTGGGCTTGGTTGAACTGCTCAACTGTGATTAAATGAGTTTAGTCTCAATTCCTGTTTCAAGCAGCGTGTTTCGTGTGGGGTAACTTTTGGTTACATAATCCAATCCACATGCGTTTGAGTCCAGCTGCAAACGAGATAATAAAGGTCGTTCGTTACTGATGAACATACAAATACAGCAGACGATCTTATTGCTCGTAGTTAATATTACCAAATCTGTATTTTAAAGGAACTTTCCACTATAGTCGGGAGGGCTCAATCTTGCTGTTTCAGCGCAGAATGGATGGCGCAGTAGGATGGGATCCTATTTATCATTTATGTAGGGTCAAGAAAAGATTAAGGCGTCGCAATCAGTGCATTTATATGCCTGTCTTACACGTAGCTTGTGACAGGGCGTAGCAACCAAAGTAAACGACCTTGTCCTGCTGTAAGATTCACGTCGGAAGCTAATATATGACTTTTGTACGAGTCATAAAAATTCCTGCTAGGCACACTTGAAGCGTGTAAATGAAAATTACTACATGAAGATTATGATTGTCCAGCGACTAAGCACTGCATACTTGATGTGGCCAGTTATGCAATCCTCTCACGAACTTCGGCAAGGCGAGTGAGTAGAGAACAACAGAGCATGTAATTCTGCATCTCCATAATTAATTCTGCGGTTTCACGGCTTAAATGCTAATTTAAAGCAAGTGGAGAAGTGAGTCAATTCAAGTAGAATGAAGAGCCTGCTTAATTCAATCTCGTTTTGGTGTCATTGGCTTGTCCGAAAATTACTCGTCGCGCGTAAAAAAAATCACATTAGAAGCATGACGGATTCATGTGCATTGTCTTTCGGAGTTTATTCGTATTTGTGACAATTTACTCTTGACCAATACTTTGATCTTGCTTATGAGCTAAATAAAAGGTACCTTCAAAGGTTGGGAGCCTTGCATGTTGATGTGACACACTTATCTGCAATTGCATTTAATTAAAATCCAGTAATTCTTCAACGAGTAGACAAAAATAAACTACGAAAGGCCAAACACAAAATATTTGTTCATTAAAGCCCTCTATGTTTTAAACAGTAATGGAATAAATATTAACATTTGATCAGCAGAATGCAGAAGTTGATAAAAAATCAATGACTAGATTTTTTCGAAAGCAAGGCATAATTGAGGCCTCAGGCCATGTTTCTGATAGAAACTGAGGGTACATGGCTCATCTGCGACACTAGAATCTGATAACCCGTAACTTTGACAAAATAACTTGATTCGAACTACTTACGTAGGGTAATAAAATAGATATCTAATTTGAACATCAAAATAGGTATTAATAAGAGTTGCTGCGAGTCGTGCGAAAAACTTTTCTCGAGACTTGGAATATTGAAAATCTCTTGCGAATTCAAATGTCCATTGGAATTCCTGGCTTTGAGGTCAGACTGCAACTTGTTCGTGATTGAAGCACCGTATTTCTCGGAGGAGCGCGACGATTGTTAGAGTTGTTGGTCAAATCCTTCTTCTGATCTGTTACGGATGAAGCGCTCCTTGCATGCTGGCATTCTGTCCAGTTCTAGTCACGTCGTCCTGCCATCAGTCTTAACCTTGAGTTTTCTATTCGTTTCTGTTAATTTTTCTATTTCGTCACCGAGCGTATTTATGTTATTCTAAATATTCAATTATAAAAGAAGTAATTCCAATGAAGGCGTCCAATTAGATTTGGATAGGATAGAAGTTTAGTTTAATCGCATTTACCTTAAGCGTAATATTTTTCAATAGCGTGTCCTCTAAAACGACTTGCAACTTCTTATTGATTTCCAGAGACAACTCCAAAGTGAGTCCGTTGTCCGCTTGCTTGGAACCATAGACGGAAGCCATTATTCCTCCATGCTTCACAACTTCAGCCTGCAAATACGTTTTTACCAATTATAATCAATCGCATAGCAACTTACAAGCACCAGTTACCATCAATTGCTTCCCCAGCTCTTGCTGCATGAATAACAATTAAGCAAGCTTTTAGATAAAATTATTATAAAATTATTACAACGAATTTAGAAAAGCTTAAAATGATTGGGAGTGAATATGAATCTTTTCGGTTGTATTTTGCTATTTGTATATTTGGTGGCGAAACTTACACTATGATTCACGAATTAGAAGGAAATGTTCAATTACCCTATTTTGGTCTGCGCTGTCGCCTGCAAGGGCCCCAGGTTCTTGTGACATGCAATACGCTTGTATAATTTTAGTCTTCTTTTGTAAGTCCATCATCAGCAGTCGTTCGTGCTCTTGAAGAAATTCTATCTTTTCTTGTCTTTTCGCTAAGTTGCGCTGCAGTTTGATTATGCGCTCTACAAGCACCTGCTGATCAGGAATGACTGGGTGATCCTGTTCCTAACGTAATCAAACAGAAGGGATGGTTGTGAAAATGGAAGGCTTGCTAAACGGTTGCATCGTAATAGGATAAATGGATAAGCAACATTCATTTCCTTACAGTGTGCTCTTTGCTCTCGCCGTTGAGTTCTGGAGTTCGCACTTGCCTTTGAGTAGTTGTTTCTATATTATTCAAAGATGTACTAGAGCTAGTTCTTGAGCTCTGACTCATTTTATCGGAGCCGTCTTTGCTAAGTTTGCTTGCCAGTTGCAATTCACGTGTGAGCTCCTTTAGAATTTTACAACATTTAATTAGATTTTGACTTTTCACACAGGTGTGCACAGTATTTACGAGATACTTACTCGTAAGTTTGCAACGTGTTTCTTCTTCAACATTGCTATTTCTCCTCTAGCCTCGTCCAACTGTCTTCGCAATGTGCCTGCAACTCCCTTCTCACTCTCAATCTGATCCAAGATCGACTGTTTCTCGCTTGAATGCCCCTTCTTCTCTTGTGACAGAATTTTGTCAAAGTTTTTGATTTGCTCCTGCAGATCCTTTATTGTCTGGTTCAAACTTTGATTTTCTATTTCCAAGACAAGACTCTGTGGAGTAAGAGTTTCTTATAGTTGCCATTCTTTTATGCTGACAAATAGAATGTTTGTAAATACTCCAACAAACCTTCGACTCTATAGACGTGAACTCGGATTGTAAAGCTACATTTTTCTCGGTGACTTGCTGAGTATAAGTTAGTAGTTCGGCTTCCTTCTTTCGACAAAGTCCCATGTCGGCAAGCAAATCCGAATTACACCGACGCAATTGATCACATTCCGCCTGGAGGGAAACCACTCTATCTTGCTCACTAGCAAGCGAAAGATTCAAGGTTTACTATTACTATTTGTGCAAGTTAAGCAATGCCGATGCAGCACTTACTTGTTCAGCTGTATCCGCAGAGACTCTGCAGCCGCCAGGTCAGACTGCAGTGATGCAACCTGATGCAGATGATCAGCATTGGATTCTTGCAGTCGGAATAATTTCTGCTCCATGTCAAGGCGTTCATGCTGCAGGCTTTGGACTCTACAACTGAGTGAATTGTTTTCTTCGATCAAGGCCCGATGCTTTGTTTTTAATATCTCAATTTCCTTTTGAAAGGGATTCAGTTGCTGCGGTGTGTCCGTTCCATTTTCTTGATCTGGCTCAGTCGTTACAAGAACTTCAGCCACCGCGCTGGGTTCAGGACTACACGAGGCTATCATATCTTGGCAGTCTTTTCTCATGTTAATTGCTTCCTCTCTTGCCTCCAACAATTCTGCTTGGCACTTATCTAGTAATATCTTAGTTTCCTGAAGAAACATTCAAAAAGGTTAATATGGGGCACACTCAGGGTTTTGAAATAAGCTAGCTCACTTTATGCCCTTCTTGTTCCGCATCTAATTTATTCTGAGTCCACTTAATTTTAAAATCCTTCGATATGATGTCATCTTTCATTCGGTCACATTCTTTCTGGAGAGTCTGCATTTCCCGGACCTGTAAAATAGGGCACTTCTTGGCATTTCGATATCGAATTCGGTATCTTGTATTCATTTATTCAGTCGACTCACCTTGGAGTCAACCATAGAGATAAGTCTTTCGCGTTCGGACGAGAGCATTTGGTTCTTCTTATTCATCGCTTCGGCATCCTTCATTAAAGTCTTAATTTGCTTATTCGCATTTTCAATTTCTTTCAGATGACGCAGCACTTCCTTCTCGCTGTTGGCATACTTCATGACCATTGAGTTGTTCGTTCTATTCAGTCGTTCAATTTCTTTTCTCAGCTGTAAATAGAAGAGAGACGGTCCTTAAGATACCTTCAGATACCCAGGCATTGAGGAATGAGAACAAACTCATGGGACTTGCCTTGGCGGCCTCCTCCTCAGCTTGAGATCGTGCAGCTATCAGTTCGTCTATGTAATCATCTCCTGCCTGGCTCTCCTGGTCCTTCAGGTTGGACTCGTGCTCGCCATCATCGCCGTTGCAACAACCATCCTTCGCTGGTGTTGTCAGATCAATTTCTTCGTGATCGCCGTTGACTTCACACTCCGCAAGCATTGTGGACAACAGCGGAATCACTTCACAATTTAAGGTCAAGACCACTCCTCTCTACAGTTGACATTTTAGCTGCAATATATACAGACTTAGAGATTACCACTTTCATTTTGCAGCTGATAATGGTTACGATTTAGTAGGCATTGACCTCTGGTCGAAATATCAGAGTAACTGAGGTAACTGACGTAATTATTTTATGCGCCGTACTTCCTGCTTACATTTTATACGATTGGTTTTGCAATTACGAGGGGCACTGACTTGGCCAAAATTTAGGATTTCACTCCAGGAATTGAGAATTGCATATTGAAATTATTGTTATCTATGATTTGGCTTATACTGATAATTATGAAACTGCAATATGTTAATTAATTCCAAAGAACCTCGTATGATATAGAATGTGAGCGAAAGGATGCATATGTACGGCTTTCCATGGTTGAGATGTTTCTGCTCAGCTGTTGAGCATTCGTATTTACCTTTGCGTAGGGACTCGAAGTTTCATACGGGATCACATGAACAGTTCAACGAAATGGGGAGTTTGAAACATCTTCAACGCTCATCCGGGCAATGCAATTTCGTAAACAATGCAAGTGCTTCATCGGTCTGTTAACAAACTTGATCGAGTCGTCTCGTTATTATTGCATGCTTCATTCCAGAAATTGTCAAACTGTTGAACTGCATGATAAGCAAAGCATTAAAGTACGGGGGCTTAAACGTCAATACAATGAAATTCGTACATTTCTGTACGAATGATAACGTTGTTGTAGCCTTGCGCTGCTGTTTCATGATCATAAACACAATGGAATGTCTGTGCAAATCTGCAGTTGACTGAAAGATAAAGCTTAATGTAATGTGGGTAAGATTAGCTTCACACAATTGTTTGAGTCCTGGTGCGCTGTTAAACCGGCATGCCGGCGTGGTTATTTTGCATTACAACTCTGTTGTTCTTTCTGACATCGTCATCCACGAAAATCACGATTATGAAAAGAAGGGAAGTAGAGCCGCTTAAAATTTGCAAATGACCATGAATGAGCAGTGAACTTGTGAATTGCACCTGTGTAAATTCTGCATACATGAGTACTGTACAAATAGGTTTCATCCACAACTGACAGCGACTGCTGGTGCCGTCGCGTCGGAGTGAGTGTTTGCCCTGATGCTGATCCCTCGAATGCGTTCCATAATTAGAATCTGACACGAATTACGTTATCCCTATGAAATTCCGACTGCTATAAATGCTCGCTGACCTCCAAAGCGAAGGCCTTACTTTCATTTCGTGCGCTATCCAGCAGGATCCACAACTTTCGAGTGGTCTCAAACGGAAGACAACCTCATGCGACACATGTACGCTGAAACTCTGAGCTGACATGAAACAAGCTTGATGGTTTGTTTTATCTTCATGACCTTTCACTCCGGTTTCTTTTCCTCTACTCTGACTCTTATGTGCGTGCTGAGAAGACAAATACGACACGGACTTCATGAAACTTTCTGCACCAAATCATTTATTAGCCTGGTCCGTTCTTTGAATTTTTCGTTACAAATTCTTCATTCCGTTCCTGTTCAAAAACCTCCGGTATGATGCCTCATAGAACAATGCGCTGAGTTCAATTTGTGCGGACGCTTCATCACCTGAGTTAGTGGCTCCTTTAATTAAGTCGTAGTCCGAACACAACTAAAGGACTCAATTTCTTATATTTTATGGCTATGACCTTCAATGAGCAAAACAAAACTAACTACTGCCTATCAAATTTCGGATTTGTTTACAAACAAGCGGCCATACAATTGTGAATGCATTGTGGTGGCTGCGTGAGACGCCCGCCTGCTTTCAGTAGCTTCGTGTTAATCTGCCTGCTTGAATTTTTTCAAAGTTGAACGCGTCTCGCAGTGCTCAGTGCATAGTAGTTTCCGTTTGATGTTATCTTATTGTTGGACAGCGAATCTGGTGAGTTCACCCGTAAACGAATTAATTTTCAAATATAGAAATGATGTATGAGATCGAGAATTGAACAAGTTGTGTTGTGGTTGTGCAGAGCGTACGGTCTCGTCTATTCTGTGTTGCCAGTATTGCACGGGTTGGATGAAAAAGTAGACTGACGTTGGATGGCGTAATAAGTGAATCTGAATGGGTGTGGCAAAAGAGCCTTTTCTACCTACTTTTATCACTTTTTGCCTAGTTTTTTGGTCTCAACTCCGTACGTTTGCCACATCGAAGCCAAGAGAGCACGAAGAAGCATTAGGTATTGGGCTGCTAGCAGACAAGCCACAACACAAGCAACTGGCTTGCAGGCAGGCAGGGATAATACATTAGTCACAACAAGCCCATTTCATCTCTGCTGTTCTCTTCTGGCTGGCTTGCTGTTGGAGTCTCTCGAGTGTAGTTGGCCGTGTAGTGGTACAGGAGCAGAGCAGAGTATCTCAACAACTGCATCAGTTTTACATAAAACCAGGGAATAGGAATTAATTCGAGGTCCACAATCATTCTCGTTACCAGTGTGTGCCGTTAATTTCAAGGTAATTATCGGTGGAGTCAACCATTTACCAGTTCCATTTCGAGGAGGGTCGCAGTTAGAACTAATCGTCCCTTAATCATTGCCCCTGTATTGAACTTGTAATTAAAGCGTCTTCCTTTATTTTTTAAAGGCCCACAAATAGAAAATCCATAATTCTGTCTTGTGTATCGCTGCCAACTTCGCTTGCGGTTGTGGATAAGTTTTCAAAATAATCCTGCCAAGTGACACACCCAATACCAAGACAGGTACGAAATAACTTCAGTATTAACTCTCTTCATTTGTATTTTAGTTGTGAGTGCTGTGCTGTGGCGTCGGGTAATAATTTCACTAATTTGCAATTGTGTTGTACATTAGCTGTTGCTGATCCGGTCTGAAGATGTCTGAGGGAACCAAAGCAGCCTCCCCTTCGGGTGAAAACCCTGGATCCAATGGAATACTCAATGGTGACGACGACGATAAAGTCAACTATCGTCCAATTGACATTGAGAGTGTAAGCGAACGATTTTACTTTATTTTGTAGTTACTGTGCCAGCTCGATATTCCGAAGTCATTTCTGTCAGGCAAAGTGTCAAAGCTGGCAATTAAAGTTTGACAGTTTGTATATCATCAAAGATAGCATGATTGGAGGGTGAAATCATGAAATGCGATAGATATTAATGAGAGTACGCTATTCGCCTCCACTCCACATCACAAATTCATGCTTCGGCAAATAATAACTTAGTAGGAGGATTAATTGGGAGGCATTGCATTATGTATTTGAGGTGTCCCCCAAACAACATTAATTGTCAATGCAATACAATACAACATGGCGTTATAGCTAGTAATCAAACCGTAGGTCTATGTCCTCTTGTAGTCAGGTAGTTAGAAACCGTTCTTAGAAAAATAAAGCTATAAAATTTTAACGAGCTACAAGCTCGAACAAAGAAGACAAGGTTATAAAACAAGAAAGCTGGTGACTGCTAAGTTTTAAATTAACATTTCCATTGAAATATAGTCTAACTCATTCGTATGTTGTATCTACAGGACGTGAAAGAAATGGAGAAACGAAAACGTGTTGAAGCTATCATGGGGAGTAAAGTATTCCGCGAAGAGCTAGAGAAAATAATCGAGCACCAAATTCGTGACGGAGGTCCAGGCTCTGGAGTCCTTCTCCAGCAAATTTCGGACATAATGGGAGTAGCTACCAGTTGGAGAGGAAGCATGCAGTTTCGCGGAGGCTCGTGTGCTATTCCGATCAACGACATACGTGGAATCGATAACATGGCATACGTAAAAGGCGAAAAGCTGATGAGGTGCAAACTGGCAGCGCTGTATCGAATTGTTGACTTGTATGGATGGTCACAAAACATTTATAATCACATTACCTTACGAGTGAATCAAGACCAAGAGCAGTTTTTGATTAACCCATTTGGAATGCTGTACAACGAGATCACTGCAAGCTCGCTCGTCAAAGTCGATGTCCAGGTAAGGAAAGGAGCGGAAATTAATCTTTCCCTTCCCTAATCGTCGTGATCGTTGAGTCGTTTTTGAAAACTGCAACCTATTTATTTCAACAGGGTAATGTTGTGGAACCTGGCACGACTAATCTTGGAGTTAACGTAGCTGGATTTACTTTGCATTCAGCAATACATACATCAAGACCCGACTTGAAGTGCATTCTTCATTTACATTTACCAGCGGTGGTTGCGGTAAGTCACTCCAAATGTGATGTTATCATTTATGTTACGTGATAGGGTTGTTGCGTGTTCTAAGCTTGAGTTATTTTATAACTTAGGTGTCATGTCTCAAATGTGGATTACTGCCCATCTCCCAAGAAGCAGCTATTCTTGGTGATATTAGTTACCATGACTACAACGGAATTTTAGTTGACCCAGCAGAGAAAGATCTTATCATCCGAAATCTGGGACCTAGTAACAAGGTTTGTGTTAGCTGCGTTGATGGGTGCAAGTTCAATGTGATCAGGGTCACTTATATTGTAGATTATGTTTCTGCGGAATCACGGTGTCGTTTGTTGTGGAGAAACTGTTGAGGAGGCTTTCTTGAACACCTTTTACACAATTCTTGCCTGCGAAAGCCAGGTAGGTCCTAAAACATTTCTAGCTTCGTTCGAAAGCACTAATTGACATTTCAACCTTCAAATTTGCGTCTAGATGAAAATAATTCCAATCGGGTTGGATAATGTGATACTGATGTCGGAGGAGAGCCGTAAAAGGGCATTCGCAACTGCTCGCAGCAGCACTGGAGCTGGGGGAGTTAACAGCAAGACGGAAGGACTCGGTGGAGACAAACCTTCTGATGCCAGAAAGGAAAAACTTTGGAAATTTGGCGAGAAGGAATTCGAGGCCCTGATGCGCTGCTTAGATAACGCTGTAAGTCAACCTTGACGCCTTGGTATTTTCAATTCATCGAATTTAAATAAATTTATTTCACTTGAAGGGTTACCGAACTGGTTACATGTACCGTCAGCCACTATTGCGTACCGATATTCCGCGTCCAAAGTACGACGTTGAACTTCCACCTGCCGTTTCGTCGTTGGGATATCTGCTGGAAGAAGAGGAATTGTACGGAAATAAGTAAGTCAACAGTTGCATGCAGCTATATATGTGTTCGCAGTTGTTAAATATTTCATTTCTTTTCTGATTTAGCCCAAATTGGAAGAAATTCGTTGAAGGACGTCGAGGATTTGAAAAGACACGTTGGTTGAATTCTCCGAACGTTTACCAGAAAGTGGAAATTACTGAGACAGGAACAACTGATCCGAAAAAGATTACAAAGGTAGAGAAACGCACAACTTAAATTCTCAACTCAATTGAGTAGTCGTGCAATTTTTGCGACCACAGAGTTTGTACCCTAATGAGTTTTTCGGCGTAAATATGCTTGAGCAAAATTAGTGAAAGTTTTGAATGTTGTCAGGCTAAGAATTTTGAGTTGTGAGTGTCCGCAAGGTCAGGAAAGCGTTAGATCACTA
Organism: Mesaphorura yosii; assembly: GCA_009869945.1. NCBI lineage: Eukaryota > Metazoa > Arthropoda > Collembola > Poduromorpha > Tullbergiidae > Mesaphorura > Mesaphorura yosii. The sequence continues at coordinate 68,722 of WIXG01000036.1, forward strand.
GATGAATTATTGATTCATTGTAAAACTAAATATATTTCAGTTTCTTTTGTAGGTAGATTAACGGTCTCATTCAGCGTTCAGCTTCCATTGCTAGGTCTGTGTAATTTGAGTAATCTCCTTAACAGTAAATGACTGTCAATTAGTTACGTTCTTATGACTGACTGTCTTTGGCATTCCTACTTTTCCAACTACTAGAAATTAGAATTAAGATAATAGTAGGCTGTGGCTAGAACTTGACTATTTACACTTCGTGTTCATTTGCTTTCTTTATTGTTTTGTGCCTGCTTAGGGGTTTTGATTAAATCTCAACCTTTCAAAATTCGAATAGCTACTTTGCAAAATCTGGACTCCTGCAAGACCAAACCATTTCGCAGAACTAGGCGACAGGCACAAAACATAATGTACTTAACAAGAGTGCGATGCTACTAACTTTAAGTAGTTTCTGGATTTAACATGGACGTGTGGTTTTGTCTTGCAGTGGGTTGCAGAGGGATCTCCAACTCATTCTGGCACTCCAGTAAAAATTGATGGCACCTTGCAATTTGTACCAAAGAACACTAATCCCAAGGAATTCAAGAATCTTCAGAAACAAGTACGATCTCTTATCATTGAAAGACAACATGCATACTAAAAAAGTGACATCATAGATTAAAGAAAACAGACGAGCGGGAGGAGTTTCGGCCGGTCCCCAGTCTCAGATCTTGGACGGTGTTACTTGGGATGAAGCTAGAACGGTGAGTCTCGTGATTGTTGTTCGTACTTCATCGGGATACAATTATTCTGGACGACTCTTTAAATAATTCATCATTGCTTTGTGAATCTTTCCAGGAAGGAAATGTCGGCACCGGAGATCAAGTCATTTTGGTTGGAGCCGCGTCAAAGGGAATTATTCAACGCGACTTTCAACATCACGCTGTTGTTTACAAGACCCCGTACGCAAAGAACCCATTTGACTCTATTACCAATGAGGAACTGGAAGATTATAAACGCACCATTGAAAGAAAGAATCGTGGAGAAGGTATGCACACTCGCTTGCTAGAGGCATTTTTGGAAAGAATAAGTTGTAGAGTAGAATATGTAACTTGGGTACTTCTTAATTTCCAGGGTCACCTTTGGATACGGACGAAGACTCGAGGGATGGTAAGTTGATTTTCGTATCCTAAACTATAGCTTGGGAAAACGGGATTCGGCGCGAAATAAACGACGCCCCTAAAAGTTGCCAGCAAGTACATTAGCCTTTTCCCACACGAAACGGAATGCGAGTAGAATTTGAATCAAGTTCTAAACTTGAGGTGATGGTCGGGCCAAAAGCGCATGCAGGGGTTTTAATTGGTAATGGTTGCTATTTTTTGACAGCTGGGCGCCCCCACGTTTTACACATTGAGACCAAGAAAGTACCGGTCGCCAGTAAGGCAGAAATGGTTCATAGCGATGGTTAGTTGGCTCTGCCCACCTACCTTAATGATATTCACCCCTTCTGTCATGGCGTGTTGTTCTGTATCTCGTAACTTCATGTTTCACCCTGCTTGCTTGACATTTAGAATTATTATTTCTGCTTTGTACCATCAAACTATTCTAAACAGAATAGTTTCTTATTGTGTGACTGCATGTTTTGAAATTTTCAGCAAATGATTTCCCAGACCCGTACGTAGCACGTTCAAAGTCCGCACGATATCCAGGAGGAGGTAACTTTTATTTAAATTGCTGTAGTTTATTAAGCAGTAATTATTTAGTAGATAAGCATGAAAGCCTTTTTTTGTCAACCTCTCATGAGGCGAGACAAGCATGAAATGTATTACTAGCGCATTGTGTTGCTTTTTCAATTCGTAGCTGAGAACAAGTCAAGTCGCCAAAGACGTTGGTCTGACTCTGAGAAAGCTGGTGCTAAAGGTAGGTTCATGTCAGTGATGCTGCTTTACGTGTTCCTTTTATTTGTGAAATGTTTGAGTTGTTGCAATTATCTGTACTGCCGCACTGAAAATGTGCACTGTCTTTTCCTCGTTGTCTCCTGTGAATCTCCCCCAATTTGTAACGCAAAATTCACAGACTCCTTGTTTTAAAAGTATACCTTCCTTTGTCATTAGGCGACGTAATTAATGGAGACGAAACTCGTGGAGAGGTAAGCTACGGCAATATTCAATTTATTTTAATTCCCTAAAATTGGTTAAGCACGTGGGATAAGCTATTGAGTTTTATCTTGCAGGGTTCTCCAACAAAAGATATTTCTACGGAAGACTCCTCATCGAAAGCTGACAAGAAGAAGAAGAAGAAAGGTTTAAAGACACCATCATTCTTGAAAAAGAAGAAGGAGAAAAAGAAGACAGCTGAATCCTAAGAAACTGAAATTTTATCTGCTTGTTGTGAACTCGGAGTATTTATGTTAACTCTACTTTAGAACCCCAACTCTGCTTGCTGCTGCTTTCATGTCCTGGTTTATATCACTAATAATTCTATCTCGTGGTCTTTATGTATGTAAGCGTCCAAAATACAGTCTCTTGAGTAGTTGTGAGCATCTTTTAATTTTAAACGACATGGTCACTGCTCCTGACTACTCCAACCTGTGTAAGTTTTACCTAATTACTTTTTGCGTGTGTCTAATTTCGCCATGCATATTTGTTAAGTTTTTTTTTACAAATTTTACATTAGGTACGAAACAAAATATTTGCTAATAATTTTTGCTGATGCTGCAATTGTAATTTGTAAATACCTTTAAAGAGGCTAGAGTTTAAGATTGAAGTTTCACAAGGCAGAGACGCAAGTAATGTCCCATAATATTTTAGCAGGCTTTAGCTGTAAAAGCATGCATGATTTAAAATTATTGAGTGCGTGAAGAATACAGTTCGTTGCTTTCCTTGATTCATTGTAACCCCGTTCTGTTCATTTCTAACATGGAGTTCCACGTGAAAGTTTTCGCTCTACAAATGTGCTTGCTCTAACATTTCTCATCTAATCGCTAACAAAAATAGCGTCAACACGACTCAGAATCTTATTGCTTTGCTGGCGGTGGGTTGACTGTGCCTTTTATCGTATTTACACGACAGTCAGGCTGTGAGTGTCTTTCGGCATTTGACTACTCCGCTTATTCGAGTTGCATTACCAATGTCCACTTCAAGTTCAAACATCGTAAGGTACTTTTCCAATTTGCATTCAGCGCAATCCAGCTTAAGAGTGCACCAATTAATTCGAATAGAATTCTTCGTTAAGGAATAGGTGCTTTGGAATTCGCCGCTAGCTGGCTAAGTTAGCAAACGCTTCAATCCCTTTCTTTGTACCACGTTTACCAAGTTGCGAATTGATAACGCATATGTATGAGTGGTGAGTGAATGCAAGTTAGCGAGTTTTGCCATAAACTTGTCAGCTTGATAGTGACTTTCGCTAGGATGCCAAACTAAGCAAAAGACAAGCTTCTCAAACCTCGCCATCCATCAGCAGTATTTAGCTAGCCTCTTTAGCTTTGTGATTAACATCAGAATTGCACTAATCCGCACTTTCTTACTTTTGGTACACCAGACGAGAAAGTGAAAATTCGCGTTGTGCAGACTTGCAAGTAAAGTTGCAGACAGTAATGTAAAGTTGAAATGTAAGCTCACATCTCATGCGGCGGGGTTGCTTTTGCACAGACGCTTTATTTTATATATCGATTATTAGGGATAGAAAAGGGGCAGCTTTAACATAAGACTTTCCATCGTAATTTTGATAATAATGCAAGTCTTGAAGCGAACTGCTTTCGATTCGACTCGTGAATTCAGCTTCTGGGGGAAAATGTTAAAAAATGAAAAAGTAGAGCATGGATACAGTTTTATGGAGGAGTCTGATAATTATGTCACTGAATAGCGACAAAGGCCAGGGAAAAGTTATAATTGGATTTAATGAGAAAAGGAACGATAATTAACTTGATAGTATTGCTATTGTACGACGAGTTCCTATGCTTGCTTGGGGCATCGAACTTGTGCTGAGTAAAGCAAGCGTGGTCAGTATAACTTTCATCGCGAATCTTTCTTTACCTCGAATGAAATTAAGTGTAATAAGATTAGCTAATGCAATATTACCATTTCTAGGCTAAGAAACACATTGCGTCTGTCTAGCCGTAAGTGTACGCGATGCTGTCCAAATGTCTCACCAACTCACTCCATCGTAGTCATAAGCAGTTTAGCCAATGCTTCTGTCGCCCGCTTGAGATTTCGCAAGGAAGCTATAAACACATTTTAATGCTCATTCAACGTGTCGATAAATGATTCTATCGATTGACTGCCAACCAAGATATTGAACTTCGACCGGCTTCAATCAACAGCTGAATCACAACGTTGACATCAAACGCTTTTGTACTACAGTGCAATTTTGCAAGTGCAATTGCGAGTACAAGCCACAAGTATGATTGTTAGTAGTTCAAGTAGAGTGTGAATGCACGAAATGAAAAGCATCGTGACTAATTTATTCTGCAAGTTTCTGATGAACGAACTTTCTTATTTTGAGTGTTTAGGCCGGTTTTCGCACAGCGTTAGCAGGTTAGTTTGAAAGTTTTGACCGAGCAGCGTTAGACTCAAGTAGGTGCAATGCAGAAGGGCGTACTCAAATTGAATTCCGAATAAGACATTATATCTAGTCTCCATAATTGAGTACCGTGTAACCAAGTAACCATTTTGTGTAATCACTGTTATATTGTCGTGTGCAGACGTTTATTTTATCACAAACATTTGTTGCAGCGGTTAAATATGTGTAATTCTGTGCGTAAGTCTCTCTTGTGTTTTTGTTACTAGTGATGATTATGTAGGGATCCACCTGCTGTTGCCTTTGTAGAGAAAGCTAAAGAAATCTCAGTCTATTTAAGAACTCGTGTTATACGTGGAGACGTGAAAGGGGAGAAAGCGAGAGAGTAACGTGTTGCATATTCAGCCTAAACTTATCATGTTTTAGTTTGTAGAAATGTATGGTTTCTTTGTTAAGCACAATTATTCGTGCCGAATGCTGTATGAAATGCACTAATGAATGAAATTAAACGCCCTGGATTTGGTCTATTTTTTCCTGATACACGATTGGCTCGTTCTTTTGCGCATTTATGCACCTGAGCACACGAAAGTGACGGTCCGGCCTCATGGATTATAACTAGTAAGCCTTCGCTGACGGAGAAAAAAAAGACACTCAATGATACACTCATGATACAAATTTTTTTTCAGCAACGATGTAGGTGAAAGGGAACATACAGTTTGCTTGAGATTAATTAGTACAGCAAGTATTGAAAATATGAAATTACCTTGCAAGTTTGCATCACACATCACAAAGAATAACTCACTTCAGGATGACTTATTTAAGGTTTCACAGAGTTTTTCACGGTTTAAGGTTCGGGTTCATAGGGCAGGGATGCTACGGGAGCCAAAATTCCAACAATGACGTCTATCTACTGTACATTGTAAATTAGGCCTAGCACCGCTGTATTGGGCAATACACCTCTTCTGTTCAACTGTCCAATTATACGTTCAAGTTTGAAAAGTTGGAAGAAGCAGTCAGGCGTCTCTGAACTTTAAGCTAATTTCTACTGCTAATTCGCGACATGCATGGGATTGGAGATACAAGCGGAGGATATACACGAAAGAATGATTACTCTTGCTCTTCTGTCCTATATTAATAACGAAAATGAACGCTACATATTGACACTGACCAGAAGTGAGAAATGTTATTCGGAGATTACCTAATTAGATTGCTAATACATGCTTTATGTAATATTGTTTAGTTGAGAGAAGGAATCGAGGTTGTGGAATGACCAGAAGTTGAGAGATCAATGACTGAATTGTTGCTGGCATGCGCCTGCACCCATTATCATGAGGTTGTCTTGACTGACTGAGGAGTAGCTGCCCGTGGTCACCGGGCCGGGACTACTCGGCGTGACCTGTGGGCAGAGCACAGCCGCTTAGAAACATGAGACAAACCAACAAGTGGTCAATATTCAATTTACGGCACGCACTTACCACCATTGCTGTCGTCACAGCCATCGTCATGGACTGCAAAAAGAAAAATGCAATCATGTTAGCCGGTCCTGAATCAGAATAACGCGAGCATTTCCGAATTTATTAATGTGCGGTAACAAAAACCGTGAGTTGGCATTTGTGAATAAAAATTCTCAAGTGTTGTGAAATGAAACGACTGGGCGTCTTGCTATTGCTATTGTCAGGAGCAAACGTCCGACTGCTATATGCTATGCAAGATAAAACCGATTATTAGATTCTCAGAATGGATTCAGCTTGACCTTCAAGTCATCTCTGGAATGCAATTCCAACTTTGGAACGTTGAATGCAAACAAGCACCTTGGTTTTAATAAACTTTCTCTTTCCTGGAGAAAACCGGCGAAAGCTCGTATTTCTAGTGAAAGAAAGCCATCGTCCGTGCTTAAATGATTCATCCAACATGAATCTCACGGGCAGGAAATATTGTCTCACATATACTAGTATTGCTATGAAACGACTGCCATGCTTGTGTATTTGGTTGTCTTGGGTCGGGTCAACCGCTAATTTGTGAAGGAACCGAAAAATGGATGCATTTCAAAAGGGGAGATTAGGAATGATGGCGTAGCTGGGTGGGGTGTAGCGGGATGGGTGATCAGGTTTAGGTTACGTCAGGGGAGCAGAGGGGTTGGTTTGTTGCGGAGTGGGGGAGAAGGTTAAGTTAGGGGAGCTAGCGGGGTGCGGGGTGGGGAATAACGGGAAGGGGGCTGTGACTAGAGTAGACAACTTCCATAGCCTCAAGTAACTTTATTGCTGAATAATTAATTTAGTGCAGTAGAATTACGTCATACAAATCACCTGGATTGTAGATTTCGAGTTTGCAAGTGAAAATGATTACCTCACTGAGAGAGGTAATCATCAAGATCAGCATTTTCCCACGAATGCCGCATGTCAGCGCTCACAAGTGCTCCTCGAACAAGACCGAGATTTCTTGTCGGCGGAGTCGCTTTCATTCATTTTTTCATTAAAATTTATTAAACGCGTTATTGCGCTCCTTTTTTTCGGCTTCACCTCCTCATATATTTACTTTAGGAACGACCTGATTGTAAATAGAATGTAATATATTGAAAGTCGAAAGCGACTACTGCTGTCGAATACGGACGTTACAATTGCGATTGGATGTTTCAATCAGAGAGGCTATGAATCTGGTCGAGTCATTGTTTGGCCTGAAATGTTTACCGTCTTCCACTCGAACGGACGGATTGTGCGGAAAATCAATTTTTATCACCGTACCCGCAAGAATGCCGGCAAGAAATGATGGCATGGTGCAACTTTGCAAATGGAGTCCATATCCCTGAAAACTGCTTCCTGAACTCTCTCCGGTAAAGTTTATCTGCACTCATGTTGGCAGAACGGAATTCATTCATTCAATGAATACCACAAACTGGTTCAGCAGCATTTTGCATTGCCATTTGCATGCGCACTTTGTTTTTGATTAATATGCACCATTCTGGAATTCTGGCACGACGTGTTGCAACAGTGCAAACACTCTTTTGAAACTTGCCTCTTGCTTGAATGTGCAAAATATTCGAAGGGGAATTCTGAGAACTCTCATCTTAAATACATTAACGGAAATGTGTCAGAATTTGCACAACAGCTAGAAAACTGGCAAACTTGTCTTCGATTTTTGACAAATACGGATTTCGAAAGCTGTACTGGGAAAATAGATCAAATAGATGCTCTAACGCCTTGTAACAACTGATTCTACGACAGTCTCCAATTTTGGCTGTCACGGATGGAAGAATAAATTGGAGGACGGACGTCTTTGACATAGAACACACTAGAAAGGAATATTCATACACTCATTGAAGAGTATAAAGGAAAAATTTGAAGTGAAATATTTTCGTGAATGGTTCCAATTAAATGTTTGAATTGCTGGTTATTCCCATTCGAATTCGGTTCTTGGAATTATGCGTCTGTTGACAGATTCTATCAAGTCCTTTTCCAGATCGCTTTTCTCACCTCGTTCCTTCTACTTTCGGCTCAATTAATTCAAAGCCAACGTCGACTGCACGCCGCATGCCATATTCACTGTCGATTTTCTACATCAAAAGCAATTCCCATTTGGGGCAATTCAAAATTATACGGACCGAACACACTGTTCTGCTATTTGCCTGAAATTCGGAGGGTGGAAAATTGAGATCATTATCTTCTCTAGATTAGTTCAGCGAAGAAATAATTTCCGTAAAATTAGAAAGCTCAAACCAAAAAATATGCTACATAACGCTTTCCAGGGGGCTTCTGACGTAACCTTTAATTCACGTATGTGCGGTGAAGTTGAAGAGGATGTGGTTTTTCATTCAATTACAACAATTTCGTGCGCGTGGTACCACAGAAATGTAATGCATGGCTTCGTGTACTGAAAGCTAACACACACGCTCACCCCACCACGCCACTACGGCTTTCGCCTTAAACCTTCGGAAAGGTTTGCGAGAATAGAATTCGATTCAAATGAATGCGGGAGGCAATTTAGAGAGACGCATGAAATTATTCTGGGAGAATCCGACATTTACAAAATGTCAAGCGTTAAAGTTAGTGTTTCGTTCTCAAAAGCCTCATATCTTAAAGCTAAAACTTCGCACGTCTCTCGGCTTTCAAAAGAATCCCGGCTTAACCTTTTCGAGTTCAGGTTCTTTAACATTGTTCTAGCCAATCGTAATCTAGCCAAGATAAATTAAATGGCAAAGGCGTGAGGAAAATTAGAGGAGATTTCGGTTGGCAAAAGAGTGGTCGCTTGATGTAAGTAATAATTGCAGCTGAAAAGGGAGGCGAGGCGCTTTACCTGAGTAAGTCTGGCGAGGCGAGGTCGCAGATATCCAGGATGATACTGACGTCTTCGAATTCTCCCGGGACAACAAACACACACAATTCTCGCAAACGCTCTGAAATAGAAAAATCCAAAAGATCAATGGCATGGCACTCTTTGGCAATAAACGCGCCCGCTGCTTCTTATGGTGAATAGATACGAACGATTATATAGAAAGCAGACATTTAAAAGGTTGTGTCCGTAGTGCTAAAGTCATAAACGGGCATGCCTACTCCTTGACCTTGGTTTTATTCCGCTGAGCTCAGTCTTTGACTTGTCTGATTCGAGGTTCGATCGAATTATCACTCAAGCTGAAATGTCACAAGCACACTCGTTCAACTTGAGAAAGAGTCAAGCTCCAAGTGAAGTCGTAAGTTATTGGCACTGCAGCATTAACTCCGAATAATCACTTGAGTTTCAACAATATTCGGATCCCTCCCCGTACATTTTGCACATTCTGGTGTATCGTGCAATGTACACGGAGCAGTTCGTAAGCAAGAGAAATGTGTGTCTGCAGCATCCTGAATTAGTCCAATTTGCAATCCCTCCTCGTATTAATCATTCCATCCAAGCCAAGGAGCACAACACAACATTGCAGGGCAGTGAGGGTTGCGTGTGGATGTTGATGATTAACATGTTCTCAGTAGGAAGATAACAAATCAACCAAACTTTCACTTTATTAAGAAAGCTTGCAGGAAAACTCAGACAACTCAGTCAGCGAAATACCATTTAGTTAAGTGCAGAACAGTGGAATGATTGCAAGTTCAGCTTAAAACATAAGTTGGAATGTTTGTAAAAGTGGCACGGCAGAGAATACAGACGGAGATCGACTAATGAGACGTTCCTATTCCCTCAAGTTTTAATGAGAATAATTCGGCGTGGTTTCCTTTGTGAGCATCCGCACACAAAACGCTGACTCTTGCGAATCTCTTCCACATTCAGCTTTCAGCCCATGCCAATGTCAAGGGTTGCTCCGGATCAGGCCGCCCCGCTTCAGCGACATGCGACACGAGCTGCCTATCAACATCGTTTGTCGATAGCGTCGCTGGAAAGCAGAGAATCTGACGAGTAGCCATTTTTCAAGGAAAGTGGCAAGTATGCGTCATTTACAGTAGAAAATTGCTTTATACGGATTATTTAACAACGCGGAAGCGATGTCAGGATTCTCGCCTGCCACACACGTGACACCAATTTAATTTGATTACACAGTCCAACAGGTTCTCTACCTGCAGCACAGAGTTGGCTACCTTTGGGTGTCGGTGTCAGTGTCAAAGTCAATGCCGTACTGTCAAGGCAAGATTTCAAAGAAAAGACGGAGAGCGTTCAGTTTGCTCATTCAAATGAGATGGAGACGAGCATCTCGCAGAGGTGTGAGATAAAAGTGAGACCAAACAGAGCGGTGAATGTTGTCAACGCCAAAGTGGGAAAAGGAGACCGAGGACTGTCTAGAGAGCAAGCAAGGCGCTGCTTTCTTGGCTGAGAGCATCTCCTCCGTCGCCTGCGCTTGCCAGTGGATGGAGAAAAAGGACAAAAGTCGTCTTTAAAAATATGTCGTGTGTAATCGCGTGTGTACACATGCTTTTGAATAGCTCGGTCGGTTGAGAAAAATGAGCACAGAGATAAATTTACATGGCGGATACGTTAATGTGACGCGAGTGAGCAGCGACGGCAAGAAGAGCAATCCTTCGTCCTCTGACGATCGAACTTGTTCTCCGGCTTTGCGACGTGTGCCGAAGGATTAGATGGAGTTGAGAAGAGGCTTTACAGCTTCAATATTCAATAAGAACTGAAGCTGCAATAAATATTGCTCGCATGGCCTTCGTCGATACCTTCGCCCGTGAGACTCGACAACTGACAGCAGTTTACCTGCCTTGCCTCTTTCCATTTTATCATGCTCTGCCATCAAACCAGCGCAAATTACTGCCACACCGAGCGCAAACCGCACCTGCACTTCAAAATAAAATGAATCCTTCATTATTGCACGGACGGACGGTTTGCAAAAGACTCCACAAGTTAGTCTGTGATTAATCGCTTTTCTCTTTCATTTTTGAATAATGCGGTGGACAACGTAATTAGCAGAACTTGGACTTAGACTTTGTTCCTTTTCATTACTGCATTGAGAGAAAGTGGGAATCATTCGGGCTCTGAGCGAACTGGCACTGTACCGAGTCCGCTGTTAATAATATGAAATATAAGCTTTCAGATTAGCTTATTTCCTTGTTCGCACTCTGGATCTGAGGCGAAAACAAGTCCCAAGAGATTGGTATTATTGCTTTCTATTCAAGCGTGTCTTGTTATACGACCGTCCACTCTCAGCCTCTTTCTTCCTCCCCTGTGAGATCTGAGCCTCTCGACTCGCACTGCGATGACGCCCAGACAAGCCTCTCATTGCCGCTCTGGTCGAGCGCCTTTGTCATCTCATCATGCCTTTGGTGGGTCTTTCGGAAGAAGCTGCGCATTAATCGGATGAATCCATCGTGCTTATTGCTTATCCATTCGCTGCCCAGCATCCCCTCATATTAACTGCAGAGTTCAAAGACGGCTTTGGCGGCTCTTGTTAATCTACCATTTTATCATTTTTTCAATTTCACAAAAGCCGCAACCTGGTTTAATATAAATTTCCGCCCTTCTGCTCAGTCACCTTGCCATCGCTGACTCGTCCCGTGACCTGGAGCAGAAGCGCAGCAGAGTAACGAGGAAGGATGGAGAGCACAAATCTCAATGTTTACACAAATGCTTAGCATATTTCAATCTTGTATCGCCAAAGTGCTAATTTAAATCAGCACGAAAACTACTTTCAGCGTTGAAACCCTCGTTTCAGAAGTCACAATGAAACAGAGCACTCAAACAGTCATTTCCAATGTGCCCAGCATTTGGCCCGATGGAACAGATAACCAGAGCAGAATTCTTTCATAACAAAGCCAACGCCAGACCCAAATCAGTCCCAGTCAATGCAGTAACGCACATTCTTGCAGTAATTTAACGGAATTTTTTAGAATGGTATTCTCCAGTTGGAAAGCCAAAGCAATATTAACCACGGTTAAAGACAGCGGCCAAAGGCCCAAATTTCAATGTCAATTGCAGACTTCTCAGGCTTTGCTCGCGTTTGTTTACTTTGCTGACGAAAATATTTCTTAACTTGAAGAACTCATTGACATTCCGTTTTTCGAGGCGCGAAACTGGCGAGCGAAATGAAGTGAAAACTTTTTTAACAAATGTTGTATGGAATACAACGAAACAGGCAGCACAGCGTTGGGAACACTCGGCCAACAAAAGTAATCTGCCTGAATTTGAATACGCACTAGATGCGAATACTCGCATGGAAGAATGTGCGCCAGGTGGTCGATCACGCCACGTTCACCTGCCAAATTCGGAAGCTCGCTCCGGTTACGCAACCGCTTCCTCGTTCAATGCCGGCACAAGTTCGAGAGGCGCAACATCAGAGCAGGTGTATCGCGAAGAGTACAGGCTCGTATTTCATCTCTGCAATGTAGACACGAATCTTAACTCATGTTCTCGACGCTAAGAAGATTATAAAAAGAAAAACGCTTGCTCTATTCAAATCTTTAAATTTCTCTCTTTGCAAACAATTGAATCTGTTGACTTCTTGGAACTCTCCAGTCCCCAAACTCCAAATTTTACAAACACTACTACCATTCCGATTTCTTTTTGCGTCGAGCAGTAAACTGCTTAGCCTCTCAGAGAGGAAGCTAATAACTGGTCGGCCCAAAGCGCATGAGCTTAACAGTTGGATTGCTGACGACGACCTTGAACTGAAACTCAGAATTTCTGCACGCGAGCCAATTTTGTCAAAGGCAAACAAAAGCGCTCGTTCCAAGTAATAAAAGTGTCTGGAAGATTGGGACAAGACGGTGCTTTCGAACAAAACTGAAAAATTAATGTTTGAAAGGTAAACCAATAAGTCCTTGGAAATATGTGTGAATAAGGAGTGCCATCAACTTGGCTCCACAATGAGTAGCAGCGGTTTAACGGGGTTGAGCTATAAATTCAAGTATTCAAGTTTCATCTCAGTAGAAAGTATGGCAGGTTCAATTGACGCAGGGAGCCTGAATTTAAGCCCATGATACCTGCAATTAAATATGTGAGACAGAAGGTCGTAAATTTCGAGAATGCCTTCCACCCATTAATAAATCACACGCTGCTTATTATACGACACAATGCGAATAAAAGCGCGCGGAGACGTCATGGAAAGGACTATAAAAGCAATGAGGCCCGGTGTGTCAAAACTCTCACCAAAACCACATTTCACAAAAGCAAAGCTTAAGAGTAGAAAAGTATTCTGGCTCATCAACGACCGAAACTGAAAGAAACTTATGTAACTTGTGCAGGAACGGAAATATACGCTTACGTAATCTCTGAAGAAGAAATGAAGGAAAGGTTGCCTCACAGGACTCACGTCAATATACAAATTAGTAAAATTAGTGCCACGAGGTAATTAAACATGAATGGATGAGAACTCGTTAAATGTTCTAAATAGAATTAACGTTCAATGATTACCTGGCCGAATGAGAATTAACATCTTGCAAATTGATCTTTCATTTTTCAGCCCACAGCGAATCTCAGCATGTGAGTCAACATGAGATTCGTGTGATCTATTCTGACTCTTCCGAGTAAACATTTTTGTAGTGATGCTTCAAAGAAACTGTAAAAACAAAGTCCATGAGCAAAGAAAGAGGCGAGCATGCGACCCAGCAGCGTTTTTAAATAACAGGAAAATGTTCTGCACTTTGGAGATGTGAATCATAATATTTAGAAGACGAAAAAACACATTTCCGAGTCTGAAGACGACGAGCATCAGACAGTTTAGAGACGACGGCTGATTGAATGGATACGTTGCATGCATTTAAAAATCCACAGAGTGCAAGTCTCCAACTGCTAAACTCTTTCCTCTCCTCGAGATTTTATTATTTTAAGAAACACGTGAACATTTTTGTGCTACCGCTTCCTCGTTCAAGAGTGCTCCTTGAGTCGAACCGCTTTTGTCACTCGTCTATCTCTGCCACTTCCTTCGTTTTGACGTGCTCTGACACTTGGTTATTGTTTATATTCAACAAGCCAGACTAAGGGCGTTCGTGCTTCGAGAGATCTCATTAGCCATTAGCCTTTGTTCGAACATATTCCACCGCCCGTGTGCGACGACTGCTATGAATCCTGCTTTCATCACTCGAACTCGTGCCTCGCTGGCGCTTTGTGAGCCGAGTCTCTTCTTAAACGAGACTTTCAATTTATCAATATCACTTTTCATCTGACTCCTCTCCGCACTGCATACGTATAGGCCACGGATGAGTGTTCATAAATCTGGAGTGCGCCGTAAGATTCCATGAAAATTATTTCTATGGAGAATTGCAGCCTTCACGGAATAACAGCAGCAGCACTGCAACAAGCGTTTAATATTTCTTGCTCGCTTTCCACGCTCCGAAAGAGAAAATTGAACAGTAAAATATGAAAAATGCTTCGGCGTGATTATTATTCGTAGTTAACTCTATTTTTGCGCGAAAAGTTTTTCTTGCCCATTCTCGGCAGCCGTGTTTTGCTTCTTTGGGAGAACTTTCGTGTTTTCATTTTACTTTCTTTTGTGTACTGGGAGGAAATGAAGACGCATAAAATTACTTATCAGTAGCGAAATAACTTAGTGGTAGCAAACGGCGGTGTAAATGCAGTAATTCGAGCACGTTATTTATTATTATTTGATCGTTGAAGTGTGAGAAAAAAGCACTTGGAAACGATTTGAAAAGAAATTGCGTTTCCTGATCTTAAATCTCAATCTGGAGTCCAGCCATGTGCAAGTGCATGCGGGTATCATGCGCGAAAACACTTCTCTCTTAACCTGATGACTTTCGCGAGGCCATATGAAGCTCGTTTTCTTTCACCTTTTACGCTGATTGCTTAGCAATAAGATCTCTATCATAAGGCCCCACGTACTTTTTCTGATTTTGGTCATATTTTTTAAATATATAATTTCCGGTCGGCCGTAAATATTTCTTACCTTCTGAAGTCTCTGCTCCAGAAGCAGTAAATGACTGGGTTCATTCCTGAATTGATCCATCCGAGCCAGGTCACAATGTCTTGCACCAACTCCACTTGACTGAGACATGACGAACAGAAGCCCGAGATTAAATTAGTGACGAAGAACGGCAGCCAGCAAATGATAAACACGCCCATGACTACAAAAGTGGCATAAAAATTAATTGCTGACTTATAACTCCAGTGCGTGCTTGAACCTCAGACTTACCGATTCCGAGCGTCTTGGCTGCCTTCTTTTCTTTTGCAAACTTCGCCAATTTTCGACTTATGCTAAAGTTTTTGACGTTTTTTGGAGCGGTGCGAATGGAATTGTTGCGTGGTCCGTTGTTGTCATTTCGGACCTGATTGAGGAGCGAAATTTGTCCGATTTCGCTGTCCTCGCAGGACTGGTCCGAGTTCTGAGGGTGTCTGAGAGCATGATGATGATTGGTTGAATGAGTTCGCTGGAGGATTTCTGGGGGGACGTAGGAGTTGGCTCCTCCGCCGCGGTGGATTCTGAGTGTCAGTTCGATGTCTCCGTCGGTGCAGAGTTTTGTGCCCAACTTTAAACTTTTGGTTTGTTTCACTGCTGTACGATATATCCGGTAGTAAGTAAATACCATTACGAATAATGGGCCGTAAAAGGATATGATCGATGAGAAGACGAGATAACCCAAATCATTTGTAAATGGACATTTGAGATCTGCGATCGGTTTCTCGCGCACTGCACGCCACCATAAAATGGCTGGAAAGGAAATGAGACTCGAGCATACCCACACTAATGCAATTAGAACACACGCTCTGGCATTTGTCATTCTTGATGGGTACGAGAAAGGGTCTTGAATGGCCCAAAAACGATCCAAGGATATGATACAGAGATTCAATATGCTGGCAGTGGATGCCAGCACATCGAGAGAACGCCAAATATCGCACCAATTCTCGCCAAATATCCACGTCTTCCCCATCGCCTCAAATATGGCCTGGAACGGCATCACGACGAGTCCAACTACACAACAGGGAAAAGAGCAGTGTGATTGAGTGTCCAACACAGCTTTAGAGCATTGGTTATCGGGACATCAGCAGGAATCTGAGACATCACATTCCATCTCTATGAGCATCCTTCTTTCATCGGCGCACGATGACTATGCTCAAAGACAAATAAGACAAAAGGAGTGTGAAAAAATGCCATTACGTTACCTAAGCAATCGGCGAGTGCCAAACTTGTAATGAAATAGTTGGTGACTGAGTGCAGGTAGCGTTCCCGAAAGACGGCTAGAATGACCAGCGCATTGCCAAAAACCGTCGCTGCACAGAAAGTACAAAGGAGCACGGCAATCCCGATATTGTTGACGCTGATAATATCTGGACCATTTGTCGACGTCAAATTGTCTCCGTTCCCATACTCGGTGCTGCTCCCGCCTTCTTCCTCCGTCGGGTACCAGTCACTCTCGTTGTCCTCCTGGTGCTGGTAATGGTTGGTCCATGCTGGAGAGGAGTTTGAAGGGTTTATGTTGTCAAGATGAGTCCAACTAGTCATCATGAAACATAACCAAGTTATCGACAACCGTTTCTGGAAAACTTCAGACGGCTTGAGAACATGACGAATCTCTCCACGTTGATTAATAGTCTTGACACACAATCGTTCAGGTCATTACAAAAAAAGGCGAAGGTTCGACTTTGTCCGCAAGTAGTGGCCGCACTAATGTTACATCACACGCCACACTCGAGCAACAATATACTGCATTGATTACTGGCTGCATATTTTCAGAGAAAGTGGAGGCAGACCCGCACATTCGCACTCTTGACTCTCAACTCTTAACTGTTTCTGGATACGGGAAACTTTGTGCATTCAAGTCATGTACGACATGCGGAGTTGTCCATGTTAACGCGGAGCACTGATTTGTTTTCTTTCTTCGGGATTTCAATTTTGTTGCTTTTCTTGATTCAATACAAGTTTACTTTTCCAAGTCGAAACACAAAATCACCAAGTTAAATTTGCATGCTTGCTTGAAGTCTGCTAAATTATCAGGTACTGCTACTGTTCCACTTTGACTTGCTTCACTTCTTCGCAGACGCGCCGCACTGAATGGGAAAAAGAGAAAAGAATTCAGTGGAGCAGCCAAAGGAGGTCCGAGAAAGACTTCCTGATCCCGCCGGCTGATAGTGTTGGCTTTGATGGAGCTCTTTGTGAGAATCTGTTGTTTAGTCGGAACAATTTGGCCATTAATAATACGAGTTAGTGGAAGTCTTTCTCATTCATTTGGCCGCACCGCGTGCATGTCAAACGAGCTAATCTGATAAGTCAATGGCCAAGTTTTACAATTTTTTTTTCTAGCTGCTTTCTCGGTTCAGTAATTTTTTTGACGTTTGCATGCCTTTCAATAATGTGCAACACATCAAAAACATCTTTTCTTTTCAAAACCAGAAAGCTTTCTGCGATTTTGGAGCCCAACTCCTCCACGAAACTTCTCTCTCAAGTTTTCTCAGTCAGACATCCCAAACTTGAACGGAAAGCCGTAATCACTCATGGAACTATTTTTGTTGTGCGGAAAACGTCTTACAAAGATTGGATTCACGAGCACTTTTGGCGCTGACCTTCGGAGCAGTTGGCAAGGCAGAGGCAGAGTCAATTTGAATGCGGAAAATGCGGATAACGAGGCGCAGAAGTAGAGAGCCCGCGTGCCGCGCTGAGACAATGGAATCTGTTCCGACGTCGAGCACAGAATGGAAATTAATTTGCTCGCAAATCTGATACGCCGTTGGCTTTGAGAGTGGGAAGCGAAATGTTATGACAAATCCTTATCTCGGGTCTCACGCCAGCCAGCGCTAATATTAATATGTGAACCAATTTGCTAAATGAATAATTCTGGCGTCATGAATTGAGGCTCGGCTTTATTGTTTTTAGTGTCGACTTGAGACTCGTTGTCGTATGGGCTGTGAGAGTCTTTATCTCTGAGCGTATTGCGACAGGATCAGCGAAAGGACTCGACAGAGACAATAAATGCAAATGATCTAATACGATGGCATGCTTTCACTTTCATTTCTCACCTATCTGCTCTCTTTCAATCCGCCTGCCCTGCCTCGTGTACTTTGGCCTTTACCTCAAGCCCTCGATATTGCGTCAAGCCCTTGTTGCTCATTGCCGTCGTCGTTCCGTCTCACGCGTGCTCGAGTCATTTGTCCAACACGGTCAGTATTAAAGGGCAATGCTTTACCCTTTCCATTCAGAATTAAAAGTCCGCCTGCGCTGTTGTTGGGCAGCGAAGTCCGTCGTGGTGGCATGAATGGCTCACATGGACGACTGGTAGGAAGATTTACAATGTGCAGACTTTCCTTTTCCTTATCGAAATCTAATTCCCTCCATAATCACTTTAAAGATAAAACACTGCTGTTTAATATTGCACGGACTCTGACCATGTCACTGTAGTTGTGTGCTATGTTCCACTGTGTAGCGGCAACGACTTTTAGTCCCGTGTTGTGAACTTGACACAGGCTCCAACAAGCAGATAACCAATTCTCACTTCACCTCTTCCACTCCACCCGCGAACCCACCGCCCTGGCACTGGCCGACTAATCTTCGCTTTAGTCACTTTTGCGTAATAAACTACGCGCGAGTGAGTCTCAAACTGTTCTAATTGATGCTAATGACGATTTCAGACTTGTTAAGCACCTCGGACATCTGTCAGCAAAATACTCGACGACGAAAGAGTGACAGCTGAGTCCCGCACACGAATGTATTTAACGCTGCTCAATTCTGTTCTTCAAGCACTCGAGTGATTGCACTGACGCAGACCGCACTGGCGATTGTTGTTGGCTGACTCGACGTGCGTCAGGTCAGACGGCAAGCGGCTGAGAAGCCCGCATCTTGGAATGCCATGAACGCGATGAGAAAGTAGAAACTCGAATAACTTTTCTGGCCAACTTACTTGGAAGCCGAGGTCCTGTCTGGTCGGGAAGTAGCACTTTGGAGCGAGGGTTCTGCCAGCACACTCGCCTGCCTGCCGCAAAGATTTTGTGTGTTTGGTGCCAGTCGGTTCGCGTGTTGGGCTCTTGTGTGAAAAGCTGTTGGGTAGCTTCATTTGTTCTTTTTGCAATATGAATTAGAGCAGTGGCAGCGTGTTGCGTTATCATTCTGATGATCATGACTGCTAACTACCATTGAGGGCTCACACCGCGGCGTGTTGTGCGGGAGCGACCCACAGGTATGGAGGTATGCCAAACTCACTGCAAAAGTTTAATCTTTTATAAAATCCTACCCTTCAAAAAGGATTGTTTATTTGAGATTAATAGAGTGTTCTTGTGTTAACAAAAGCTGCACCGGCGTCTTCTGAAGTCCATGTCGTTCTGTCGGCATCAAAAACTCCTTTTTTTCCAATCCAACTCGAAAGTGCATTCAGCCAACCATTTCATGAATCACGAGTCATGGGCTCGGTGTTTTATAGTACGGCTTTATAATGTCTCTATTTGCAAAGTACCATATTGTGAATTCTGAGTTCACACTTATTTATTACATTTCATTAATACCCTCCTCCCTGCCTGCTGCTCCCGCTGGCGTGCTCTACTCGCTCTTCCGACATTGAATCAGTTGGTTGGCTGAGCGATAAGAAAATCTTTGCAAACAAGACTAATCTCCACAATAATATTCGTCATGCGGCCGAACCCTGCACAGCACAGAACATGCCAGCGAATTCCTCACTGCGTTACGCGAGTTGAAGGACACTGGAAATTAAATGGAAAACATTTGCAATTCCAAATTCCAGAGTCTCAACTCGACGCATCACACATTCTGTATTCGGCTCGAACGAGAGTCAGAGCCAGAGTCCATCATCGCACAATTTCAAATCGAAGCTGCTGCAAATCGAGTTTGAAACATTTCTCTCATGGTTCGAGTTGCATTCCTGTTTATGTACTCAGCCAGTGTCATCGTTTTCCGGCACGGAAGTCTCTCTTCGGCCACTGCGGTCGGTGATTAGGAACTTAAAACATTGGTCTGGATCCCAATTCTCACCCGCGCGTGAGACTGGCTGGGTTTGCCATCACGCCATAATATTATTGAAGCCGAGCATGTTGGAGCATTGACGAACTGGGCTGATGATGGATGGGAGCACAGCAACGAGTTGGAGATGCGCTGAGGCCCAGACAAGAGTCAAAGGAAAATGCGGAGACTAGCACGAGTTTTTCTGAATGATTTATTTACCAACGTCTCTGTACACCTGGTCCATATTAGACGAGGAATTGTTTACAGATTCAAAATAATGTATGTGCTTTGAAGGTTAGCACATTTCTTCCTTTTGTCTCTATCACGCGAGTGTTACAAATCCTAAAATACCTCACACATCCACCGCAGTGCACGCATTCCCACTAAACACTTCGATAATCTTCACTTGGCAAGCCGGGCCATGCTTGGCGAAGCCAGCGACTGTCATCCAAGTCACTTTCGTCAAAGAGGAATTGATGGATGCCATTCATTTTAAATGTCGCAACGTTTTTTCAGTGCCACGCTCCAGGAAAGAATAATTCGAGCGCAGCATTGGCTCACTCGTCGTAATATGAAAGATATTAATGTTATTGACATGAATTTTTTGATTTTTATGCTAATCTGCTGTTTGCGAATGACATGACTTAATTTAGTTTTACGCCGCACTGGGATGGAGTGAATTTTAAACAACTGGCATTGTTGCAGTGTGCTGATGTGTGCTCAGGTGCAGTGTGGATCGAAAACAGAATGTGTTTAGCTCGACTCCGTCATTGTGAGCTACACAATGCAAAATCCGCATGACATGACGCACTAATTGTAATATCGGACAATTATATCATGCAAGACTGTATCATCTGTGCGTCTATCTTGTTTTGGAGATACCTGTGAATCACACTGTTCGCTCTTGTAAAATAATATGGATTCAAACTTCTGTCTAAAACTCGGTTTCGCGAGGCGATAGTAGCTCTTCTCGTTTGAAATTCCAATGCAAGCCAAGTCGGGTTTCTTGCTCCGTATCCGTATTATATTCTGGTGTGCATAGCCTCGCATTAATTTCCCCGTGGTTCGGTTTTTCGCCGGTTTTATTTAATGCAAGGCAGCAAAAAGGTAAAAATGAAGGTTACCACTTCGCATAGCAAGATTTAAAAACTTTGATCCAAGCAGAGTGGAAGCAGGGCAAGGCAGTAGCACACTCAATACTTCGTATTTGCATTTTGTCTTCATCTCTCCACAACACAGATTCACATACGATGCGAACCGTGCGGAGAAAAGTTGCAGAGCGCGTATTGCACATTCGTGAAAGATTGGGGCAAAACTTGTCAACGCACTTCGACTTTCCATTCTCTCAACTTTCATTCACTTCCTCTGCGCATAATATTTTGCACTCCGAGTGTTTTATTTCGCCTACGAAGCATTTCACATTGAGCAGCAGCCAGAGCGTGGATCGAATGAGTCCGCTCCGCGGTTTTCCAACATATTACATTATTGCTGGAGAAGACATGCAAAATTGAATCTCGGGATAACGCTTCACGCCTTTCGAGCGGCATTCATGCTCACAGTTCACATGTGGAGCGGGCGGGCGCCTGGCGCCGTGGAAATTAGATAATGTCGATAAGACAGCATTTTTCACAAATCATATTCCACGCTCCAAGAACCGTATTCACACATGTGCTGCTGCTGCTCCGTCCGTTCCCAATTCCAATCTTCCGCAATCCCGCGATAAGTTCGCTAAAGAGGCTGCCGGTGTGATCACCCCACAGCCACACGACGCGTGCTGTAATTGCCAAAACTTGTATCATGCTCGCCACACCGTCGATGTCCCTTTCCGAGCTACTTTCACTTGAACTTTCTTTCAGTCCACACAACCGTTTGATGCTTTTATAGCAGTGCATGTGCAGTGTGCTGATATTAATCACAAAATACAAGCACGGTTGAACAGAGTCTCGCTGTTTATTACATGACGAAACAATAATCACACATGTACATTTCGTGAATAGGGACTTCTGTGCTCGACTTCCTCTTCCTGTGCCAGAGCACGGCACGCGGCATGGGACTCACAGCAGCACGAACACGAGACACGGGTCTCACTGTTCATGAGAACTTGCAACTGTGACTTTGACTAAACTGAAAACCAGCAACTTTTATGTGCAGTCATAACACTACCAACAATATAAATTACAAGTTTATGCCTCGCGTTATGAGTTTGTGTCTCTATTTCTATTCCAGTCCAAAGCCCTCCGCGTTCGAAATCGCAATGATCAGTTTCTTCTTCAGTATTTCCTTGTTGGGATATTCGGGAAGAATGAGTTGATTGAAGCACGTGTGTGCCTCGGGGAGATTCTCCTCGCGATCTCGCATTCTGGAAATCTACAAACCATACACAAGTGTGATTAAAATTAACCTGCATTTAAGACGTTCTTGGGCATGAGGACAAATACATGCATAATAATACACAACACACAGGGGATGAACGGCTGTTCCGCGCCAGAAAACCAGGACCTTAAACAACTCACCTTGAAGTACATTTCTCCCATGCCACCGACAGGAATGCGATCACTGCCAGTGGTGAAGAGAAGAAATCGTTTTTGCAGATCCAAAGGCAGGGATGTCAGCACAGACCAAAAGTCTCTGCAAAGTAAAGCGCATGCTTACGAGCAGAAATCCAATCAATTTATTTACATATTTATTTGAAACGAGCGGAGCGAGCTCGTCGTCACCTCCTTATCATTACTTTGACATGTAAATTATCTTTTCAATAAATACGGATTCAGGAACTGAGAATCGGATGCTTACTGAATGACTCTGTCGTCGGGCCTGTACTCGTCGTACTCAGTCACCTTCCGTAGTTCGTGCAGGTCGAGAGTGGGAGACCCGCATACAAGCATCTCCACTTCCTCGGGTCGCAGCATCTGCCAAACACGTTTTCCAAACAACATTTGATGATTAAGCGATTTTATGCAATTGCACGCTCGACGCACGGCTTGAAATACATCCATATAATACGAATGCTTAAGATATGAATTTCATGGGAAAACGAAGGTAAAATTATTTTAGGATTACATCAGGAGTAACGCGTAATTACGGTAGCATGATTGGTCTGATCAACAAAGTCCGAGTCTTGGTCTGGTCAGATCGAGCCGGGTCTAATCGTAGCCAGGGAAGGTAATCCGTGTCCGGTGCATGCACTCGATGCGTGAATACTGAGCAATAAGGTCTTATCATTCATTCTTTGACGGTGTGAGAAATCAATACTGTCGCATATTTATTACTGTGACTCAACCGCGGTCTACGAATTCCATATTCCACACACACAACCAACAAGACCGGTGGTGACCAGCCCAGTGTGTGAGTGTAATGATGTAATTCCTACGTGCATGTGTACGGCTAGTTTGAAGTTTAGCTCCGATCCGAATCACCGTTGGCGTGATTATGAGGAACGCTTGCAATGCCAGTGCGTACGTACAAGTATATGACTTACAATCAGAGCGTTTGACGCCGTGACGGAATGAAATCCAAGATAGAAAGCCCGAAATTGAGCATAAATGGCGGTGTTGAGAACCCAGTCCAGATACAGTTTGACATACTCGTCCCGGTTGCTATTCTTCACCGGAATGTGCTCCCCGTTCTCTTTCAGATTGTGAGTCATGATGCGATGGTACTCTTGAAGCGAGGCCTGCGAAACAGAAAGAGCGAGGGCAAAGGTTTGATAAAGTTTACACAGAGTTTCGTTCGACCCCGGTAAGTGTTTGTTATATACATCGTGAAATGGAAGGTCAAGAGATGGTTCCCACCTGAAAGCTGAGTCCCATATCTTCTTCCACGCTTCCTTCGTACTTCAACAGCTCGCGGAGTCCATGAGCCACGTCCTGTAAACGAGCAGAGGAAGGCGAAAATTACGTTACTTTATCTTCATTCAATCCTGCTTCAACAATTTTATTATCCTCATTTGAAACCCGGAACGAGCTCAATGAGTTTTTCGAGCTTTATCCATTTGACTTACTGGCATGATTTCAGCGAGGTCTTCAATGCTCGGGTCTCGAGTTACCCCGACTGCCGCACTGTCGAGTGGAGGCACGACGGGCGGAGAAAGCAGCTTGCGGTAGCAGATCGAAGGAAAGTGCAGGTCGAGAATGATGGAGTTATACACGGCCAGACCCATCAACACACCTTTCACGTATATTAGGCAATCAGGCATACATCAACATTCTCAATCTCTTACGGGCTTAATCAAAGCCGCATGCAGAGTAAAACGAAGAGGAAGTTACCAATTAGATTGTACTCTCGCAGACTCCCTTGTTGGGCCAGACTGAACCAGTAGCACCGCGAATTCGGGTAGTACACAAACATCCCGTACTCAGGCTGTAAGCAGGGAAAACAGGTTATCGCCTCGTGTATTATTGAGCAGAAATAGGCCAAGAAGAATCTGGTTTCGCTAATTCGTTTCGCTTAAGGAAAACTGCCAGATGGGCAGTGGAACTGACTGAGCGTCTGGAACGGACCGTTTACAAATCGTATTAACCGTGCATTTACTTGAAAAATGTCTCTAATGAGGAGGAGAAACCATTCTTTGGTTAAGCCACCCATGTCGAGTCCAGGCTCCTGGACGAACGAAACACGCAACTTCTTTTTCAGATCCTTCTGCTTCGTTGCGATCTGTGGGTAAGACATGCGAAGACAAACGGTAATTGATCACTGGTTCCCAACGATTAATAATTCTGAATGGTTTTGTTCAAAGAGCGGAAACCTCTTTCAGCGAGTCGCCCACTAAATGATTCCTCCGAACATTAATATTTAAGAAAAATATGTCAATTTGGGGCGTCTGATGCCGGGCTACCTTCGCCACCAACGAGCGTCTCGCAACCAAGATCATTTGGTGCTCCGCATCCTGAAAATATGTCACTCGCATCAAAGTTTCGTTGCATTGTGTGTCGGAACCTTAATTGGGTTTGCGCGTACCTTCGTCAGGATGATACGTTTGGCGACAATGCTCAGCATAAAAGGGTACTGGCAGTAAGAGAACTGTCCCGGTCTCTCCGGGCTCTGCCAGCGCCAATACTCTTGCATCAGGTCCACGTGGTCTAGCGCGCTGTTGTAGAACTCCGTGTAGTGTAGGAGGGCCGGTTGTCCGCCATTATT
This sequence comes from Mesaphorura yosii, assembly GCA_009869945.1. Taxonomy (NCBI): domain Eukaryota; kingdom Metazoa; phylum Arthropoda; class Collembola; order Poduromorpha; family Tullbergiidae; genus Mesaphorura; species Mesaphorura yosii. The sequence goes on from WIXG01000036.1 coordinate 93,662, forward strand.
CGCGGCGTCTTAAAAGCAAGAAGGCTTTCGTTAGGTCGGGGGCAGGATGGCGTGTTTTGCGATGCGTGCAAACGAAATTAGGAGCGCGTGTGGTTGATTAGATTTAATTTCTACGTACTGAGGAGTGCGAGGACTCTAGCTGCAGCCGGAATCCACCACTTTGATTTTGAGAGCGGAGGCAGACTTCGATCGGCAGGTGGAAATTGACGGATGGTAACAAATTGAGTAAGTTGTCTGACTAACATCCTGAGTCTTCCCACCTCGAGTCTACGGAGTGATAGAATATAAAAGTGTAAGAATTGGTCCCGTGGGAATACAATTGGATCAAGAGCTTCATTGTAGTCTATTCTGTTCATTCTAACGTTCTAAACCAATGAACAAGTATTTGATGGTCCGTGTTGGGTAATGATGTAATGTGACGTAGCACATGAGCCAGAACTGTGTAAGACGACTGAGCGGTGAAAATTGGATTCTGAAGTATTACGAACAAAGCTCGAACTTTATCTTTCCCGTACAACCTGCGCCAAACGTCAGACAAGAACAGATTCATAATCACATTTCGACCGCAGTGACACACAACACAAACGCCAAAATGAAAACTTTCCATTTCGTTATCATGGAATTATTCAAAATACAAAAATTCGCCTTACTTTTGCCTCTCGTCCAGCAACGCGTTCACAATTGACTTCAAAACTGTTTTCTGAACAATGGAAGGCTGCAAAGAGAGAAAGAAGCGAGGCGCTTACAAACGCTTTCTACTTTCTGCTGCGCGCTGATAAACGTACCGAATTTCTCAGCGTGTCATTCACAGAGTAGACAAACTCCAGATTCAGTTCAGGATCTTCAGAATTGCTTGAACCGAGACGAAAGTACTGGCCTTGGCCTTTTGGGTTTATCTGGCCAGGAAGCGGAAATGAAATTGATTACCCGCCTCGTTATCTCGCATCATAAATAATAACACCCATGACATGCGAAAGTGATACAGAGGAGCGAGGTGTGTTACCTTGAATGTGGCACAGATATCACCATAAGACTCGTACGTTCTCGAGTAGAATCGCAATAAATCAGCATAGTTTCCGGTTTGTGTAGCATGACGAACCCCTTGCCTGCATTCGGGAGAAAGAGACAGTATTTCATTCTCAACGATTTCATTTTACCCCTAATCAGTATTCCAGTAAATTATCTCCTCGTTCCCCACTTGAGAGGTGCGATTGATATCCGATTCATAATCAATACGTGCCGAGTGCGAAATCTCGCCATTCAAACTGAACTGGAAGATAACTCCTGTATCTTATGAATGTCATGTGATGTCAAGATCAGAACGATGAAGTGAAATAGCGCTTGTCGTAAGGAGCATTATTAACGGCTTATATATAAAGCGGCAGTAGAAAATAATGGATTTAACAGTAAATGAGGTGGCAGCGAGTTCCCTGAATAAATGATATCGGATGATTTTTGATGAAAATAGCAGTGGACATTGCTATCAGTGGTCTAAAATAAAATTACTGCAGTAAAAATATAACTAGCAGTATGCTGCAATACCAAATACACTAAAAGTCAGTTGACGGTTGCACTTTGAAGATGCTGCACGTTGCAGAGGTTTCCCGCACGAGCATGGCGGTTCGCCTCAGTCAAATAGCGTATAACTCTGATCAAGAATCAGACGACTTATATATAAACACATATTTGGAATAGAGGCTTTTAAAAAAATTGACTGAGTTTCCAATAACTGCTAAAACTGTCCCACTTGGTCAGAAGAGGAAGCGCGGTCGGCCTGAAGGCATTAAGAAAAGCTTTGATCCGTCAATAATTATTCTATTGTACATTTTTATTTGCGTGCCTTACTGATAATTCCTGATTCATTACTAATATCGTTTTATCCACTGACGCTCTGGTCACAGCTAATTTCAATTGTTGAACGGCTGCAATAAAACTAAATTGTTACCGCCGAAACTAATTTATTTTTTCACTGCCAAAGTGGTTTTTATTACTGCTAGATTAATTGCCTGCCATTACTAAATTGCGTTCGCAGGATGATTCGTCCTGAACTCGGGCTCAAAAACTTACAGGAACTCTTCCCGATTGGTTTCTTTCCGTGAAAATTTGACGAACGGAGACTCGGACTCGCTCTGGTCGTCAGAAGGGTCGACGGCAGTGATGCTATCCTCAGCCGACCTGGTATCTGTGTGGCGATCTCCGTTCTGCAGGAATATTCAAAGCATTCATGCTCACAAAAGGAGTATATTATAATTCGAATAAAACACCAATCAATTTAACGGTTGATTGCCGCTCTTGCAATGAAACAATTCTGACATCGTTTGTCCAATGAGACATTGGCGATGTATTCTCTGATAACACAAACAGGATTTTCTACTGATTGAAATATATTTTCATTCTGATGTACATTTTCGTGAATGGACTCATTTGAACGTGAACATTAGCCAGAAATCGGAAACGGCCCACTCTAATTTGAAGCACACACGACAGTACAATGAAACCCGTTCCTCCCATCCGCATGTTACAGCCATCGATCTCTTTTATCTTTTGCGCTACAAGTGGAAAGTACCTTTGATATGCGGGGCAGCGGAGCCGTCGAACCCTGTGCTATAATGATTCCCTGCCCATGAACTTCTGGAACACCAACACTTAAGCCGCCTAGGCGTCCCACCATCAGGCTTCCGATGTTTTCTGTGCCGTCCTGATCAATTCCGCAGGACACAGGAATGAATATGAAATTCGTACTATAATAATACATTTGAGAGTCAGAAGTGGATAATTAACTTACAACAATGGGAAGTCTCAAGTGCTGCAGTGGGTCTGTGCTCGGAGCAATCGCCCTGATTCGGGACTCCTGGTGACTGTACGTGGCTCTGCAGTACGGACACACGAGACGTCTGCGACCTTCCAGGTTCCGGCTCATCGTCACGGTCACATGACAGGATGGGCATGTCACGGAGTCACTGCGCGAGGTGTTGGTCGCTGTTCCTCCGTTGGACGGACTGGCACGGAGGGTGTCCTCCGATTGAAGCGAGTCACTCCTGACAAGGGCAGGACGCTAAGAGCATGCAAGACAGCAAGGTGAAAATTCCGTATGGTAATCCTTGCAAATGCAACTGTGGTCTTAATCTTACTAAAACAATTAGTCTTGGCAATGGAGGAAAAAGAAGCTCCCAGTTCCAAGATGAAGGGTCCATTCTGAGTTCAGGTTAGGAGTTGAGAATTATCACGATGAAGACCAAGCTCATACTTTGCCAGGTGTATTTTCATTTAATTGGGGTTGAATATTCTTGACGAATGCGAACGAATCGAAGAAATGCAATGGGCAATGAAGACTGACAAGAAGCGTAGCGGCCGATAAGAAAGAAGAAATCAGGAAACGGGAAAAGTACGCTGGACGCAAACTGTATTAAAGAGTTCCGACATAAAACTCCAACTCCAACTGTCCGCTCCCAGTCCAAAGTGCTGCTTGAACAGGTAGGCAATTGTGACGTTATGTTGTCCCGAATGCAACCAAGCCAACTGACGAGTTCTGGAATGTATTAGAGGCAATTGCGTCCTCGATTGGTGGCTTCGAACTGGCAATTCATACACGAGAATAGGACAGGCGGGACGCGTAAATTATTAATGTGTTGTCCGTGACGAATATTTGCAAAACCCTCAGGAACCGAAAGAATGGATTTGGACAGTTACGTACTCGGACGAAACAAAGTCATGCACATCGCCTTGCATATCGGCGCATGGGAACAATCCTGCGTTTATTTTTACATTAGCCGTAGGTGCAATACGGAATATGCTCAATATTGAATGTCTACAGTTCTGTAACCTCTTCCTTCGTTCACCGGACATGTCCGGTGGCCTTTCCTGCGCTACACGTCTGCTTTGCATTCGTGCTCGTTTGATGGGAACTAATTTGACAACTTGTGACTTGAAATCAATTGCAATTAGAGTTGGCACGTACTTTTCCATCCACTTTATTCGTTGGCATTCAAGCTTACATCGTTCGTTCGACACAGTTAATTTTACTTTTTACATTTAGTAATCGCACGCCCAGCATCTCAAATGAAATTCATGTTCAGACATTTTAAATTAGGTTGCTGTTATTTATCTGCTGTTATGGTTTTTGCCTTGTCGCTCCGCAATTTCCTTCAAAGCACATTTGAACTTGGCAGCTCTCTTCTCCTTCTCATTTTTAATTTTCTCACGTAGAAGAGCACGCTGAGCTTCATCCTTACGACGAATCATGTCCAGACGCAATTGAGCCTACAAAAGTCGTAGAAGGGAAGGAGATAAGAACGGAGAAATAAAATATCAGTTTACGCATTGGTAACGGAACAACGGAAGGGAAAGCAGAGTAGTTGAAATCGCGTAATAAGAATATCTAGTAGTGCTTGTGTTTGTGTTATCCTAACCTCAACGGCAGCCATTCTATTCTTTTTAACTTGAAATGGATTTTTGATGACTGGCTTGCGAGAGAGCATTGCGTTGGCTTTAATTTTTTGAATGTGTTCCAGACGAACACGCTCCTCCATCGCGGCCTTCAAGAAAACAGACTCGATTTCAGTATTGAGATCCAGGCACACAATGCCGACATAACAAGGTGAAGGCGAAGGTCTTACTTCTTGCTTTGCTTGAGTTAAAAGGTCATTTGTGCTTTTTTTCCATTCCTCAACTGTTGGCCAGACAGGTAGACCAAATAAGTATGTATTAGTCCGTAATGCATTCACGAGTATCTACAGCTAAATCAAACTTACTCTCGTCCCTTTTCTCTTGTTTGCTGAGTTTCATCTTCATCACCGCATTGGCTTCGATTTGCTTCACCCAACTTGCCACCTTCTTCGCCTTCTCCAATTCCAGATACTTCTTGATTGCTTGCTCCTGGCGCAGATTTTCTGCCTAAAATAATTCCAAACTCAATGAAAGCATTTTACCAGTTAATTTATTTCTGTGAATCCACAAACAACCTCCTTCCTGACGTAATAGGCTTTCCACTTGTTCTTAATTGCAGACATTTGCGCTGCCTCGTTGGCCACTGCAACTGTCATTCTTATGCTTTCCAATCTTTTGGCTCGAGCCTCGGCTTCTTCGCGAGCCTCTTTCAATCTGTCTACGGTGGGATGCAGCGTGATTAGTTTATCTACTCTGAATCAACGCACACGCAGTTAGTAACTCAGTTTAACAGGCAGAACTCAATTGATTTAAGGAAGTTGCTAAACTTACTCTGCTAGTTCCTCTTCATCTCTAAGTTGAAACAGCTTTTGCAGCCGGATTGCGGAGGTGAAAGTGTGTCCTACTCGATAAGTTGGTTCCTACGCAAAAATAAAATTACATCACGTCGAATTGAGCTAATTTGCCGTAATTTAACCCCGGCCGTTTTAACATTTGTCACAAACTTTTAAAACTTGACTCAAGACCATTCGCTTTGTTCTCTTCATTCCTTTATCAATTGGTTGTTGTTTCTGTGCTTTGCCTTCTCGAGCCATTGCATCTCGCTGTACTTGCTTATAATCACCTCTTTTCAGCTGGTATTTGACAATATTTCGTTTCCCGCCATCCCCGTCTCGGTATTTCTTAATCATTTCCTTTTCCTCTTGACCTTGTTCCATGCTTAATCCAGTCCCACTCTTGAATGCTCCTTCCAGGCTTTCAATCTCTTCATTTTCTACTTTCTCCTCCTCGTATTCGCCCATCTTTAGAGAAAGTGGTTTCTCGTGGTTTGATGGAGTGGCGTTTGAGTGGAAAGATTTCGTTTTGACTTTCGAACCGACGCTACTCCTTCTCCTTCCAGCATTCTTATCCTCCTCTGTAATTGAGTCTTTTCCTGCGATGGATTTCCTAGGAAAACTTTTCTCATTCTTGTGCGGGCTTTCTCGTGCAGCTGAAGGCGACTTCTCCCACTTTTGATGTTCATCAGCATTGCTCTCTGCTTCTTCGTCTGAGAACTCTTCAGGCTCCATACCTTCTTCAATCTCATGCTGATGATGTCCATCGTCCTTGGAAGGCCGACCCGTCAAAGTGGATCTTCTGGCAGCTTCCAATAAATGCAGGGACTTAATACGACTTTTCTCTAACTCATCTTCAAGCCGTTTATTAACTTCAGGCTTTTCGTAGGTACTACTTGGAACTCTCTGTGCTCGAAATACTGATCCTCGGTGAAGTTCTTCCTGTCAAGTTGGTGAAAAGTTTTTGCCCGATTAATTGGAACAAACCTACCTTTGATTTGAATTAACAACGCTTAATACGTTTACATCAGTTGGAATTGACTTCTTGTAAACGGAGTTTGGCTTGGGTCGATCAGACTAGAGCGGATTAAAGAATAAATGTTTGATTGCTCGCAACTCGCAACAAAGGAGATAAATTAGCTTGATTTTAGACTCACCAGAAATTTAAAAGGCTCAACTTTGGTTGATCTTGGTCTTGGTTTCGGAGGTTTCTGCTTTGGAAGGGTTGAACGGCGAATATACATCAATACCTCCTACAAAGTAAACAAGTCACGATCAAGTACTAAGCTAATTCAAGGTGGGTCAATAGCTAACATCTTTTCTAGAAACAGCAGCTTGAAATAATCTATATTGCAAATCTTACTTTCATAACGCTGCGACCGATGTAAGCGTTGGGGCCCAACTGTTTGTCGACATATTCCGGTGAATACATTTTCGTTAGCAGCTTATGCAAGTCAGAATACTTCAAACTGGCTATGAATTCGTAGAAGTATATGGCTAGAGGAACTCCTAGTTGGCTGTAGATTGTAAACTGATCACATGGCTGAATTCGTCTCGACCAGCGGAAAAAGATTGACGCCAAAACTACGAGACAACAGATGAGGGAAATTAGTACAAATAATTAATTTTGATCAAAATCGAAGTAAGCTCTGATAAATGATTCACCCTTGATAGCGGCAAGTTCAACATCCTCCCAGCGCTGGACAGTATTGAAATGAGAGGACTTGAAGCGTCCAACGAAAGCACTTAGGATGGGTTCGTCGTCAATAACTCCGATGAACATTTCAGTGATAGTGAGAAGATCTTGTTTCTCCCATTGTGTCTGAAGTTGTCCATGCACAAAAATGAGTCGTTAGATATACATGAATATGCTAAATACGTTTACGAGAGCCATACACTGATCTAACGCTCAAAGCGATAATGAATACTTACTCTTTTCGATAGCTGGAATTTCAGGTATTCGTCGGGGGAGAGCGAGGTTTCATATTTAGACACAAGATCAGTACAGTACATAACGAGCTCTGGTTCAATGTCAAGATAGTCGGGGTTCCAAGATCCTGAAGATGTGCACGTGACTTCTGATTCGTCTGATGATTCGAGGACATTGTTCAAGCAGTTCAGGGCGAGAAGTGATTGCGATTTAGTAGGAGTCGGCGCTGGAGCAGCTGGTGTCAGGTCTTTGCTTGATGATGAGATTGAATAAGCTTTGGCTTCGAACTCAATCTCTCCGAGGAGTGACCATCCATCTTCAGGAAGATCGCCTTTAGATGGAAAGTGAGGATACATTTCAACAGCTGGTCACTTCAAGCATTTGCCAGTATTGGAAGTGATAAGGTAATTGCCGATTCAGAAAATACACTTCTGAGCAAGAGAATACTATCACTCGAAGGAGCGAGTCTATGTCTTATTCTTGGAATTACGTCTTTGGAATTTATGACTGTACCGGTACTAGCCAGTGGTAGGAGAATTGAAACTGTATTGTGTAATGAAAGAGTGAACGTACCTAAAGAAAGTCCACCCGAGAGCGTTCTATGATCTATGTTGGTCTCTACGTCGCTGTTATCAGCTCGCTACTACTACTAAACGTTCTTAAGTTCTGCTTTCACTGCCAGGTTCAATTCGTTTTCAAAAACATCCGAAAGATTCCGCGGTGCTGGCTCTCGGAGAAAGTTTGTTGCCTTGCTATTGCGAAATGCGTTTATGTGAAAGTTGAAGGTTGCCGAGACTACTTTGTGCTTGCACGAAGTTTTGTTTCAACGTCGGAGAATGTCGTACTTCGCAGTATGGAAAGCGAGAGAAAGTAGTAAGAAGGAAAAGGTCGATCATGCGCTCCAGGCTCCGGGTGAAGCGTATTTACATTCTTGCAAGGTTTGTGACTCTCCTCCGATGTTTGTGTTTTCACAAAAGTGGTGGTGTGGTTGGACGTGTTCCCAAATAACGTCATACTTCTGCACGCATAACAACAGTCACGAGAACTTTAAGCTGCATCATTGCAATTATTTAAACGGTGAACGCGTCAAATAATCGCAATCATGACGGACAACGGAGATTGCAAGCATAATCAACACGGGATTTTGGAAAAGGTAAGTGCTCAAAATTACGTTTTCGCTGAATATACGTGCAATAGCCTATTTACTGCTCAGCGTGCTTGGCACGCCTTCTCTAATGACTCATTGTTCTTTAATAACTGTCTCAACAACTCTCTCTTCGACATTCACTTCCATGAAAGTAAATCTTCAACAAAGGCGTTACGAAACATCGACAACTTTAATTTAGCCAAAGATAGCTATCGAAATAACTTGCATAAATTGTATGACGTAGTTTAGCTGGAGCGTGCCGAGGTCCAGGACAGAAAAGAAGCGAGTCAGCAATAACGCAGAGTGTTTATAGTGTATTTGACGTGATTTACTTCAACCAACTAGCCCGACTCATTCGGTGACTGAGAAAATGCAGGGAAACGTACTTTGACAGTGCTACTCTTATTTCAAAAACTCAAGTATCTACATTTGTGACGATATTTGGCATAGTAGTATCGCAATCTTTAGGCACTTTAGATATTAGAGGTGCTGAGTTGATCCTAAAATGCTGAAGATACATATTGCAATATTATACCACCGTATTTCAAAATGGTTCGCAGTCTGCACGAGGCTGGTATCTGGTTGGTTAGAGCACTTAATTGTTACGTTGCTAATTTGACAGGACACATTATTGATTTTACATCATTCACGCTGTGTACACAGCTCGGAAGTAACATTGCCAAGCTGTGGCTGGTCTTCTGCTTTGAACCACTTTAAGATCACCATCATAAAAAAGCATGTGTCACAGACAGACGCAGCATCTTACAGTACCATCGGCAGTATAAGAGCTTGAGATATTTTTGACCTTGGCTCGTCATTTGCTGTCTCCTGCCGTTCAAATGCTGCGATAAACAATAAACATCTTTATTTAATTAGGTAGCTTGTACTTGTATGTTGTGAGTAAGGAAAATAGAAAAGTAGGTTCACAGAAACGACCAGCTCTTGACTGGAAGTGGCCACTTTATTTTGCTGCAGTGTCAGGGCTCTGTTATGGGAGTGTGCAGTACGAAAATAACAAGCGGAATCTGAAATTGATCAGAAGATACTTACAGGGCAGAGAAGACGACGAAAGTAATGGGATTTTAGATAATGCTGACTGACTGACTCTCTGACATAGTTCATCGTCTCTTTTGTGGTGTATATCATGCCGCTACGTGACAGATCCTCTCCTCGATCAGCAATGCGAAGAATAAGAGACGTTGACGGTTATTCTTGATAAATACTTGATACATGGGCCCTGTTTAAACTCAATAGCAGTCAACTCAATATGTGGCTAATAAATTCATCCAAAAGCCATGGAATATTTTCCTCCATAAATACGCATGCAATCTGGACTTGCAACATCATTTGGACTATAAATAGAGCAATAAAGGTCATCAATCTGTAAATAATTTTAATATCAGGGCAATCAATCAATCAATCCAAAGAGAGACAGCCGTTTTGTCACACATAGACGCTATATACCGCACGAGTTTCTTATGCAGTGGCACGAATAATAAAAGATTCAATTTACGAGCACGGGGTATTGAATCTAAATTATTGACAGCATCTGTAGTGAAATGGGAGAAAAAAGCGAGTTGAACACGGATACGTTGTGAGAGCACCGACGTTGATACAAAGAAACTTGCTCTCTACAGTGATCATTAATTCACTGGCAAAGCGACAAAATTGGTCTGGAAAGTCTGGATAAGACTGGACTCAAAGTGCTGCAGAGTCATGTAAACAGACAGTAGATGATAATTGATAAAAAATAACACAATGCTTTTTTGGCATGCTGGTATGAATGGCGCATCAGCGAGGGCGAGACAGAATTGAGCTTCGATTCTCGGGCTGCTCCGATGAGCTCTCACGAGTGCTATTATAATGCAAATAACTGCTAATATTATTACTGTAGTCAAGAACAGGTCAATGGCTGTACAAATAGACCTTGGATTGCGATTTTTGTGTCAGAACAAAACACAGAGCAAAAAAGAATAGTCATACCTGGGTAGCAGACTACGCATCTGTAACTGCGTTGCAGTTGATAGTTGCTGTGTGGCCAACCGAATAAATTTAAATTAGGGGTTTGCAACAAATGCAAAATCAGTGATCACCACGCATAAAACAAAGAAACTGTGGACCAGCAGGAAACACGCGTTGTATAAACAGTGGCTGCAACAAAAATAACCATATCATTGCAAAATGCGACGTGGTCAGGAAGCCAGCACTATTAACATTTAGTCATACTGCTCCAATTCCTCTTTCAGGGCTGATACAACGAATCGTTTTTGAATGGCTGATGTTTAAGAAAATTAAGAACATAAGGAGTCGTAAACATAAGAATTAAAACCGGGTAAACAAGACTTTCAGTCAGCTCCGCTGTCTCGGTTTGCTCGGTCTCGGACAAATGCCTCTCAAAGAACAAAGAAACTCAAACTGGAAACTGCCAATCACTGCTGAGTAGCAGCAGAGCTGTATTGATTATCTCCATAATTTATGACATGAATCCCAAAAGCCAAAAGAATAAAACTAGAGTAAAACATCGTAATTTAATAAACTGCCGACACTTGTGGATGTTTATGTTAGAAACTGGCGACAGTCATGAGCATGATGCAATACAAAACAAAAGAATATTGAAACTTGGTACCCGATAATGGCATTCCGTGCCACAAATCGCTGTCGTTGTTGATTTAACTTAACTTAAATAATTCATGCAAGTTAGCTGAATCGGCTGAATTATTCAATTCTAAAGCCTTGATTCCCAAGAAACTTGCCGCCGAAGAGTAGACAAAAGACGCCGGAGCGAGAAGCAGAAAAATTTACGTGGACCACTGCATGATTGATATTCGATTCTTTTCACATTTGTTATGATTACATTTGCAAGACATTAGAATTAGTCATGTGAAATCAATTATTTTCTGACGCCGCAGTATAAATTGTATGAACTTAAACGAGAGAAATAAGAACCATGGGGCCAAGAATGTCAAGATTACGACTGAGTTATAACTGTGACCGTGATGCGATTTTTGAAGTACGGCATTCGTAGCTGTTCTGGAATGCACTGGCGAGAAGCTCATCTTTGCTCTTAGCCTTGATACTTGATGTTTTCGCTGGCTCAAAGATTTAACCCCGCATAACCTTTCCTTTGTACACAAATCTTAATTCTCTTTTTTAATTCCAACGCACATCGCGTATAAATTAAGTTGGTGCTCTTCACGTACTGCTTCTGTGTGCAGATTGTAGAGAGAACTGAGAGAGCTGCTGCATATTTTACGTGATTATTGATCCTCGTGAATTGCTGATTGATTCTGAGCTAAGCCTGGCTATTGTGTGCCTACTACAGTGTAATGAATTATGTACGGTGCTTGCTACTTTGCGAAAGACGTGCAGATACGAGAGTCTTTTCGTACAACGAGCAACGAGATCAGCATGAGAAAATACGACTCAGGGATTTAATTTTATGGATGCACATGGCACGGCAAGCGAGATCTGGATTTGGTTGGTTCGGGTTCTTGGTCGTGTTTATTAAGTTAAAGCCTCTCTAATTTCCGCTGAGGAACTCATTCTGGACAGGCAAAGTAATCATCTGATCATATGATCTAATGAACTAACGCAGTTTAGAGTCGTTTGGTTCTGCGACTGGAAATGGACCCGTCATGATCGTAGTACTCGAGATGGAGCTCCCATTCGCTACTGTGACGACAAAGTTTGCATCGTTCGCGTTCACACATCACTCGAGTTGAGATGGAAAATGGAAATGTGCTAACTATTTGCAAACGCATCGCATCATTTAGGACATACAATTCGAATTTCCAACCATGCAGAAAATAATACGGTCACACTTTGCTGGAATGGAAAGTAACGCATTAATTAGAACTTTGTGTGAATAATTTCTTATCGTATTTACTCGCATGACACTGATGCCAGTTGCACGACTCTTTGGAATTGATTTTAAAGATATACTACAACGCACCCCAGTTTCGTTCCAGGGCGCGTCTGTTCCGTGTTTTGTTTACTCATGCTGCCAATAACTATGATACGGGAGGTGTGCATTAATCAACGAGTAAGCTTGCGGTTACAAACTGCCGAGTTCTGCGGCCGTTTCCATTTTCGATTTACAGGGTACACACATTCCACATTTCCTCTGTTGGGACCGCATCCATCTAGAAACAACCTGCAAAAGCACGGCGTACATTATAAGCTTCTGTTCCTAGCGATTTATGAGTACACTTTTACAGACGACGACAAACCTGGCGCCCGGCGTCCACGAAAACGACTTTTACGTGGTTGTTCGTACACTCTTGGCTGCCACTTGTGAGAGGTGGAGGAATTGACGAGGCTGGTGGTGTGATGTCCGGAAAGAAACTCGAAAAGGCGAAAGTAATGCCTTTTAAATCCTCACTTCCAAAGCAATTCTAAAGATTTGCGCTTGTAAGGCATGATCACATACGGAGAATTGATTGAGATGTTGTTGGGCCCCAGAGAGAGTCCATTTCATTTGTTACGCCATAATATTGTTCCATATTTCTTTCACTTTTGTCTGCAATGGTATTGTAAGACTTCAGCTCCTGTTCTGCTGAATGTCTCCACATATTTCATAAAGCTGCTGGAAAGTGGATACAGAAGCCGTACGACTGAGATCCTGGAATACTGAAAGGCGATGGGAATGGAATGGTGCTGAACGACCACAGCGCAAAGGCCTGGGTGCAGAGCAGAGTGGAAGTCATGAGAAGCCACAAACCAGTTGCCCAGAAAAGTCCAAACTATCCAGACTGCAGACGGAGGCGAGAAGGAGTTAAAAATCATTCCAGAGATTGTTTTTATTTTAGCACCGTTCTGCTTGCGTTTTCTGTTGGCATTCCTCTTCAGTTCAGTCATGAGCAAAGCATTCATCGTCCGCCTCACGCAGCAGCCTCGGTTTCGCGTGGAGTTCCGAGTTGTTAGTACAAATTTGCGAGAGCCAGAAAAAGCTGGAACGGAAAAATCTGAGGGCAACGACAAGTGAAAGACAACATACACGTTCTGGAAAAGTGTTTAGAATCCGAGCAGAATTCATTACCATTGCCACTTCATTACAGAGCAGAGTCCGTGCACAAAGATACATAACAAGTTAGGGACGCGCTGTTGGGTTGGATTAGGATTAGTGCGGTCGGACAGAGAACGTTACAAAGTAATACTCATACCCAAAATCCACAGAATCCATATTCATAATCACAACAGTGATCGTCACGCACACGTTTGCAGTACACAGCATCCGATTGCGTAGTGGATCTGGATTTCAATCTACTTTTTATTAAAATGGTAATTAGCGTAGCCTCCTGCAACTGGTTCGTCACATAAGTTGGGACAACGGTGCTAATATAGCTAACATTAGCATTAACACATTTGAGCCCACAAATTAGGTTTAACCCTGAGACGGTAATGCGCTTTAGCTGGCTGTGTCTCATTTAAATAAGACCACTTAAGCCTAGCTGGAATAATATTTATTTAGGTACACTCAATCGTCATTAGATTTATTGCTTGTGCCGGTCGAAAGAAGATGTACAACTCTGAATAGGCCAAAGGATAGCAGATAGAACCAAATCACTCGCGTCCTCGTCCTCCACGCTCATACTCCGCTGTATTGTATATTGTATTTAGCAGTAGCAATTATACGAAAGACGAACTGTAGCAGACGCTGAGAGCAAAGACGTTGTCTCAGTTGTCTGTCTTGTGAACCACGGCCGCAGCTTAAACACTTTAAACTTGAACGTATTCTCCGAGGTGTATTTGCATTGAGATCTTGGCCAGCACCGTGTCAGAGCCGCATCTCAAACATCATCTTCCCCTAATAGTTGGTCACAGTCAAAGTTATCTGTCATTCATCGGTCTGCACTCGAGAAGAAATCAACACAAAGAAATTAGAAGGCGAATTAAAGAGTTGGCTCTGAATTATAATAATTACGCGACCCTAACACATTGAATTCAAAACACGCACACTGTTTTTCTCTCGCATCAACTCAAAATAGCAAAAAATTCATCACATCATAAACAACAACATCGAATAGACCGCATCATACAATTTCATATTTGTGAACAGCTCCCTCAGTCAGTCACTCAGATTAATTCGACCCGCACGAACGTACAGCAGCTCTGCGAGTACAGCGAGTGCGAGTCGTGGTTTCTGTTTCGTTGTGATAAGCTCCACACTTGTCTAACCGCAGCAACAGTTATTCCGTGCCGGTTAATTCCTTCCAAATATTTTCCATTTCCAACTCATTTCTGCCCTAAAACAGCAAACCCGTTAAAGGTAAGCCGCATTTTCATCAATCATACGACCGAACGATTGCCCTTTGACTTGAGTTTTAGCTTGGACGGACGCCAGTCAAGTGCAGAAGTACACTTTAAAGTTGACTTGAACTCTTGGACGCTTAGACGCAGACCTGAGACATAAGTAGGAGGCGTTCGGGGTTTGTAGATGTGAAACTATTCTAAATTGTTGTAAACTTTTCTTGCCCACGATTTTCATCTTGTAATTGCTTCTTGCCGGAAGTTGTCATAAACTAACTTGCAACTATTCAGACTAGACATTCGGGAGTGCGCGACCAGCTCCCATTTCAACTAGACCACCTCACTCAAGTTGCGAACATTCGCACGATTCATAATTACACCGCAGTGCGAGGATTTTATGTTCCACGAAAAGCGTGAGCCAGTAATTGAAATTGTTGAAGGATTCGCTAATTGAATCCGGTGCCGTTGCATGTTTTCAGAGCATTTGAACATCTCTCATAACTCTTGTAAGCAAAATTTGCGCCTGCAAAGTTTTGCATACACGACTGCTGACGAACGGCGTTCGAAGACGCTGTAGGTTTTTAATAGTGGAGTGGCACGTGTGCAAAAAGTGACGGTACAAAAATAGATAGAGCATCAAGAATGTGAACTCTGAAGAGAAACAAGCAACAAGCTTCAGCATCACGTTGGCAATGAACGAAGAATGAGTTCGCGATGTTCTTGATCTCAATCGAAGTACAACAGGTCCAAATACAGAATGTTCTTTTGCTGCCGCTGCGGTCCAATGTACGCATTGCAGCAGACGACTGTCGTATGAAAAATTTCCACTGCACGAGGCGTCAAATTGTCAGTAAGCAAAACAAGATGCCATGCAATTAGATCGGTGCATCAAAATCGACATAATTATCGGAACAATGCAACGAAAAAGGCAGATTTTGACCGTCAAGTTGCGGTTGCCAAGTGGAGATGAGGCACAAGGGTTGTGGAGGTCACTGGTGTATTTATAATACCAATGCTAATTCCATTTCGTCAGTCCAGTCGCTTGTGCTTGTCGCTCGCTAAAGAGATTAACTTAACTGACTTCAGGTTCTTGAATGCTGCTGTTGCCATTCAGCATAGTACGTGATTTCTTAATGGGGCGAGGAGTTCCAGCACTACAATGACGCAACAATGACGTGCTTAAACTGTGGCTGTGTCGCTGGTACTTATTTTGAGGGCAGAGGGATACATTGTTATTGTTACCATTTGTTGCTATTATTGAGCGTAGTCTGCTTACATGAGAATAATTACAGCTCGCTCGTTGATGAAGTCGTGATCAGTGCAGAGTGTAGCAAGCGTAAAAGACCTTGAAAATTTATAATACAACGCGTCGTAATTTATCTCGCAAATGGCTGGCAGTATGGCATGGCTTGACAGGGCGAGTCTAAATCTGAATACTTGTAAGAATTCGCATGATTCTCATCATGCTCAATACGCATCTGTGTAAAGTCAAGATTAGCACCTTCATTTGAGCGAGGTACCGCTGCGGGGAAGATTAATGTGCGGATCTCCCTGCGAGACCTGTATTCATAATCCAAAGCGTGTGTACGCACGTATAATTAGTCCAGATGTGGTTCGCTTCGGATTCATTATGTTAAGCTCATAAAGCTCAGGTAAAGAAACGCTCATGGAGGAGAATTCTTCTTTCTTTCTGGGATTACCCTGAATGAGAAGCGAACCGAAATCCACATTGGATTGGATTGGCGGAATCGTAGATTGTAAATGGAGCACCTGAAACTCTGCTGCTATTTTGCCGCTGGAGACTAAATTAAGCATGCAAAAGCGAGATTAGTCGAGTCGAGATGCGTAGTCTCTGCTCAGTTTGCTCAGTGGTTGCGTCTGCCATGCATCAGCTGCCTGGAGGTGAAAGAAATTCCTCGCACGAGCCGATGTTACTCGCAATCCAGTGTGTTGATGTTGCCTGCCATATCCAGTTTTTATCTCGTTTTTTATATGAGACATTACGCAAAGGCTGGTTTTATGCGTTATTGAGCATTTTGCTTATACTTCAAACATCTTGTTCATGGGAGAAATTTTGCTAAATTGATAAAGTGCCTAAGGGTCTCCTGTCTATCTCGTGCACCTTGAAATAGCGAGCAGAAAGACAAGCCTCGTAATGCAATTACCTCTACTCTGGCAATAAAGAAAAGAAAACTGGTGAGGAGAGGAAAGGATTCAATTAACGTTGCCATTGAATTTTCGTAATAACTCTTCCACACGGTTGGAGACTAAAGACGGGACACGCTCAAGCCAAGTATGTAAGACATCGCTCAAATTATGATTAGGCTTAGCAGCTTGAAATTCACAAGTTTTTCTCACACCTTTCTTGCTTACATCACTGCACGGGTTATCAGGGATACGCGTCTTCAATGCCCTGGCCAAAGAATGCAGCTCGCAAGATCATTTCGTCTAGTCCAGGACTCTAATTACATTGACGTGCTCCAGCTGTAGCTCTGACTGCTGTTTAGTGCAATTCGCACTGGAAATACCATCATGGCTCATTAAAGTGGCTTACACATGCAGCGAGTGTTAAGCCTAACTGCCGAAGTGGTTGAATACATAAGTTTCCCTGAACTATACTCGCAGATGCAAATTCAAGAGGAGTTCATTTGCAGGTCTCCCGTATACAAATCTACTTGATTTACTTGCAAGGTTCGGACGAATGATTGCTTTTTATTCGACTATTCTCACTATTCCACCCGTTTTTAGTAAACCGGGTGATACCGGTAACAACTCGACTTGCGCGATCCCGACACAGGACGGCACAACAAACGTCGTGCAAGTTTTCTTTGCGCATTCAAAATGCAGACATTAACCTCTCGACTAGAACTCTGACTCTGAGAAAAGGGCATTCGGGAGGACAACACACATTTTCGTTTTTCACCATTAGAGTTTTGCTTATAGCGTCTATTGTCAATACTGTACACATACGCGTTGTATATCTCTTGCAAGATTTCAAAATGAGGAAAGCGAGCCAAGAAACCCAAAGCTATCGGAGGATGAGTCAAGATCAGATTCGCAAAAAGAGCATGGAGTATGTCCGAAGAGGAAGTATGGACGTCAGCAAGCTTGGATCGGTAATGACTGGATGCTTAAGTGAATTTCTATCCAACATCTTTTGTAAGACTTCCCGACGACGATGAAAAAGGCAAAGTCAAAGTCTCCATGGTTATTTCATCTTGATAATCAATTGACTCGAAACGGCTGACCTTCTTGTTCGATAAATTAATGTCTTTTCACGAGTGTAAAATGATAAGCCAAAGATCTTTTTCTCAAGACGAAGCTCAAAGCCGTGTGCTTCAGAGGCTTCAAAAGCTGGTTGACTCGCCGTGAATGTCGAGTGAGAGTTGTTGAGACATTTGCGTCAGAGAGAAGTTGAAGATGACTGGAAAAATGAACAGTATAAGTGTGTTTGTGCCTTCCCATTACAGAAGCACCTGGTGCCTACGGAGAGATGCGGGCCTCTGAGTATTTACATTCAGGTACACTCCAACTTAATTCATGCGTCACCGCCACCATGACCTCCACGCAGGCCTCGGTAAAGTCAGACACTTGAAATTATTCCTTACAGGGCGATCTTTCTCAACAAGAAAAGAAGGCAGTCTTTTTAACAGTGCACGATTTGGGATGCAACCGTGAGTTCATTTCAGATTTAATTCATGCCGAACATTTGCTTAGGCCAAATATGAACCATATAAAGTTGACCCTTTTGCTTGCTGTCTGCCAGATACTTCGTTCCATGACTTTGTGGAGCATCCGTGCATGGGCGAAATCAAGGAGCGCTCCGTTTTCATTCATGTGGACATCCCAGGTCAAGAAGACAACGCCAGTGATCTCCCAGATGAGTAAGACCGAATTTCTGTTACCATTTGCATTACTTCTGATTTGCTCCGGTGCTGATCCGAATTTTATGTTGTGTTGCACAGTTTCACTTTCCCAAGACTGCAAATGTTGGGAGAAGATTTGGTTACAGTTTTGGACTTCCTACACATCAAGTACGTAATTGGATTAGGCGAAGGTGCTGGAGCCAATGTTCTTCTTTGGTTTGGATTGACTCATCCATCTCGAACACTGGGACTCATCTTGGTGAATGTTACCGCTGAAAAGACTCACGTCATGGACTACTTCAAAGATAAAGTACGTATCTCCAGGCAACATAAAACATACCACAAGCCCCTTTCGAACTAGCCATTCTCTGCATGCGAGAGACACTCTAATTCTTGCCACGGTCGTTCTCTTGCATGAAACCGAGTCGTGACCATTAACAAATTCACCTCTTCTGACCTCACGACTTGTTTTATGCCCTGTAGTTCATGAATTGGAAGCTGGGGCAGATGGGTCACAATCCAACAACAGCGCAATACTTGGTTTTCCACAAATTTGGACATGTAAGTTCACTTCCAACTACAGCGATCACAAGAAATCTCTGCGTATGAAACCATCTTATGTAATCGGAAGAATGGAACTCGGCAAGCAATCGTCAGAGTTCAGAGAATTATCCTCTGACAGCGTAAACGAGGAATGTTCTCAGCAACTTCGTGATTCGTAATGCGTTAACTGACTTGACAGAAACCTTAATGAGAAATAGTGAAATGATGTTGTGATTCCCTGGATTTAAATTAACATTTATTGAGACCGTTCCAGCACTCGTCTCCAGGGACAATGTCATACGAACAGGTTACTTATAGCTGCTCTCCCCTTTTGTCTTCGCGGTGCATGCTCTTTACTGCGTTGAACTGTCGTCTTGTGTAAGATCTGAAGCAAAGCTTGGCGGAATGCGCTCCTTAACTGAAATGATTCTATAATCTGCTCTATGCTCTTGCTGCCTGAATTAATAACAGCCATGGCGTTCGAGACTCTGCGACGATATTGCGACGGTGTGGGTTAAGAGCCTGCTCCATTAGCTCAGGAGTTATTGTGGATGTGGTCGAAGTTTAGGCTAAATTTAGACAGGAGGCGGAAAGACAAGATATTGGTTGACAAATGTTTCTTTTTTGTATTCATGTTGCCCTTCATCAATTTTCGCCACAAAAAGAACCTTGAAGAGGTAAAGTTGGAAACAAATTTCACAAGCTCGTTTTTGTTAATTTTTGCTAATTCATGTTTTAGTTTTCTATTTAGTTTGTGCTGTTCTGCTTATCCTGTAAGCAAATCTGTTTTTCAATGTCAGGTTCATGTGCTTCAGCATAATGCTCTCAATGTTCGACAGCAGCACGTAGTATAGGTTGCTGGGTGGATGGTTCTCCCAGGCGAATGTGCGTCTCACGCTTTGACACTGTCTCCGACTCGCTGAAGTTGGACTTTGTTTAGACGAGATGTAGAAAATGAAGTAGTCGACTAATGAAAACAAAATACTGCCCGTATAGAAGATGAACAGTCTCCATTAACGTTACATCCCATCCCATGATAATTCGCAACTCCGCACAAACACAGCACCGAAGTGTAGCTCTCTCCCACATCACACCTCGTGCTAGGACACACCTGAATGAGAAAAACAAAAACTCTGCGCGCTGCCAACATCTCCGCACGGGAAGTAGATCCAGGCAAAAACCGCACCGAATGCGGCCACCACAGTCAGTCGCATTTCACAGTGCTGTTGCCCAGTAGGCTTGACTTTGCCATTAGAAAATTGCATTTTAGAACCACGACACAGTAACGTCCTTCAAGCCGCCTCGCACTTGCACACCTGCCGCCACAACTCAGCAGAACTTGTTGCGCTTTGACCATGGCTCTGTTTTGTGGACACTTTAGTTGTCTGAATGTTTTTCTTAAGTTGCCTCTTAGCTTCTTGCACCTCATCACTTCACTCAAAACAAAACTACTTTACCAGTTGAGACAAAGTTCATTTATGCTCACCTCCTGAGTACGAGCACCACTCGCAGCTCGCAAGTTGGTAGTTTCCGTTTCCAGTTTCCTCCAGTCTTATTTTCCACTTTCTTTTGAAAGCATCTTTCAAGCTCTCTTTTGCACAAACTTTTGACCAAGACAAGTAACCGGTTTTGTTGCCATTTTAAACTCAACCGAGTCAATCGTTGGTGGATGGAATTTTAGTGCAATGCAACTTGACGCAGAGTACATATTTGGGAATTGATGCACCCTACTCGTATATAAAAATTGAAATTTGAAATGCATGACTTCAACCCGAATAACCTCAAGGCATTCATCGTACATTCTTCGTATCGTAGTTGGTTGGAACTAATCACGCGCCACACCACGTACTTTGTGCAATTTTTGATCCCCGTGCATGGGTATGAGCAGCAGACGCCACCGTAGTCAAGTTCCAGCAAAAGTAGTCTAATTTTGACTAGTCGTCCATGATTTTGGCTAATTAATTGGTTTCCTGAAACCCACTCAACACACCTCTGACATGGAGACACTTGAGACTTTATTAGAATTAGAAGATAGAAGCGTAGACCTTAGCAAGTATTGACTTGAGTCGTAGTTGATTTAGTTACTCTTACTCGTCCGTGGAGTTTAGAGTAGAGCAGGTGAAATTTTGAACGCTTTTTAGTCTGCTGTTTACTTACAACTGAAAGCAGAATCCAGCTGATCTTAACACTTGATGCAGTAATTCCATTTATTGTCTCAGTATTCATTATCTAATAATTTTTTATGTCATTAGTTGATACATATTTGTCACGTAGTTCCGCTGCTCCCCTCTGCGCTGTTATGAACGCTGTCTTTCTTTAATTCTATGCAGCAACTTAAAGACGAGGAGATCTTGAAGGATCGTGAGAAGACAATTCAAGATTACCAGGCTAAATTGAAGACAGCAATCAATCCGAAGAACTTGAAGCTTTATGTCGATGCGTTTCTCAAGTTAGTGCGGGTCCAAAGTATTTTGAGATGATGCAATGATCGTTCAATTGACTAAAATGCTTCTTTCATTTTTTTAGCCGCAAAGACATGACTGGAGCTTTGATCAAGAATCTGAAAGTGGACACATTGCTTCTGGCTGGAACGAAGGGATCTTACGAGTCTGCAGTTCAGCACTTGCACACTCTGATGGACAAACAGAGGACTCAGCTTCTCATCATCGATGATGTCGGAGATGCTATCAACGAGGCTGTAAGTTTTACTCCATTCATACTTTTGGGCTAAACCACGGCTGGCGATTCGATTAACTCGTGTGTAATCTTGACATTTGCCTTTCAGCCGGAGAAGGTGGCTCAGAGCATTTTGCTCTTCTGCAAGGGTCAGGGCATGCTGACGTCGGTGACAATGCCTGGAGTTGAGAGACAAAGAACATTTTCTGGCGGAGCCGAGGAAACTCCGGCGTCACTGCTCAGACAGCGAACCATGAGCATGGAAGAGTATGACAAACCCAATATTCGACGACTATCCATCACTGCTATCCAACAAAAGCCCGGCGAGTAAATGGAAGGTACGCCTTGAATCAGGTGACTTGAGAGGAAAATCTTGCAACATGTTAGCAAATGGTTGTGGTTTCTGTTTTCAGAGCTGGACGGTCATTATTGAACCAATTTGTAGCAGACAAGATAGTGATGCAATCAAAACGGTGGTTTTTACTGTGAGACCTATTAATAATAACTTGAAGTGAGATACTTTAGCTAATTAGAAATAATAGAAATTCTAAAAGCATTCGTGATGAGCAGAATGCAGTAAGAACTAGTTAGGCGTTTATTGCATTGTACACCGTAGCTTCATCTTTAAATTTAAATAATTTGGCCAGTGATTCTACATGGAGTAAGGTGGGATGGTATTGACGAGGCTTATTTGGGGGTTGAAGAAATGGATCTTATGGGGCTAATCGTAAGAATAAGAAATATGAGTGTAGAAGCAGCAAGGAAATTAATCATCCAGTTCTTTCTTGAGTACTAAATTACTAACGTTAAAGAATTTGGAATTGCATGAAGAGTTAGGTTGAGGGAATTTACATTGGTTGATGTTACTTTTAGATTCTTAGTGTCTAATTCTTATCAGTCGGTGAGGATGAGAAGAAGCTATGGTACACAACGCACTCTTTTCCAACTTTATTGTATTTAGTTATGTTCTCTTTCCGCTAGAAATTTTGCCCGTCTAATTAACCCTTGTGAAAATGTGCACATATGATGCAGGCGATTTCTTTCCTAGTAATTTTAGTATAACTCAATCGACATCGTTGTAAAAGTGAGATTTACCAAGCTGCCTAAAGAAAGTCATCTTTATAGGGTCGTCATTAGGACGCTTGATTGTTTTTATAATTTTTCATTTTTCCCAATTCAATCCTTTGAAATAATTGCACTTTCCTTAAATTGTGCTATTTGAATGCTGTAACTCAAAATTTGTAAGCTCGTTATTCGAAGTCAATCTGGGACAAACTTCGCCGACTAAAATCTCTAAGAGACGCGATGATGATTGAATCACACTTTAAAGTAGTACTTTTCTAGTAAGCTCCTTCAATGTTGTTACGTACAAGTAATTAGGCTGTAGTGTTTACGGATAAGTGCATGCTTCCAGGTGGATAACAATTGAGGAACCTGTACACGAGGATAGTTTAGCTTAAATTACAACTGGCCTTGTTTTAGAAGACTTTCGTGTGTCAATGAATGTTAGTAAGAATGACAAAATAATTAGACGGCCCAGCAGCTGTGAGTTTACTACACCTCTCACCATTTTCACTGTTATTTTGAAAAGAGTTAGTGGTTTGCTTGAACTTGAATAATTGAATGTTTAAACTATACAGTGTAGTCCACCAGGCGGATGAGGTTTTGCAGGATAGAAGCTAGAGCATTTACTAAATAATTCTCTAATGCTACACATACACATAATTTTCAATAAAGGCATTAAAGGCTAAATAAAATTTTAGTTCATGTATCAAGTTCTGACTTTTGAACAATGGATCTTTGAACTTATACTGTCACGTATTTGGCACCTGAACAACATTAATCTCCTGACCTTTGCTTGGGCGCAAGGTCAAAATTGCTCAAAATGGAATAATTCTATGATCACTGCTACTTTTGAAAGCGGATAGCTTATTCACTTTGTTCATTTCAATTGGCACGAAACTACGAAGCAGGTAAAACATCGTAGAAAGTTCTCTACGCGTGCGCAGAAAGAGTAGACCGGAGATGATCCGGCTTGCAGCCGTCGGACAAGGGAGACTCTTGGCCACTGTCGCTAACATTAGTTATCTTGATTTCGGATCTAATCATTTCCTGAAGCGCCAGAAGGAGGCTAAGAATTTAACACACAGTATCTACACGAGTTCGACTTCGTACAAGGTAAGACGGTCTTCGGCGTTGTACTGCAAAAAGATAACATGATCCCAGGTAGCCGCCGGTTTTGCTTGATAAATCCTATACTTAATTTAATTTAGATGGCCTCTGAGGTGGAGAAAGCGAAGACTGCGAAAGAAGAACCCGATACAATTTTCAGCAAAATCATTAACAAGACTATTCCTGCAAAAATTATCTTGGAGGATGATTTGTGCATGGCTTTCCATGATGTGAGCCCACAGGCTCCAACTCATTTCCTTGTCATTCCAAAGAAGAAGATTTCAATGCTGAGCAAGGCGGAGGACACAGACGCTCAGGTAAGCGTAATCAACTGACCTTAGAGCCATTTGTTGAATTCATTGATGGTGATGATTGGCTGAGCGAGCGAAAAACTGAAGCATTCTTTTTTCTGGTTCCAGTTGTTGGGTCATTTGTTGGTAACCGCCAAGAAGGCTGCTCAACAACTTGGTCTCGAAAATGGATACCGTGTGGGTAAGATAATAATTTTCATTTGACTCATTTATGCAAATTTCGCTCTACCTATTACCGCTAACGATGCCATTTCCTCTGATCTCTAAGTCATTTTTTACGTCAGTGAGCTAAACAAGATCCAAACGAGAAGGGCAAAATAATATTCCTTTTTATTTAATTGATATAATTGGTGACATGAAGTAGGTAATCCTTTTGAGGCATTATTAGTGGCACCTTATATAATTGGGCAATATCGAGTTACATAGCGAAGACTTTCTGGTCTAGCCGGAGGAGGAGGGTTTAGCAAATGGCGAAGAAAGATGAACTCCCCTTCAAGTGATGTTTCAAATGCAGTCAGCTTCTCTTCTTCGGCCTTGTTGGCCAGTAGAATTGGAGCAACAGACAAGGTATCCAGTGCCCGAAGTTCAAACAAGTCCAGAAGTGCGTTGAGCGTAATGCCATATCCATGCTCCGATCCACACTGATGAAGTTGTAGGTATTTCAAATTCTCGAACTTTTTGAGCTCACGAAGAACTCCTGTTCTCAGACGGACATTGGAAATCGAGAGCGAAGTGATGGTGGCAGGAATCAGTCCAAAGTTCGACATCGTTGATACGGGACGTCGTGGGTATTTGTTGCCGATTCCAGGGTTGAGCGAGAATTCACGCAGTGAGTAGCAGCGTTTCAGGGCATCACAGTCGAATTTGCAGCTGCGTTGTGCACAACAAAATACATACTGATAGCGCGCAACTTGGAGGCTTGTTTCGTTTCTTCGAATTAAGAATTGAAACTCATTGATTGCGATGTTTGGCACATCCATCAGATCCACAATCACAAGGTTGCAATGATTCAGCAAAGGCATCCAGTAGTTGGGCCTGGCCATTGGGGTGTCCAGATACTGAGTGCAAGTTCTGTATTGAATAAGCAGCACTTCAAGAGGGGCCAAGGGATAGACTCCAGAAATAAATGGGTGCATGTTGTATCGCTTTTGGAGGAAATTTCCGAGGCTTAAATCCAGGAGCCTCAGTTGAGTCTTGCTTCGTAGAAAGTCAAAGATTTCAATTTCCCAATTCGAGTTCCGATACTTGTCTTCATTGGTTTTGAAGTGAAATGCACTTAATGAAGGGCAATCCAAAACACTGAAGAGGGTAACCAGATTCTTCCCAGCATTATGATTTAGTCCAACTTCCTCCTCGACGGGAAAAGACCACGAGATAGTTGGAAGGATCAAGTTAATGGTCATGCACTTCAGTCTTGGCAGATAGCTAGTGTATTCTTCCTGGAAAATAAGGAGCTCGCTCTGTCGGAATACTCCATACGTCAGTTCCAGTTTTGCCAGTTTGGTAAAGCTGTTGTGGGCGAAAAAGTCTAATGCTGATTGATCCCCTGGCTGCATAGAGCTGAAAAGCTGCAGTTCAGATTCATTTGAAGTGTCGTCATCACTTTCCTCCCAAGTACCACAGACGAATGATTTGCCAGGAAGTCGGTCGTCGACAAAGTGCAAGACCGCTTTAATATTTTGCGTTTGAGGCTCAAGCGACTCCATTAAGAGTGAATTTGAGATCGATGACCACCAGTGAATGGAAATGAGTTCTAGTAAATTGTAGGAAGAAAGTGAGAGAGATTAAGATTTGTTGATTAAGCAAATGAGTTATAATACACGAAACTGCTTTTCTTACCTTTTTGATTGCGTTGATAAAAGTAGGCCTGATTTGAATTGAATTTTAAGTCTGAGGGTCTAAACCGCAATTTCTGGGACAAAATATTACAGAGCTCGTCTTGATATGCAGACTGACTAGTTCGTTCTTTAGTTGATTACCAATTGCCAGCCTCGCGGGAAGAAAACAGTTTTGTGATGATCCTAGCAGGGTTGCTATGGATTTGCGTTTCACACAATTTCAAGTTCTGACAGAATTTTGGTTCGTTGCCTGAAATCTTACAAACGAAGACGAGCTTGAAATCACATCCCCTCTTTTTCTGACTTACTTCTGCTGCTTGTTCATGGTCTTGACTTACCTTCAACATTCAAGTGCCGCTTTTAGTTTTTGTTGCTGGATTGATCTCCCAGCGAATATCAGGCAATATCAGGAATTTATATATATGTAAAGTAGACACTACTGCTTGATTTTTGAGTAAATCCGGAGTTAGTATTTAATTGTGTTTCTACTTTTCTGCTTCTAGTGATCAACAATGGTCCAGACGGATGTCAATCGGTATACCATCTGCATCTCCATGTTCTGGGTGGGAGACAATTGGGCTGGCCACCAGGCTAAATGTGAGGCTAGCGCTGAAGAGTTGCGTCTACCGTTGTGGTAGTTGCTATCTAAAGACTTGTAAATTGCGGTAGAATTATGATGAATTTGATGAACGTTTATGAAATGAAGCTTAACATTGCACTGTAGCACATACAAACCCTGTCGTCATTCAAAAATGGAAATAAAAGGCATTTGAAGCGAAAGTGCTTGGAAATGGTGCAGTAAGATTTGGAGTTTTTGGAGCCAAGTACTCCGATCTCATCTTTGTTCAAGAGCAAGCACGAGCACATGCGGAACCCATGACTGGTGTCCGAGCACTGTGTCAGACTGTGCATGGAATGAAAGTAGAAGCCAAGCGCTGTGCGAGGCTTACAGTTGCCGAATTCTCTCTCGCTCGGTTCGGGCATTGATTCCACCGATTCTAAAAATATGCCTGGCATGGCTCTACGAGAACCTGACGAATTCGAATGCTAGGAAATGTTTACGTGCATAAAGGAAAGTAAAAGTGGCATATTTGCTAGATCGTTTATCTAAATTCCAGAAATCATGGTGTTTTCCATTTTCATATTCACAATTGCAATTGGTGCAATTGCCATCATTCTTTCCATCATCATATTTGCACAGGTAATGGTATCAATAGTCAAGTGCACAATTTAGCAGCAGATCAGGAATAAATTAGACTCTTGCAGTGAAGTGCTTGGTTTCATTTGCAGAGATTAAGAAAGGCCAAGAAACTTCGACAGCTCACTGATAATCGCTTCTCCGTCGGCATATTTCACCCGTTTTGCAATTCAGGCGGTGGTGAGGAGCGCATTTTATGGTGCTGCTTGAAATCTTTGCATAATAGGTAAATACTGCAATTGCTATTAGTTAATAAGCATGTCTATCTCGTGATTAGTCTACCGCCACATGATTTCATGCGCTCGTCTTCAGGTATCCCAGCTGGCGGTACATCGTGTACACTGGCGATGTAGATGTTTGTCCAGAGAAGATAATCGGAAACGCTGAACTACGTTTCGACATTACCGTGCCGCCGTCAGTGGAGTTCGTCTACCTTCGTAGGCGTAACTTACTAGATCCGATGAAGCACTCGTACTTATCCTGCACGGGCCTTGGGTCCATTTTTGTGGGCCTGGAGGCTCTCTTCAAGTTTGTTCCAGGTAAGACTCGTTTGGGGTTATGCCTCGACGTGGAATAATTGGAACCGTACTTTCCACTTATAGATATTTACATCGACACGATGCATTTCACATTCACATTGCCTTTATTCAAGTACTTTGGAGGTTGCAAGGTTGGCTGCTACGTCCACTCTCTACTCATGACAAGAGATTTAATTCAGAGTCTGGCTCACCGGTCGCCATCGAATCACTCAAGTGGGCCACTTTATTCCTTTGGAAGGCTGGTGTACTACCGAGTATTCAAGAAGTTTTATGCTTGGGCTGGTCGCTGCAGCGATATCATCATGGCCAACTCAAGTTGGACAGAAGCGCATATAAACTACTTGTGGGAATGTCCGTCGAAAACGTTCCGAATTTATCCGCCCTGCTGTGTCGAAGACCTGAGCATGATTCCAATCGTGAAGAACAACGGCAGAGAACGGCATCTGATAAAAATCATTTCACTGGGCTCGTTCAAGTTTGCGAAGGATCACCCGCAGCAAATCAGGACACTGTTTCAGCTTCGTCAGTACTTGAATGAGCAGACGTGGGAGCGAGTGCAGTTCACAATGATTGGGTACTGCCGAAATGCTGAGGACGAGTCAAGGCTGAAGGACATGCAAGATTTATGCAAACACCTGTCAGTGGAAGACAATGTCGTCTTCAAAATCAACATCACATTCGACGAGCTGAAGCAGGAGCTGGCGGAGTCGTCTATCGGGATACATGCCACCTTCGACGACCCCTTCGGAATAAGTAAGGAAAGGTCGCTCAATTGCTATTACGTAGAATGCGATGAACCTCACAAATTCGCTGTTCCTGTTCCTTGTTCAGGCATCGTTGAGTGCATGGCTTCCGGCATCATTATGGTTGCAAATAAGTCTGGCGGGCCGTTGATGGACATAATACTCGAGTATTCTGGCTATCGAAACGGGTTCCTCGCAATGGACGAATTGGAGTACGCGGAAGCAATACGAAACGTCATTTTCATGTCCGCAGATGAGAAGTTTGCCATTCGTACTCAGGCAAGAGCGTCTGTGGAAAGATTCGGCGAAGCCCAATTTGGAACGGCGTTCATTGAAGCTATCGACACCTTACTTTAGAAAGCAAGTTACAGTAAAGCGTTGTTGATTGCTAAGAATCTTATCTCATTGAATTGACTTGTGTCTAAAAGGAATTTATGATCTCATTTTACTCCAAGTAATAAAGCACTGTGACATCTTCAATTAAACATTTTTCGTCTCATCTGTGATAAATGATTTTATAGTAGAGTAGAACGTTAATACTCGTTGAAATGATTTTAGACTGATTCAAACTTCATCACCTGCGTGCCTGCAGTGCGTACATCCACATGCTGGAATCGCTTCGTGTCCTCAATCAAGCCGACAAGGTGTGATTTCTTATAATCAT
Organism: Mesaphorura yosii; assembly: GCA_009869945.1. Lineage (NCBI taxonomy): Eukaryota > Metazoa > Arthropoda > Collembola > Poduromorpha > Tullbergiidae > Mesaphorura > Mesaphorura yosii. The sequence goes on from WIXG01000036.1 coordinate 122,757, forward strand.
CAGTGAACCGATTCATTTCGACACGCACGTTGATGTTGCCATAACTCTGAACCGGGGCACGGGTGCTGTGAACCTTCCTCATACGAACAATGAGACTGTAAATGCACGATGCCTAAATCATATGCACAATTTCCTAAATGAATTGTTTTGTGAGCAGTGCAGGTCTAATGCACCGTGCCGGGGAGACCTGAGAACGGAGATGCCAACAACGCGTAGTCGAATGCGTGTAATCAGGCAGCAGGAGCAGGCATTTATGCCTGCATAACAATAAATTTCATTACTTGAGGTTGTCTTAAGTAAAAGTCCGCACGCAGCACAAGTCCGTGCGTTCACATTGCTACGCTGTTTTGATATTGTTGTGGTGTTATCTCGTTGTCTGAATTTTTCGTGGACCAGAGGGTATTTTTGACAGGTAAGGAAGGATTTATTATATTATTTCGTAAGGGTGTTGTTGTTGTTACTCGTTTGCAAAAGGTTTTAATGGGGTTTTTATTAGGACTTCGTGCTGCATACCTTCAGGTTCACCTGGATTGGTTCGCTCGTCGACTCGTTCCTTTCTTCTTCGCTCTCGTACGTTGCACAGCGAGTTGGTCTTGGTCGTCAAAGGAGCGACTCCAGCAGGTAGTTTTCGTGTACCCGCACGCACTCGTACACGGATTAGTAGAGTATGACCAGACTCAGACCATGTTTGTAGGTGCATGGCATAGCATGGGATGATGCACGTAAAAGAAAGAATCAGCGAAAGGAATCAGGTTCTCCGAAAATCACCCCGTGGGCAATAATGAATCTTCTCTGCATTTTTGGCCTTGCATTATGAAGCACGTCTGGTTCAAAGAAACGAAATAGTTCAGAGCCAGCACTGGTCTTGTGCACAAACAAGACGACAACAATGCACGTCTTCGTCGCTCCACCGGAGTTTCGAGCGGCAGCGAAAAGAGCAAACATATTTTAATACGTTCTGTAACTGCTCTGTTAATCTGGCCAGTGCGGAAGTAAATCAGTGACTAACGTAAACACAAGTGTGTTACGGTAAGCATGGGGACTCGGGTCAGAAAACGTTGAACTTCCTCAAAACCCGACGGTGACCGGTAACAGTCAATCGTCATTTGTTCTTCGGTTGTGATTTTCGCCACAGAAACGAATTGGAATCTGAACCCGGACACAATGTGACAGTTTTCAGCGTGCCCCGTTCGGTAAGGCTCGTAGGTGCGGACGCGAAGCGCCAACAACATGTGAGCCAGCTGAGGCGTGAACAGTAAACTCATTCTGAGGAGAGGTGATAGTCCGCCTGTGCAAAAATGCGAAAGTGTGAATTCGATGTTGGTGAGCAGTGAACACAAATGAAATGATTTATGAAGTCGGGTTTCCTCCTCTTCAATCGCTTTTGGAATCTCTAATTTGGTAAGCCTCCTATTTTAAGACTGCTCAGCATTGGTCGTCCTCGTAAATAAAGCATCTTGAATCATCAATAATGTATTTTGGAGACTTTTTTCTTTATAGTCGGTATAATTTATAAAATTAAAGCTGCTATAAATTTAGAACTGAAATTACGTCGAAACAAATAAGGAATTAGTATGGCTTCAGAGTATAATTCCGTAAACTATGTTAATAGGGAATCCCAAAAGAAAGATCGTTAAGATCTCCAAAATGAAGTCTCGAGGAGGTTGGCTATTCCTGCTCGGCGTTGTTGGATGCTGCATCCAACTCGTCGGAGGAGCCAATCGAGCGGACGGCGGACAAGCAATGGTTTCGAGAAGCATAGGAATGAGAGTCGAATTCAAAATCGCTGAGGAGCTTCCCAAGAACACCTTCGTTGGGCATATACCCACCAAGCCCGGCTTTACATACCGCTTCAACGAACAAATGGACGAATTCGTCCTGAATGGTGCAAGTGGGGAAATTCGAACGGGGAAAGTCATCGATAGGGAAAATTTAACCAGCAACCATTTTGACTTGGTGATACTCTCGAGCCAGCCCGTGTATCCGGTCGAGGTCCGCATCACCATTGAAGACATAAACGTAAGCCAGTGGCATTTGCATGCGTCGGCACTCAGCTGTAGGCTCATTTCTCGCCAAATAAAGTAGCACAACTTGGCATCGTTCTAGGAATTTCCGCCATCGTTCCCTGAACCCGAAATTGAAGTCACTTTCTCAGAAAGTGCGAGCTCTGGCACACGCGTGTTTTTAGACACGGCGACTGATTTTGACTCTGATGTCAACGGCGTGACTTCGGAGTACAGGATTGTGTCCGGCAACGAGGAGGAGCACTTCCGCTTGGCTGTCACACCCAACCCAAGCGGTGATGCTCCATTTCTCCACTTGGAAACGACTGGAAAGCTGGACCGCGAAGCAATTGCTGCCTATCGGCTCAATATATCTGCTCAAGATGGAGGATCGCCGCCGAAGCTTGGATTCCTCATCGTCAACGTGGTCGTGCTCGACATCAATGTACGCCTCGGAAGCTGATTTTATGAGTTTGCATTGCCTAACATTACGATTGTTTTTTCCTGCAGAATAATCCACCAATATTCGACCACTCTGACTACGTAGTGTCATTAAACGAAAGTGCCACAATGGGAACGAACGTACTTCAAGTGCGAGCCACCGACAACGACGAAGGGGACAACGCAAAAGTTACGTACTACTTGAACCCCACGGAACGGCAGTTTAGCATTGACCCCGAAACGGGTGACATCTTCACAATGCAGCAACCGCTTGTGTGCCAAAAAAGTTGTCCCCAAAATCACCAAAGTTGTTCCAAGAGTTGTGTGTTCACGGTGTTTGCGCACGACCACGGAATCCCGAGACAAGACGGGCGAACTTACGTGACAGTGAATTTGATCGACACAAACGATCACGCGCCAGCAATAAAGTTCACTTACTTTCCTCCGACCGCTAGCTCGGCCTCCGTGGACGAGAACGCGCAAAACGGTTCCGTCGTCGCCGCAATCTCCATCCTCGACATGGACGAAGGGTTGAACGGAGAGACGACCGTCGACATTCTGACCGGGAACGAACTCAATCACTTCCGGCTCGAGTCGACACTTTCGTTTCAACTTCTGCGCGTGAATGGAGTGCTGGATCGAGAGAAGATTGGGCGGTACAATCTGACTGTTGTGGCCACCGACAAAGGCACTCCAGCACGAAGCTCAACGGCTTTTCTCGTCATACAAGTCAACGGTAAGTGCGAGTCACGATTTGCGGCAGTTCGCATACCGCATCATTTACTCTTATCAACAGACAGGTTTCTTCTCACGCAACCAATGAACTCTCCTTCCGCTTTGCCTTTACTCTTTTGATCTTTATGCTAATATTTTTTCAATCAGAACGTCACAGATTCCACGCCTGATATTATTGACTCCTCGTTTAACGATAGCAATAGCGTCATGATTTGAGCGAGTCCGCCTTAAAAATTCTTGCCAGGACAAGATACTCGTATGTTCAAACACAATAGGGGTACTCCGGTTTCGGCTTGGCAGTTGAGCAGTTTTGCCAAGTTAGTAGAGAAACTAATGTTAAACTGCCAAAGTACTCAAGTGCTCAACTGCCAACCCGAAATCTGAGTACCCCTAATGTAAGGTCAAATGCGATAAATTTCAATTCCGATTTCGAACAGATATCAACGATCACCTGCCCATATTTGAGAAGACTGAATATTCTGCGGTGTTGCGCGAGCTTGCCCCTATCGGAACTTACGTTGAGAGTATCACGGCAGTCGACGAAGACACGGGAATCAATTCCCAAGTGTTTTATTCCTTTGCGTCTGGAAACGAACACATGTGGTTCCACATTGACTCCTCCACGGGCCTGCTCACGACCATCAGTCACCTGGACAGAGAAGTGCAGGACACAGTCAGATTGAAAATAGCCGCAAGAGACGGTGGGCCCAATCCGAAGTGGGCACAGACTCAGATCAAGATTACTATTCTCGACGTGAACGAGAAACCCGAGTTCAAAGCAGAGCGTCTCAATGTGACCATTTCGGAGGATGCACTGCCTGGGACTCTTATTACAAAAGTGCAAGCAGTTGACAATGACCAGGGAAGAAACGGGTCAGTCACTTACTCGTTCAGCAACGAGACTTTGGACGCCTACCCCGACGTGTTTCACTTGGACTCGAGTAGCGGACAAATAAGCACCAGAACAAGTTTGGACCGTGAGTCGTTGGATTTTTACGAAATTTTCATCGTCGCTCATGACCAAGGAATTCCGAGCCTGTCATCAACTGCCATAATTCAGCTGACAGTGTCCGATGTGAACGACAACGCGCCCATCGTTTACCCAATCAGTTACTTTGTACCCATTTCCCGCTCAGAAAGTGCCGTTGGACAAAGTGTAGTGCAAATTCGGGCTTCCGACGCGGATGTAGGCCTGAATGCTAAACTGTTTTACTTCTTTACCACGGAGTCCACCGAGAACGAAGTGCCGAAGCAGTACTTTTCAATTGACGAAATGACTGGACAGATTCGTCTGAAGCAAAGTGTGCAATCGTTAGACAGAAGTGTGGTTAAGTTAAGTGTCGGTGTGCGTGACGGTGGTGGATCTCTGGCGACGGAGAGTGCGCAAGTGCAGATTTGGATACTAGGCAACGAAGGTAGTCAGGAGCACAAACTGACCTTTGCAGAGTCCGTCTACACATTTCATGTGACTGAGCACCCAAACAGTACAAATGGATCTCCAAGCACCGAGCCAGTGGAGGTGGGTAGGGTTGGGCTTGAGAACAGCAGTGGAAGGAACGCGGCGAGCTTCAGAATACTGGACGGTGACAGCCAAAGAATATTCGAGATTGACGAAAGAACTGGAGCCATCTATGCTGTGAAATCTCTCGACAGAGAAGTCAAAAGTATGTACAAGTTGACTATTGCCAGTTTCTGGAAGCAAGAAGCCTACGGTTTGTGTACAGTGAGTGTCGTCGTAGAAAACGTAAATGACTGTCATCCGAATTTTACGAAAAGGCGTGTTGCACTCAAGCTGCCTTCGAATGCTGCAGTTGGTTCGGAAGTTTACTTGGCCAAAGCTACGGATTTGGACAGTGCGCAAGTGGCTTACAGCCTCTTGCAAAATCCTCACGACACGTTCGCCATTAACACTTCAAATGGCATCGTTTCACTTGTCAAGCCGTTGAGCTACACGAAATCACAGGTGAACAAGTTGGTAATTCGAGTTCAAGCCCAAGATAATGGCTTACCTCCATTGACCTCTGAGCAAACCATCTTCTTCACCATCCTGAGTGCTAATGAGCATACACCTGTCTTCGATCACACGTCGTACGAAACCTCGATCCCTGAGTCGACTCGAGTTAACCTGCGATTCTTTTCTCTGCAAGCTACCGACGAAGATGACGACGAGAATGGACAAATAGTCTACGAAATCACAGAAGGCAATGAATTGGATAAGTTTGGGATCTTCCCAGACGGTCAGCTTTACCTGAAGAGCGAGCTTGATCGCGAACAACAGGCGTACTTTTCTCTGTCGGTGACCGCGAAGGATGGCGGAAACCCGCCAAGGTTCTCCACCGTTTCGGTTGTGGTTTACATCATTGACGAAAACGATAACAAACCTCAATTTCAGGGAAACGAACCGGTAAGCAATTTTGCATTTCTGCTGCACTTTACCTGTTGATTTGAATTTCATAGTTTTTGTAAGCAAATTAATTCTCCTCCACGTAACAATGCACTTTGAGCTTTAAGCCCACGGCATGAGGCCCGATCCTGTTTTTGAATTGTTTCCTTTGCTTTAATGACTATGCTACGTCCATACTTTCAGGGAGGAAGAATTAAAAATTCAGCAGATGAAAATCAAGAATTCACTGCCTCGGGTGACTTTACAAATAAAACCTTCATATTCTACTTGGATGAGAACGACGATGCCGACAGTTACGTTGGACGAGTGTTTGCCACTGACTTGGACGAGGGCCTGAATGCTGAACTGACATACTCGATTCCGACACTCCAGCATGACTTTGCCATTGACTCCAAGAATGGCTTCATCCGAAGCCTGAAATCTTTTGACCGTGAGCAGTTGCTGCGAACGACGGGTCATACGTTCATCTCCTTTCAAGCGACTGTCCAGGACAACGGAGTCGTGAGACTGAAGGACACTGCTCAGCTTGTCGTATGGATTCAGGACGTTAATGACAACCATCCGATCTTTATGAAAAAATCCTACTCCGTCGCAGTGTCCGAAAGTTCAGCCATTGGCACACAGATCCTACGCGTACTGGCAACTGATGAAGACGAAGGACTCAATGGCGATATTCTGTACTACTTTGGTCCGAAAACGAGCGAACAGGAGAAAGGACTCTTCAAATTGGATTCGGGGACGGGACAAATCACTCTGTCTGGGCACCTGGACAGAGAGAGCCAAGTGCAGTACACCCTGACTGTCGTGGCTGAAGACATGGCGAAGCAGAATCCTTTTAACTCTACAGCAACCGTGACAATTGTGGTAACTGACGAGAACGACAACAGTCCCACGTTCGCCCAGTCTGAAGCTTTCATTTCTGTGCTCGAGACAACATCCGTGAACAGCGAGCTCATTCGCTTCCAGGCGTCAGATCCCGACTTGGGAGCCAATAAGCAAGTATTCTACTCCATTTCGGGAGGGAACCGACACGACATTTTCAGAATAGACACCAAGTCAGGGTCACTGTACCTAAACAGACCTCTTGACTTCGAACGACAAACTGTGCACGTGCTCAACATCACGGCAAGTGACGGTGGCAGTCCCAAACTTTCTTCGTCGCTGGAGTTCAAAGTGTTTGTGGTTGACTACAACGACATGCGTCCGCTGTTTCCATCCACGGCCATCGTGCGGCAAATCGTCGAAGGGATTCCTGTCAACAGTCCGATTGTGACAGTTACAGCGGAAGACGCAGACTCTGGTGCGAACGGCAAAGTTGCATACTCGATCGTCAGTCAGGAACCGGCAGGCTCACATTTTGCAATCCACTCAAACTCTGGGCTCATTTACACGACCGCCGAAATCGATCGAGAACAAACAGAAGCGTTTCGCCTTGTGATTCAAGCAACAGATCAGGCCGAGCCCGAATCCATTAGACTCTCAGCGGAGAAAATGGTCACCATCATCGTCGAAGATCTAAACGTAAGTTTAATTTGTACTAGTTGGCTCTATTTGTATTGACATGATTTTCAAGGTGAACAAACTGCCTAAAGTAGACCCTTTCTATCCCGATTCACAGGACAATGAGCCACATATCGTGAACATGAATGCGGCGCTGATCTCCAAAAACATGACGAGTGCAAATGAAATCATACGAATTCATGCGATTGACTTGGACTCCGAGTCCAATGGCATTGTGACATACGAAATAGTTCACGGGGACACTTCATTGTTCAAGCTGGATCGCAGTTCTGGTTCACTGACTCTCACTCACCAGGTCCAAAACTTGCAACCACGATATCAACTGACAATCAGGGCGACTGACGAGGCGAAGCAATCGACCAGGAAGTCATCCGAGTTGTACTTGACAGTTCTCGGTGCATCGGGGCCTGACAACACGTGCAATCAACTCGTCTTCGAAAACCCGTCGTACAAGGGCTCCATCCCGGAGAACAAGCCTGTTGGAAGTTCCATTCTCACCGTGAAGGCTCTCTTATCACCAAACGCACCAAGACAGCTCAGTGACACGGCCGACATAGAATATTATATTACAAGTGTAGTTTCGAAAAGTGGCGAGAAACAAAATAAGTTATTTGACGTGGACCTGAGGAGAGGAGCCATCACGACTTCGGTCATCTTGGACCACGAAATGGAGGCATACATTTTCGATGTAGAAGTGTATGCGATTCTCTTGAGCAGCAGCGGAGTCTTCACTTGTAAAACTAAGGTAAAAACCAAACTGCGGGCAAATCTTATCTGGCTAAGAATTTCATTGCATCTTTGGGTTACGTTTCTGTCGAGCGCTTGAGGAAACAGCGAAACTAACAAAGGAATTCTCGTAATGGTCACGAATTCACCAGTTTAGGTGGTGAAATCCTTTTTTTTACTTGCCGCTTAGTGCATTACATAGGATGTTCCAAAACAGACGGATGCCATCTCCGAGTCAAAGATATTTCCAGGCTCCGTCTAGTTTTTCTGTTTATCTTGCCCAATGACGATGACTGTTTCTGATAGTGGACGGATACACGCGATGGAGGAAGGAACTCTGTGAAATGGAGCGTTGGTACCAGGCCAGGAAGTTATTCTCAGTTTTTACGAGTAAAGTAATACAATAAACATAACAAGACAATAATCATAAATATTTTACCTGACAAACCCTTCGGATGAGGATTCCCATTTCCATTTCCACTCATTTTCACCACGGAAGGGTTTCTTAACAAGAAATGTACAAAGTCAGGCCCAGCGATAGATACTCGAGTATTTACAGGTTTCATTTTGCTAGTGCACCAATTTCGCACGTAATTGACGGTATTCGGACATTTATCATTGATTCTCGCAAGAACTCGCTCGGATTTGCAATTTCTGAATTTTAATACGACTTTTTTTTTAAATAATTGCATTCATTTAATTTAATCCTTTCCTGCTTTGTTCCTCAGAAGAATACGTGCTTTCATGAATTGTTATTAATAAGTCACGGCTTGAGGGTATACAGCGCGGGTTAAGAATTTAAATCAGTCATTTGGTTTGCCTTCTGTTAACTTATGATTTGTGACGGTGATGAGAGTCCTGGCAGCGCTGCGTCGACTTGGTTGGTTGATTGCCGAGTATTTCCAGTGAGTATGAGGGCATAAAGAGGAATAATGATGAGTAAGACGTGGATTTAGTGAACAAATACTTTTTCTCCACATTTTATTCCATTGTTGTATTAGTAGTAAAGGGAAGGAAAACAGCGAGCACAGGTTTTTGTTGAACAACTGACGAAGGTATTTCTTTGTAGAATGTCGACTCGAGGGATTGAGAACAACGCGTCATTTTGCGTTCACGTACTTTTTAATCTTTTGTGAACTGAAAAGTGAAGGAAGAAACTGCTGGCACGGCTGGCCATGGCAGTTCAAGGACCACAATCATCAAGAATCCAGCAGTGAATGACTTGAGCACTGCTGGGCTGCACCCCTGCTGATACCTTATATTAAATTTCTTCCACTTTTGCCTTTCTCTCCGTCCCGTCTTCAGTTACTTCGGCCGAGTATGAGTTTTAAAGATGATGAAATGCAGTTGAAGTTGTGTGGGTTAAGTACGCGGCCGCGTCGACATATTTTACTACCTGGCTGCCCCTTCCTCAGGACGCAGACGCAGACGAGGCCTCTTCAAGACTCAAGAACAAGACGTTTTATTATTAGAGCTTGAATTGGCTTCGTCTCGAATCCCAAGCCGTAAAGCAAAGGCACAAGACAGGCACAACTCCGCATTCCTCTTGCTCTTTTACTCTTTCACGTTGGTTCGTTCGCGAGATAACTCCAAGACGAGTAATAAAAAACGAACGAAGAAGACCTTTACCTGTGCTCCGTCCGTCTCGTGTCCCTCTTCAGCCAGCCAGAAACTTGATGATGAGCCTAGCGTGCATGTTAACTTCTCCAATTGTAACCCCAACGACTCAGAGCGTTGCTCATAGATGATGAAGGTAGATAGTGTCAATCAGACGGTGAAATGCCACTCAGGCTGTACAGACTGAGTCGGCTTAGCATTCGACTGACTTAAGTCAAGTCAGGCCCGAATGAAGTCAGAAACATTACAGTACAATAAAGTACGAGACATGAACAAATCTACTTTAATGGCAGTTGACAAAACACTTTGTTCTCATGTTTTAAGCAATTCATTCATTACACCAGATGGATGGGTTAAAATAGCCCATCTTCGCTTCGAGCAATTGTTCTTGTCTCGGTCGTAGGGAAACGACAGAATTGGAAGCGAACGGGTCAAACTTAATGACACGGTCTGAGGTCACCTAATTGAATGGTTGACGGCGTAACATTCTGGGCTTGGGACGGACTAGTCCGACGGACGAAGAAGTCGGTGATTATGATTATTAATAACAACTATTACTTACGCTGGCTTTTGGAGGAGGGAACAGAACAACAATCACAGCCACGCAGAATCTTGGCTTGGCTGTTGGGTTCTCGCATCTTCAATTTCAACAAACAGAAGAGAAGATGCGTTGAGAAGCGAGGCACAAGCAATTTGGGCAGGGAAAATTTAATATTTATGAAACTGAACTGTTGCACCCTGTGATCAGTTACAGAGGCACCAGTTACCATTCCTCGACAACGTCGTGAACGATAATCGTATGTGCACTCAATTTCTGTAAATTGTTGGTCGTGAGTTCCCAATGATGGCTTCCTCTTTTCACTACCAGCCAGCAAATGTTTTTAATGCTCTGTCTGCTTACCGATTGTTAAGCACAGCGCTTATCTCAGAATGACTCGATTGATCTTTAAATTCTAGTTGAATTGCTGGGACAGACTTCCTGCAGTATCACATTAGAGGCTTTTTCGCCTTCGCCTTTCGTTTGATAACTGAACTTGTTTCTCCCAGGTTGAAATTGAAGTTTTGGACGAACCTGACCAAGCACCAAAATTTGAGTGGACTGAAAAAATGTTGGAAGTGTTTGAAAATACCAGAATTGGACAGGAGATCATAACGCTTGTTGCTTCAGATGCTGACAGCTGCAGCGAGATTTCGTATTCCATCGTTCAAGGCGATGCAGGGAAGTTTAGTTTGGACTCCGAAACTGGGATCCTTCGCGTTCAAGGAGTGTTGGATCGAGAAACACAGGAAACGTATCGCATTATTGTGCAAGCGAGTGATGGACTGCAGGCAACGAATGCAACGTTGCACATACAGGTGAGAATTTGGCGAGTACGTTCTGAAAAACAGTTTCAGTTGACAATTCATTCACTTTCGTACAGCTCACTGACGCAAATGACAATGAGCCGAGCTGGGAAAAGTCTGTGTACTCATTTGACATTGACGAAGATGCTGGGCAAGGGAGCCGAGTGGGTCAAGTAAAGGCTTCTGACCCCGATAAAGGAATTAATGGCGTAGTGACATACGCGGTGATTTCCGATTGGGGAAACGACGTATTTGCAGTGGATCCACAAACCGGAGTTTTTACACTCACAGGACGATTAGACTACGAAGAAGTAGGTTGAACCTCTACTTGTAGGAAATAATTCAGGATGAGTTTTCTGTGGTTGTAAATTGGCAAGCTTTGGCACTTCATTTACAGATTCAGCATTACATATTCGTCGTTCAAGCTCAAGACGGAGGCCACCCAAGCTTATCATCAACTGCCACAGTTTACATGAACGTGCAAGACTTAAATGATAACAGCCCCGAATTCACGATTAGTTCACAGGTTAGAGTTTATTAGCGATTCGGCTTACCAGTACATATTTAATCTTCGAGTAATTTGCAGGAACATGCTCATCTGGGCAATCCAATATTCAATTCTTTGAGTTACAATAAGGAGGTATATGAAAATATAACTGTTGGGTCCACTATCTTGACTGTGGCTGCAACTGATAAAGACTCAGGTGAGATTGTCACCCGATTAAAATTAGTTGGCCTGACTATCGCAAAGTAAGCGGAACAGACAATATGAACAATACTCATTGCAGGACTGAATGGGAAAGTCAGCTACTCAATCATGGCTGGCAACGACGACGACTTGTTTGACATTACGGAGAATGGCTCAATTATTACTAAAATGTCACTGGACCGGGAAACCAAAGCATCACACACTCTCACCATTCAGGCATCCGATGAAGGCCTTTCTCAACAGCTGTCTTCATCCATTCAGGTGAGTCCATTTTTCCTTACCTTTCACGTTGCAAAGTACGCGGAGCCCTGAGCCTCATGTCTACTTCGATGTTCAGGTCGTCATTACGATTCGCGACATAAACGATGCGCCTCCCGTCTTTGTTTCGGAAAGCGAAGCGTCCGTACAGGAAAACGCCGCCATGAACTCTATAGTGTTAATAGTGAAGGCGACTGATGCTGACGAAGGAGGCAGAAATACGTACATTGAGTACAGTCTGAACAACGAAAGGGACTTTTTTGTACTGGGTCCCGTGGACGGAGTGCTGCGAGTTAACGGAATCATCGACCGAGAAAGTCGACAAAATTTCACACTGAAGGTATCAAAGTATAATATTGTTTAATCAAACAGAAACCTGAGCTTCTATCTAATTGTGAGCACATTCTTCAGATTACTGCACGGGATCGTGGTGAACCTTCACTGTCAGCTTCTCAAAATCTGTTTCTCCGAGTAATTGATGCAAACGGTAACAATTCGAACATAATTTGCGCATTCTAGTCCGCGGTGTGTCTAATTTCCTTCAATGACATTCCAGATAATGCACCCACATTTGATCCCAAGCATTACAGTGCTGCTGTTCCTGAAAATGCTTCTTTGGGGATGAGCGTGCTGCAGGTAAATTCCTTTGTAGTGATTGATTGCTAAAATATGCCAGAAACTTCCCATTGCCACATCTGGACATTGCCTCATCTTGTCTGCCTGCCAGGTTTCTGCAACTGATGTGGACGAAGGTCCCAATAGTCAAGTGCATTACTCCATCGTAACTGGTGATCCCAATGGAGATTTCACGATCGGAGAAGATTCAGGCATTATCAGAGTCACAAGGAAACTTAATTTTGAGCGAAAGCGATCGTATACGTTGACGATAAATGCGGAAGATTCGGGTGGCCAGGTAAGGACTGCACTTCAGCATATTTTCGGCAGGCCTTAGTTTGATGTCCCTACAAAATGTCGGCACGGTTTGCTTAGATTCTGCACGACACGGCAACGGCGACCATCAATGTGCAGAACATAAACGACAGCCCTCCGACGTTTCTGCATTCTCCGTACGTTGTCTATATCAGGGAAAATATACAAGCGATTCCAGCAACAATTCTGCACATGAACGCGTATGACGCCGACGCTGGAAGCCAGATCAGATACTTGATGAAGGATGGAGACAAGGGGTCATTCAGGATCAACGCAAGCACTGGCGAAGTTTCTGTTCATCGCGTCCTGGACAGAGAGGAACAGTCGGAATACCTTCTCACCGTCGTGGCGATGGATACAGGTAGGTGTTATATCTTGGATGACACATTACTGGGCCCTTACTCATCGAAATTCCCGGCTCCTTTCGAAAAGGTACACCGAGGCTCAGTGGGACCGGATTAATTCGGATCATTGTGGAAGACTCGAATGTAAGTTAAACCTTGATTTCGGCTGGTTTCAGCTTAAATCGTGCAGAATAGTCTAACAGTTGAACACTCTCCGTCTTCTTACAGGATAATAAACCCGAATTTCCACACGACGGGTACGAATTTCTCGTACAAGAGAACACCCCCGTTGGAACCGTCATTTCACAGATCACCGCAAACGACTCGGATGAAGGAGTCAATGCTAAAATAGCGTAAGTGTCTTAGATTGAAAGTAGGACCTCAGTGTCGTCTTCTTGAAAACATGCCTTTCCACTGAACTGCATTTCATGAAACCTCGTCGTTTCCACTGTGCAAAATATCCCGAAGACGAGAATTGCCGTCGACCATCCTTAAAAGTAGCACTCTTAAGCTCTAACCACGCGGAACTAGTTGGCTACATAAAATGTAGCACTAGCATCTATACGCTGTAGTTGAGCGGTAGACGCCAGTCGAGTTCGCTGTGAGGTGAAGGACCTACTACACGCCTAATGCTTGACTACCCAAACTGGTTCACTGACCGACGTGCTAGTCTATTGGTGTCAGAAATACTGTTCAATAATCTTGTATGATTGAAGATCCACTACGCCTGGTGAATATCCACTAGATCTTGTGCCGATCTGCTCTGGTCAAATATGATTCACTAAGGGGCTGGCCGGTTAACTCTGGGGCTTGCCTAGCACATATAATAGTCAGATGCAGTCAAGATGCTCAAGTGAAGTGTCAGTTGGTGTAGCAAGATTACTCGGTGAGCCTGGTACACTGTACCAGCGAATCAACTTGCCAGGCTGGTCCACTGGGGGTGTACCAGTCGTTTGGCGAGTCACGGTGGTTCACTGTTGGATGGTGATAATAAGTACAAATTGACGAGCCAACCTGGGCCAACCAGGCTGGTTGGCCAGTGGTAAACGTCAGGACCACTTGAAATGTCTCGTAATATAAAGTCGATAGAGAGCCCACCCCCGGTTTTATGTCTACCTTGTCGAAATTTCTTATCTTTCCGTCTCTGATTCAGGTACAAGTTCCTCGGAAACAGTCCGTTCACAATCGAGGAGTCATCTGGTGTGATAAGAGTGGCCAAAGGAATTGATCGGGAAGTGAGGGAAGTGTATCAGTTGATTTTGGAGGCGAAAGACTCGAACCCAATCCTGCAACACAAGTCCAGAACCAACGTCACAATTCGAGTGCTCGACGCGAATGACAACAGCCCCACTTGGCTACCCAAATTTAAAGACAACTTCACAGTCACGGTGCCTGATGATTTGTTGAGCGGAAGTTATGTGATTGGTGTTTCGGCAACGGATGACGACATTGGTCTTAATGGAGTCGTGAAGTACTCGTTAGGAGGCCAAGATGGGGACAAATTCCAAATCAATCAGAACAATGGAGTCATTAAAACGTTGACTAACTTGAAATCAATATCTCGAGCATACCAAATTGAAATTCATGCGACAGACTCGTCTCTGAAGGATCCGCTTTCTGTGGTTACCTTCATCAACGTTCGCGTGGCTCGGTCAAAGCAGTTCCCAAGAATCAAACCCAGCAAAATGGACTTTACATTCTCGGAAAGCGAGCGTAATATTTACGTGATGACCATTGAAGCCTTTCCGGGTGAAGTGCATTCGAAGGAGACTACACAATCTGAAAGCGAAAGATTACTAAACAAGCGACAGAGAAATGATAGCGCCACAGTCAACAGAAGATACGCCAACTCGAACTTAAATTATTACATTGGAGGAGGGAATTTGAGGAATGCCTTCGAAATTGGGAGGCGTACTGGACAAATTAAGATATCCAACATCGGGCTCGATTACGAACTCACGCACGAGTACGAGTTGTGGATTGAAGTGTGCACTGACGAACAGCCTGAACTTCGAGCGTCCACTTCAGTTAAAATCAGCGTACTGGATTCCAATGATAATGCTCCTCAGCTGATTTCCAAAGCCGATCTGGAAGTAAGTTTAACTGCGCGTACTTTCAGGGCTTAATATCCAACTAATTTGACATGACTTAATTTTGCTTCTCAGGTCACGGCAGGACGCTACTTGCATTTCCAACGCAGCATTTTTGAGGTCAGTGTTGCAGAAGAAGAGCCGGGTCCCAAACTGGTAACGGTTCTCTACGCCACTGATGCGGACAGTGGAAAGAACGGACAGGTGAAATACCGACTCGGCGAGGAAAGCTCCAAGTCTTTTGGCAAATTGTTCAGGGTGGACTCGGATTCTGGCGAGTTGTACTCCAAGACGAAACTGGACCGAGAGGAAGTCGGTCAATACACACTGACGGTTGAGGCTTTTGATTTGGGGGTGCCTTCTCTAACCGGATCTGCAACACTCATCGTGACTGTGACTGACATCAATGTGAGTACCCCTCAAGCACATTTGCACATGAGAGGGAGCATGGCACAACTTTACATACTGTTTTCACTGCAGGATCACCCTCCTCGATTTACTCGCCTTTTCAGCGTAAATGTAACAGAAAACGTGCCAGTCGGAACATTCGTGATTCAGGTGACCAGCTCTGATAAAGATATTGGCGAGAACGCAAAATGTACGTACAGCCTAGTCGAAAACCTTGACGGCAAGTTCAAAATCGACCGTCTGACTGGAAGCATTATCGTGAATGGAATGCTGGACCGAGAGTCCCAGGACGAGTACCTCCTTCGGGTGATAGCGATTGATGGTTCCTGGAGAGCGGAAACGCTCGTCTCAATCACAATTCAGGATGTGAATGTAAGTGAATAAAAACATTAAAGCTGAGACTTTGTATTCACAAGATGATTTGGTATGGTTTTGCAGGACAATTCGCCCACGTACGACTACAGCTTCTATAGCTTCAATGTGCCTGAGCACGATCAACCGATTGCATTTGTCGGGCAAGTGACTGCCACCGATCGGGACAAGCGGGGACCCAACTCTATCATCTCGTACAGCCTGAAGAAGCCTTCCGAATTCTTTACAATCGATCCAGTCAGTGGCGAAATATTTTCCAAGCGGTCACTGAAGTACAAAACGGGAGGCAAGAAGAAATCCCCCGAGAACGAGCACAGCCTGGTCATTATTGCCTCCGACAGTGGGAAGCCTGCAATGTCGTCCGAGTGCTCCGTTCGTGTGAACGTCATACACAGGAAAAACCACGCGCCTGTTGTGGAGAAGGAGTATTACTTCAGTGCTGTGCCGAGCACTTTCAAGAGCCTTGCGAAGGTTCTTCAAGTCAAGGCGAACGACGACCTTGACTTTGGGATTAACGCCGAACTTGAGTACGTTCAAGTCGGTGGAAATGGGAGCCAGTATTTTGCCATCAACCGAGAGACTGGATGGATAAGCGTCAAAGAAGGAGCTTCCTTCTCGACAACAAATCTAATGAAGCAGTACAACATGGAGATTGAAGTCAAGGACAAGGGAATTCCACCGCAAGGAGCGCGCATTTCCACCGAGTTTATTGTTGTCGGGCCCAACAATCACGCTCCGGTGTTCAGTGCCTTGAGCTATCGTGTCATAGTGCCAGAGAATGAAGGCCTTGGAACTGTGATTGTGGCCGTGAACGCTGTTGACGAAGACACGGGACCCAACGGAATTGTTTACTACAACATTACGAGTGGAAATGAAGCTGGCAAATTCGCCATAAATAGTGCTACAGGGGACGTGACAATTCAAAACGAACTCGACTGTGACACTGTTTCGGAATATCAGTTGAACATTACGGCTCACGATTCAGGCTACATGCCCTTGTACAGCCAAGCACAACTGTCCATAATTCTGACTGATGTTAATGACAACCCTCCCACTTTCGACAAAATGCTATACGTTGCTCAGCTTAAGGAGAATGCGCCACTGAACACACAAGTAATGAAGCTGACTGCTGTAGATATTGACTCGCCTAAATTCAGCATCATTCATTATTCCGTCGTTGGCGGAAATGGTCGCAATTTATTCTCCATCGACAGGTTGACCGGAATTATAACCTCGAAACAAACTTTCGATTACGAAGAAAAGCAACAGTACAATTTGGAAGTCCTTGCGGCCAATCCCGATTCGAATCTGTTCTGCTCTATTCAAGTTGAGATACAAATTGAGGGAGTCAATGAGTTTTTCCCGAAATTCATACAACCAGTGTTTCATTTTTCTGCGTCTGAAACTGCGCCGATCGGGTCGTCGATTGGGATGGTCCAGGCAACGGACGAGGACCATGGCGCGGATGGGGTAGTGTTCTATCTCTTCATTGGGTCCAGCAACGATGGGGGATTTGCTATCAATCCAACGACAGGCATCATAACGGTTGCGAGACTACTGGATCGTGAGACTCAGTCGCGGGTTGTTCTCAGTGTGTTGGCCAAGAACACAGGCTCAATTCACGGAAATGACACGGACGAAGCTCAGGTGATAGTGATCATCCAAGACGGAAACGACCCGCCCGTCTTTGAAAATGACGTCTATCAGGTGGAAGTTAAAGAAGACGTTTCAATTGGCTCATACATCGGTTCAGTCAAAGCACACGACATTGATGTAAAACCGAGCAACAACAGATTCACGTACAAAATTCAAAGCGGGAACGAGAACGACACGTTCAAGATTGACCCCTACACTGGATCCATTCACACCGTCCGAGAACTCGACAGAGAAACGCTCGATTTGTTCCACCTCACAATCGGAGCGATAGACGTGGGCGATCCGCCGCAAACCGGTACAGCTGTGATGAATATTCGTATTCAAGACGTTCAAGACAATGGTCCAGTCTTGGAGGAGACATCTCTGCGTGGTACAGTGTTTGAGAACGAGCCTCCAAACACCAAGGTCATGACACTGAAGGCAACTGATGCAGACTTGAGTCCAAACGGTGAACCATTCAAGTACTCGATTTTCGGTGGGCTGCACAAAGAAAAGTTCAAAGTGGACAAGCTATCTGGAAACTTGTACACTTCGACAACTCTAGACAGAGAGGCACTCGTCGAAGACATTCTTCTCTCGGTGCAAATCGAAGACAGTGGGACCCCTCCACTGAGAACCGTTCAAGAAGTTCGCATCTCCATTCAAGACGTCAATGATTCCCCGTCGCAGCCAAGGAACAGCCAGGTTTTACTGTACGGGTACAGAGGAATGGTTCCAGATAACGAAATTGCGAATGTGCAGCCTTTGGATCCTGACGTGGTTGGCCAGTATAGATGTCGCATCAACGATCCAGAAGACATTTTCGTAGTTCCGAGCAATTGCAACATGTTCCTAAGACGCTGGCCGAAAACAAGCAGAAGACACTCGGTTAAAGTGCTCGGCGATGACGGACAGCATGGTCAGGTCGAATCAACGCTGAACATCGAGTTTCTCACATTTGACAACAAAACTCTGGAAAATTCAATCGTCATCAGAATACTGAACACGAGTGTCAGCTCCTTCCTGGGAAAAGCGTACATGCCAATTCGTTCTTTCCTGAGGCAAATATTTCAGCTACAACCGAATATTTACGGACTGATTCCAATGCCTGATTTGGCTGGTGTGGTTGACATCGTCGTTGCGGTTGGATCAGAAGGCAATTTTGAAGATCCTGATACAGTTGTCCGCTCCCTACAAAATCACAAAGCTCACTTGGAGGCCTTGACGGGGTCTGAGGTCATCATTGGCTACTCGCCATGTGCTACAGAAAACGTTTGCTTGAACGGTGCATCATGCACACAGTTCCTGAGAGCTTATCCGTTGCAAAAATTTGGGGAAAGTCCAAGCCTCATCCTCTCGTTTCCAACCGTTCACGTGGAATTCTCCTGCCTATGTCCCAGCGGATTCACAGGTCGAGTTTCATATCTATTACGATTGCTGACGGATTACTATTTTGAATGTTTGCTAATCAATCAATTGACCGTTCTCGATTTTTAACAGGTCTACAATGCGAACTTAGAAAAGAACCCTGCATGCCAAACCCATGTGAGAATTCAGCTCCATGCTTGAAGCAAGGTCACAGTTTTCAATGTCTCTGCCCACCAAATAAACATGGAAAGCGCTGCGAACTGGATAAGCACGGAGGCTGTGACCCGAACTCCTGCGACAATGGAGGCTCTTGTCAGCTGCAGCAGAACAACTCACCGAGTGGAAATGCCTACTTCTGCTTGTGTCGTCCAGGGTTCTACGGCAGTCGTTGCCAAACAGCCATGGACGCTTGCAAGCCAAACCCTTGTCAGGTAATTGTTGTGACCCAGCAAATGTCGTCACAACTTGTGCCGTTGCCTAATATTTTAATTTTACTTCCTAGAACGGTGGCGAATGCATGAGCTTGAGTTCTCTTTCATCGGCATATCCCGTGTGCAAATGTTCCGGTCACTTTTATGGACGTTATTGTGAGAAATCTGGGTTTGGCTTCGCTCTCGCCTCTTTTATGAGATTCCCATCGCTGGATTCCAACACAGACGACATCGCCATTGTCTTCTCAACGAACAAGGAGAATTCATTGCTGGTGTACAATTTTGGAGAGCAGATTGGTGGAAGATCAGACTTCGTAGCGATTGAATTAATCAATGGAAAAGTTTCGTTTTCTTTCGGCGGAGCAAGAACAGCGGTGGCGAGTGTCTCGGTCGATAAGTTTGTGGCGGACGGCGAATGGCATCGTGTCGTGGCGATAAGAAACAGTCGACTGATTTCGCTGAGCGTGTCGCACTGTGAGGACAGCGGCGACCACTGCCAAGAGTGCTCTTTGAATGATCCTTCGTGCTACGCGAGCAATCAGGGATTCACAGGGTAAGGAACTTTATCAAGTGCTCAAATGTACAGTAATCCAAGGCGGCTCGTAATTTACATTCACGTAATTTGATTTCAAGGACGCTGAGCTTCATCACTGATTCGCTATACATTGGTGGCTTGAAAACTGTGAGCGCAATTTTGGAGAGACCGGGTCAGATTCAGACGGATGACTTCATTGGATGCGTGCACAGCGTCGAAATCAACGGACGAATGTTAAACTTGCAGTCCCCCATTGAATCCCGCTTTATTTCCGACACCTGCCAGCGGGCAGTGAATGTCTGTCAGGATAAATGCAACCCAATCCAAGAATGCATTGATCTGTGGGATACACACATTTGTAATTGCGGGGACTTCTATTCACCAAACTGTGCAGACGCCGTCTCCCCTTTCAGCATTGGTCAAGGCTCATCGGTCGAATTCAAAATTGGAGAGAAGTATCAAAGAGAAAGAGTATTTAGCAGCTTGAAAACACACAATTATGGGAGTCTAAAGCGGCTGAGTTCGGAAAGTGGGGAGAACAGCTTAGAATTCAGTCTTCGCACCCTGGCCACCGATGGACTTCTACTGTACGCAGCTTCAAATAAAGATTTTACTCTGCTGGAGGTACGCCATAGCGTTAATAACATTAGCTAAATTCAGAGGGCAGTTTTCAGCATTCCTTTCCATTTTAGCTGGAGTCCGGAGCACTAAAGTTCAGCACCAAGATCGGTCCTAACCACTTGGTCGTGATGAATCTGGATGAGGTTCAGTTAAATGATGGATTTTGGCACAACATCAAATTGAGCTTAGAAGAAAGGGCGATCGCGGTGTACATTGACAACGAGAAGCGTGGGGAAGAATTAAACTCGGCGTCTGCTCACAACTTCATTGATCCCTTCTTGACTTCTTTGGTGCTTGGAGATGTGATTTCGGAGGGTTTACCTTCAGAGGCTCGAATTCCGTCAGGTAAATTCATGTTTCAGGTTTGCTAAAACGGTGCACTCTGCCATCTTGTTCATTCAGTTCACTTGCTTGTTGCAGGATTTGAGGGTTGCATAGCAAACTTTAGTATAAATGGTGAAATCCAGCCGCTGAATGGATCCGGAAGTCTATTCGATGCCACCATACACTACGGGAAAGTAGCAATGGGCTGCAGCAGTCCATTGGGCAACACGATTACCGCGCCAGATCCATTGAGCATTGGAGTCACATTGGTGATTGTGTTCTTTGTCATCCTTCTTGTCGCCATCCTTGTCAGCTTTGCAGTCTTCCATTTAAGAAAGCGAGAGAAGAGCCCGCTTCCGTCCGTTTCCTCCGGTGTGGCTGCAGGAGTCAAGCTCAGCTCCTCCGGGCTGCTGCAGACGGATGTTGTGAGAAATCATCATTTGATGGATCCCGATCCCAACTCCATGCGAAACTTCGTCCGCAATCCAAAGAAGATGAACGACAACATCTTGGGAAACTACAGTAATAAGCCAGATGTGGTAATTGAACGGATCAGCAACATGCCCTCAACTCATCACACAAACCACCCCATTCTGAATTGCAACCCCAGCATGATTCATTCGTCCTTGGGAGCTCACAGTTTGAATCAACTGTCCAATGTGATATCAATGGAGCCTGACATCTCAGAGACACCAGAACACTACGACATAGAGAACGCGAGCTCAATTGCCCCCTCGGACATCGACATTGTGTATCACTACAAAGGATTCCGAGACAACGTCCGCTTGCCCAGTCGTAACAAATCGTCTCCATTTCACCACTCCCACAATTATTCTGGTAGCCCAAGTCATTCACAGTATTCCATGTCGAATCTCAAAAACACGCCTTTAGCAAGGCTGAGTCCAAGCAGCGAACTGTCCCAACAAACGCCAAGAATCCTGACTCTCCAAGACATAAGCGGGAAGCCTCTACAGAGTGCGTTATTGGCAGCCACGCCAAAGGATGCGATGACTCCAAGCGAGCGGAGTCTGAATATCAGTCAAAGCTCTACGAGAAGCAGTCTCACCAGTCCGTCGAGGCACAGGGTCAAGACAAAGAAGAAAAAGAGGAGAAAATGCAGCTTGAGCGAGAGCGAAGGAGAAGTTTGCATGAATGGTGGCATGCCACTGGCAGGTGGCAGTGCGGCCATTGGTCTAACTGCTGAAGAAATTGAGAGGCTAAACAACTCTAGGCATAAGAACGACTCGAGTTTAGTGAGTACACTGGACGCGGTCTCAAGTTCCGAACGTGATGACGACGATGAAGACGTCAATAACCTGAGGAGAAGCTGCAACTCAAACAACCTGAACGCATCTAACTTAAGGATCCGGCGCAGTGGTCATCCTCACCATGACACGTCGAGCGAGGCTGAAGATGGCGAATCGGTGAACGATTCCTTCACGTGCTCAGAATTCGAGTACGGCAGTGATAAGAAATAGTAATAGCATGAAGTTCAGATCCCTTAATCATGTTCTGCTTTTAAAGGTGGAATCTGGCGGAGGAGCAGGCAAACAGGGTGGGAATGCCGAAGGACCCGTTCAGGGGTCTCTACCAACCCTAATCGCCCCGATTGACGATCTCACGTGCGTCGCAAGAGCAATAATCGCTATTCCACCCTTTCCATCCACAACTATTTTGTGTCCGCGCTAGGTTCTTTACGAATCTATTGGGACCCAATTAAACACCAGTTTCCGAATATTTAGGTCCTTACGTGAGAACTCCAGCTAGATTCAGCTCGCGACAGCCAGAAATCAGCGAATCGCATTCTCGTCCGCCCACACACCCTAACCACGTGTATGTTTACACGAAGTCCGCCGTATATTTTAAGTAGTATTGTCGAAGTCTTCCATTAGTCTTGGATTTTTCCTCTTTTACTCATTCCAAGTGTGCGTGACCAAGCACAAGTGATAATCTGCTGCAACGATCTGTACTTATAACTCTTTGCTCGAAGGTACGCCTCGAATAGAAGCCATATTTATTTGATATGTAAGAAGCTGTTTAGCCACGCGTGGTTTACATTCAATAATCGTATTACCTCCAGCTTAATGTTACTCAACTGAAGATTTAATTGTGCCAAACGACTTAGCTAGACTTCCGCGTAGTTTAATTCTTAGACGCTAGACTTTAGAACGGATGTAAAAACTGTACTGATGTTTACTACATGTGTCATTCAATCACTTTATATCACAAGTTTGATGCTCGAAAGGAATCGTGAATCAGAATAAAATCAAATTCCCGTCCACGAGTCAACGCCAAGACGAGTCTGTAACAGAATGCTTGCATTAACATCGGTGTATTGGTTCACGATCATATCGCACTTTCGCAAACCCCAGGATACATTTCATCATTCACGTAGAATGGCGAGAACCACTACCCGCCTGTACACAATGAGGAACCCTCTTTCTGTCCACGATGGAGCTACAGTGGCCAAAATAAAAATTCCAACAGAGCAGCCGAGGCTGAGGACTAGAACGGGCACTCCAGCCTCCGTCGCTTGAGCCTACACCAAACTATCTAAACTTGGTGTCCTGGCCCAAATCACCAAGTCGGTTCTTGGCTATCAGTTGGTTGAGCATGGTGTCCAATGGTCTCGCAAGTCAATTGACCCCGGCGGATAGACCTCGCAGGTCAATTGAATGGTACACCCCCAGCGAACCAGCCTTTCACCCCGATTGACAGTTGTACCCCCTTGAACCGTCCTGGCACAACCGGCTGCGGAACACAAGCGAACCAGACTTTCACGCTAATTGAGACGAATTAACGAATTAAGCGAACCGCCCCGGCTTGAAAAAAATTGGCTGGCGCACCCCCATCGAAAGGCCGCTCCCGCCGACGGATACGAATTACCTCCAATGAACCAACCTACCGTTCACGCCAATTGAGTGCAGCACCCCCAAGCGAACCATCCGTTCACTAGGATTGACACGAATTATCCCCATAAAACCAGCCGTTCACGCCGATTGACTGCTGCACCACCCCATCGAAGCAGCCGTTCATGCCCGTTGACATGAATTACCTCCATTGAACAAGCCGTTCATGCCAATTGACTGCTGTACCCTCCCAGGAACCAGCTGCTCACAAAGATTGACACGAATTACCCCCATGCAACCGGCCTCGTATGCCAATTCGCTGCTGTACCGCATCGAACCAACCGTTCATGCCAATTGACTGCTGCACCCCCAGTGAACCGGCCTGGCAGAATTGACTAGTGTACCCTCATGGGCTAACCTTGAAAGCCAATTAACTGGTACATCCCCGGGGCACAAGTCTAGCACTTGAATTGACGTGTTCACACCAGCGAATCAGGTTGTCCCACCAATAAATTGGTAAAGCCTCATCAACCAGCTTTGTATGCCAAGTGATCGGAGTAGCAAGAGTGGGACCCTTATAATCAGAGACTGGACCGGGTTTGTTTTGGCCAAACTTGTTCTTAAATCCAGTTGTTGAAGCATAAAAGCGGCCGGATCTAAGTATATCACACCGAATTGAATCAACAAAGACTTTGTGCTTCCAAACAGCGGTAAAGCACTCGAATTCAGAAGCATGCTCTTGTCTCCTCTGTTGGTTGTGGTGGTCATCGATTTGTAGATTTTCGTCACATCTTTCCTTTCGATTACCTTCCAAATAATTCGGAGGAAGAGGGGAGTCGAACCAACAATCCATCTGAGCAGCATCATTAAATTGTCTTTCTGATGGTAAGGTTGTCTTTTTAATCTTATCTTATCCTTCTGGGTGAGAAGTGCTTTCAGCTTTTGTAAGGTAGAATTCTTGCTCCAATTAGGGATGGGACGCTCATCTAAAGACAGAAGAGACATATTCTACCGACTGGCCAAAGAAGAAGGATGGCGGGCAAGAAGCGCGTACAAGTTACTTCACATGGACCACGAACTGAAACTCCTAGAAAATGTAAAGAGAGCAGTTGACTTGTGTGCGGCCCCAGGCAGCTGGAGTCAGGTCCTGGTGCAGTCAATGAGACCGCTGCAGACTGACGGCAAGCACATTGTTGCAGTTGACATTCAAGATATGGCACCAATTCCAGGCGTTGTGTGCTTCAAGGGCGACATCACATTTGACGAAACACCGAGTAAAATTATAGAACTACTCGGAAGCTCCAAGGCAGATATCGTCATTTGCGACGGGGCACCAGACGTAAGTTCAGCTTCTCCATTCTCCCCGTTAAAGGCTAAAGGATGCAAGCTGAAATGAATTTGTCATTGCAGGTTACTGGGTACCATGAATTTGACGAGCAACTGCAGTCCAACTTGTTCATGGCTGCATTGAACATTTCAGTAAAAGTTTTGTCCAAGGGGGGAACGTTCCTGGCGAAGGTATTTCGTTCTAGTAAAGAAGGCGTGCAATGGCTGGTTTCCTCTACGGAAGTGTTCTTCAAAGACGTAATGATAATCAAGCCTCGAAGTAGTCGAAGTAGCAGCATTGAAGCGTACATTGTTGGACGCCAATTTGAATTGCCTGCTGACTGTCAGGGCAAACTTCTGGAAAAGACGTTGACACCTGAAACTTGCAGTGAAATACCTACCAGAATGTGCGGAAGCCCGACCAGTTTCGACTCTGACACAAACTACTCCTTACGCGCACTGATCGATTACAAGTACGTATTTTCTGTACCGCCTCCGAACCCGGGTGTACTAGTCAGTTGCTACTGCATGGAAGACTTGCAGCCTGTGCAAATGCCAATTAAGCCTCCTTACGAGGTCGCTGTGCAATTAAGGAAAAGTAAGAAGTTGGGCATATGCATCGTCCATTCACTGTCGGTGTCAGCTCAAAACCAGAAAACCGTAACTTTGGCATTCCGCGGAGGAGTGGAGAATTTGGTCAACTGCGGGAAGGATACAGAAATTTCATTCTCAGAGACTGAAGATCATCTGCTCACGCTCAAAACTGTTCTCGACTACATCGTTGCCAATCTGATCGTAGATCGACTGGAACTATTCATCAATAAGGATGGAGACGTACGACCTGGCATATTGGTACTCGTAAATGATGTCGACTGGGAAATTCTGGGGAAACTGGATTACGAAATTCAAGATTGTGATGCAATTTCCTTTATATCCACTTTACACGGTGGATAGTTGATAGTTCTATTGCTATGAAATGATATGAATAAATGTTCTTCCAACCAATCAAGTGATCCAAGTCTGGAATACAATATACAAAGATTTAAATGAATCACAGTTCATGAATCAATTCGGAAATGACTAAATGCGCCTGCATTGCATTCTTGCATCTGTTGCACCTTTGGACCACATGATCGTCTCTTGCTTTTGCTGTTTTGCTCTGGCATGAGGAGGCTGTACGTGCCTGATGTTGATTCTGTGATGTAAGGGAATTTAAAGCATAATGGAAAGTTCAGTGTACGATTGCCGTGCTGTGTCTTGTAGAATGGATCTATGAGTGCTTACAAGTAGTCGAACTGTAAACAGAAATGTGTAACATTTATTTCATTAGCACATTCCATTCGCAACTTGCGTATTTATTTTACCTCATTGCCTCTGTATTTAGTTTAACCACTGCTTTAATTTCTGTTTAGCTGGTAACTTCTATTACTTTATCTTGACCGTTTATGAGCTAATAGTCTGAATAGTATAGTTTATTGTGCAACCTACTTTAAAAGTTCTTCCAAGTGAGTGTGTTAATTGTAATTACGATTCTAGTTAAGTTGACTATCAGTAGAGTTCTACATCCTAACTGGATCAATGGCTGCTACCCCAAACACGGGTGCGCAAGCCGCCGTGGCCAAAGCAAGGGCCCGCCTGGAACAACTGTTGGATACTAGCTATGCAAAGATTGAGGAGTTAAGACAGCTCTTAATTAAGGTACCCACTGAATACATTCATGCGAATTTACGACGGTAAGTCTGCAATGTTAGTCCTTATGAGCCTATGACCTGTAGGAATCCAACATTCAATGGAAAGATTGCACACATGAAATTGGGCCGGTCATGAATCGTCAACGTATTCTTCACGAGACTGCCATGAAGCGACTGAACGAGACCATAGGGGTGGATGACTCGGCGCCCACTATTAGACACAGCGGAAAGCACATTGGAATGTCTGGAAGAAATTTGCACTGGCAGCTTAGAAACAATCGAAGTCTTGCATCGTTGCCTCAGCTTCCAAGATCTTCCTTACCACACACTTACAGTCTGCCTGCCATTGAACAGTCGATTTTATCTGTCAGAGGTATGTAACGTGTATAATTAATTGCGAAAAATGAAAATAGCAAGGGCTTATTTATAACTGGCATCTTTTTGTTTTGTGTGTAGCAGAACCAAAATTTGACTCAATCGCTGAGCTACGACGGGATGAACAAGCTCAGCTTCTGGCAAAATATACTAACGCTAATCATCGACATGACGATCACCCACTTCAAGTTAGGGATGATAGACAGTGGTACGTTTTGTGTTTTTATTTTTGCAATGGCCGGTAGGTCGCAAGCTATCCGAGTCCTTGACACTTCACATCACTGTACGACCTTCTGTTTCAGGTACGGAAGTTTGGATCGAAACATGGTGAAGAAAAAGAAACGAGGCCCGATAGACAAGGCTCGTCGTCATACAAAAATTGTTGGATCCATGGCGGCGTTAGAACGAACGGACGAGTTGCAGCCGGATGAACAGTATAAAATCGGTTTGCCAAACTTAGCTAGATTTGACTCTCTTACTAACCGTGCTTTATCGGGAGCGAGACATTCACCGCCACCCGTGGTTCATCGAGTTCAGGCGTCACCGTCCCCACCGCCACCTCCGCCGCCAAAGTCTAGCTCCATGTCGTTGCGTGCTACAACGGGGAAACCTGCTGCTCCTCCGATGCTTACACCTGATATAACAACTATCACCGAAAAGC
The DNA here is from genome assembly GCA_009869945.1 of Mesaphorura yosii. Classification (NCBI taxonomy): domain Eukaryota; kingdom Metazoa; phylum Arthropoda; class Collembola; order Poduromorpha; family Tullbergiidae; genus Mesaphorura; species Mesaphorura yosii. Next base: position 150,475 of record WIXG01000036.1, read on the forward strand.
CTCCAGGCTTGCTGCATCTTCCTAAGGAATCCAACTCAAAGTCAGTTGGCCCGATCGTAGATCGGTCTGGTAACAAGCAAGTTGGTACTTTAGGAGCTTCAGGTCGAGGGTGGTTGGAGACAAACTTGGACGAGTCGACATTCATGCCACTTAATTATACAACGGAAATTTCACAAGGTAGGAGTGGTTGGGAATCTTATGTACGATGATAAACGACTGATTCACTGTGCACATAATTACAACGTTTCTTGATCGCCTCCTTTACAGGCACTGGAAGTAGTCTCAGCACTGGTTTGGATACGACAGACTCGCTTGCTAGACCACCTTTGGCGAGTCCTGCTACCACAGACATTAGTGAAAACAGCAGCAAAAGTAAGCATAAACATCCATCGGCGGCAGAGATTGGAATGCACAAGCAACTGAGCTTGAACAATGCATTTTTGTTCGACTTGCAGGTAGCGAGGGCAGAGTTCGCGTTTACCTCAACGAGAGCATCAAGCCATTTGTGATGGCCGATTATTACAAGTACAGCACAAAATACAGACAAGCACAAAATACTCAACTGGGTAAGCAGAAAAACGGTTCAGTGACGAGCAGCGTAACAATGACACTGTTTATTCTTTAGATGTTGGCACAGCGGACCTGGCGAATGGGAACGTTCCTCCTATGAACACTAATGACAATGAAAATCTGAACACAAACAGAAATCCTCATCTTCACGTCCCGAAACTTCCACCAAGAGACATCCAAATGTAAGTCATGCCTCTTGCGCGTTCTTGTAACGAATATATTTCAACCCCATTTAACCTTGCTTGGAAACATTTCAGGACTACCAAGTCAAATGCTACAGGTGGAGTTCCGTTGCAAGCCGATAGAACCCAACCCCCCCCGATGGTTCTGGCTCCGCTCGATGACGCCAATGTTGGCTGGGTGATGGATGCTCCTACATTGGTTTAGAATGGAATTTGATACAACTTACAGTAACATTACAACTCAACTACTCAAATCAAATTATTCACAAAGTCCTAAAGTTTAATGAAAGCCTTTAACGCTCATTTAAGCGAGGCAAGGAACTGCTGGTGAAAATGTGAACACCATGTACTACTTACCTATGCATTTCGTTTCAATTCTCAGTTCTTAATTAACATTGTCAATATTCGTAATATAATTATTTATTTTGCTTTATTATTCTAAAGGGGCAGTGTGAAAGTCTTTCAAAATGTTTACTTCTAGGCTTGTGCCTGGTACTACTATTTAGACGCCGTGATATTGTAACATGTCCTGAACTTTCCGTTCCGCTGACTAATTTATTCATAACTGTGCAATGCAACTATGTGACAAAAGTGGCAGTTTGATTGTGCCGATCAGGCAAGTCTGAATTGATCAATCAATGCAATCATCAACTAACTCATTCCTATGCATTTGTTGCAATTATGTAAACTCTCATTAATAATCAGTTAAGATATTTATGAATCCACATTCTCACTGGGTACTTTGAGAGGTGTCTATTAGTTAATTTGAACCTTAATGTAATGTTAGTATGACCGAGAAAGATAAGAAAAAAGAGTGCCATTGCCATTAAAACTTGAACGCAAAGAAAAAGATGCAATCGACCAATGCAAAAATTAATGCACATGATTTGATATTAAGAAATGAAATAATTGTAACTAGATTTTAGAAACTTAGCAAAAAACAAAGATTTAGTGCCTGCTGATTGTATTGACTTCGCAATATGCAAAATTTAACACTTGACATGAAACAATAAAGCAGTTGCAATTGTAATAGAAGCAGATACATTTACCAAAATAATTCAAGCGTAGATTGGAAATTTTATTCCTGGAATTTCTGGTGAAGACACTTGAGTACAGGTCGTACAGTTCGTAATACGTAATAAGATTTATGGCTGCACACATCTTAGAACATGATCACGAATCAGAAAAAACTCCACCGCCATATGCTAAGATTCGCTCTCCAATTTGTGAGCTGGTGACGATTTTGAATCCCAGATGTAATTGTTAAATCCTCTTCGGTTTCGGTCGATTTCTATGGCAAGAAATTGGACCCTTGTTACCAGAATCGTGTTCTCTTCAGTGTAATCTCCTCTGCAATTCAGTCTTAGAAGTGTTCCGAAGCTGTAGTCTTCCAAATCCTTCAACTGCTCGCAAAATTGTCTCCAATTCTGAAATCATTGGAAAGACTTGATCAGTGATTCTACCCATAGACTACATGCAAATTACATAGACATAAGATGCGTTTGTTTTCTAACCTCTTTCGCTTGATCTGATTTGAGGTCTTCTTCCTTCACCACAGCCGTATGAAGTGTTGAAAACATTTTCTGGAATAATGTGTATATTCTTTCATCGTCCTTCGTGAGCCTTAGCAAATTCGGGTCAGCTGATGATATTAGCTGCAAAGAAGGCGCACACCGATTGTGGGCAACTGCAAAATGGAAATTTAATAAATGGCAAGTGTCGTTTTCATACACTTAAGTGGACATCGGCGTATTCACACGCTTTGACAACCCACATTTCTTCGACATTGGCCTAGAAATTAACAGCCAAGTACTTAAATTGTCCTTAAAATGTAAACTAGCACTAATGTGTTCGTTCTTACATCATTGTGGTATTCCTCGGCCGGACGATTGAGTGCAGAAGCTCCAGCAAGCAGTCCATCGACGTTCTATTGGGAAATTGAACACTGAATTAGATCTTGGATATCCAATCGAACAAATTAGTTAATTCGGAAAGTCGGATATTTATGATATTGCTAACCAACTAACCATTGTAGTTCTATTCTATCGTGTAAATCCGGAGCGCTTCCAATTCTCCTTACCACTGATAACCGGCTTAAAGTTGTAAGGCCCCGTGATTCAGAATTGTGCCAAAACTTCAGTTATATCAAAATTGTGTGTACCGACAAGTGAATGAATAATAATAAATATGTTATGCTTGGGCCACCACACGCTAACCGTATTTACTTCGCGGCTTTCTGAAACCGTTCCGTTTGGCAGCGTCAGCGTCAGCCTCATTTGTGAAATGTTTCAACATTCTAAAATTTTCAATCAAGTTAGACAACAATGTACTCAAGTATCATGCTATGCAATGTGATCATCGCATCGGTCACTGCAGGTGAACAGATGAAGAGGTGCAAGATTTCCAAAAACCTATACGATGGCCCCTCGATGAAAATTTTTGTCTGTGGACTCATCGAAAGGAAATACTTTTCGGTTCGTTATGTTCTGTTCGGTGGATTAGGTGCAGCTTAATATCACTTCCCATAAATTATGACTGCACTCTTAGGTTGTGCACATATTTTATCTTTAAATTAGGCCTTTAAAACTTGTACATCTGGTCAAGGCCCCCAATGTCGGTAACCAATCTCCAGTTGCATCATAATCACTTGAAATTGGATCGGAGCGTGTTCCATGCAGGGCCAGTCGAAGTCATAGGGGCGGGCGTGGAGTGGAAGCAAGACGACACTGGACCGGAGCATGTGTTGCACGACCCGCACGCGATATCTGCTTGATGCACGCGTGCACCTGGACGGTTCACGCTCTTCATCTGCTCCTGTCATCGTAAAAGACCTTTAAAACCTCATCCTTCGCTCGGGCCTGATGAGCAGATGTTCAGCGACCGCACGTCCAGACACTCGACCGAAGATGAGCGTCTCGAGCTTTCAGCCACAGCCATACAGTGTTTGAAGATTTTAAGACGCCACGCCACCTTAAGTGAGGAAATGAATAGGGCGAGGGTGAAAATGAAAATGCCAAGATGCTGCTTAATTCTTTCCCGGACTTCCTATGAAGACTGAAGTGTGCCGTGTCTTAACCAAGTTTGGAGTCTGTAGCTGACGACCAGCGGTTTAATATCATTTTTCTTAGAACAATCTGTTTTAAGCCACCACGAGCACGCCTCATTCGCGTCGCAAAGCCAACGTCAATAACAATTGCAATAAACTCCATTGTGCAATGGCTCGGCTAAAATGTTCTTGGTCAATTGAAATTAAGATTTGTTCGACAATGATTCGAGTTAGCAAGAACAGATGCTGGGTTTTCGTCAAGAATTGCAAATTATCTCAAAATCTCAACCTTAAAAAAGCGCCTTGCGTGGCTTGTAAAAAGTTTCCGACTTGGGCTTGTTTATCCTGTTTTGTGCGAGCGAGTGAAAACACAATCTCGAGACGAGACCGATGCATTAACTATTGCATTTTTGTTTTATGGCAAGACGGAGTATTTTCAATTTCTTCTTTGAAGGGTCGAAGCAAAGTTTTTGGACGAAATTGTATATTAAAGTTTGCTCACTTCTTCCGAGACCTTCGAAATCTGAACATTTCATTTCTAATTTTTGCATGGTCAGAGGCTGCCAAACTGAAGGCAAAGAATGCTGGGAAGGCAACACGAGACGCTGCTGGTACAAAACATTTTCGAGGAGCAGCTGCACTTTTTCGAGGTCTCCGTCTTGAGTCTTGAGGAATCGACAGATGTTGAATGAAAGAAAAAGGAAAGGGAACTCCTCAAGAAATCCAATTCCTTACCTTTTCATCTCGTCAACAGAGCCGACTCGGTCGGGTCTTGTCTTGAGCCTTTCAGGTTTCGAAAAGGAAGGCAATTCTGAAATAATCCCTCTTATGCCACTACCCATTGCGTTCTCAACTTAATCCTTACTGCACCATTGCACCGCATCAGGAACTGGAGGAACCAATTACCATTGCCGTAATTTAACCCATATTATAATCTTGACTCGTGTACAATGCATGGACTCAGAGCACGGATGCGGTACTTCGGATCTCCCGACGCTTCACTGGCCGGTCAGAGTCAGGCCTGGGTAACGTGCGTCGAAGACTGGACGCATTCCCGCTGCCTGGACGATTACTTCGAATAAATGCAGTTATCGCGACAGCTGAAAACATTTGCCAACTCCAAATCCCCACACATTTGAACAGAGATAACTTGGAATTCATTTCGATTCGGATTCGATGCCGATTAGAAGGAAGAAGGCTCCAATTTCTCACTCATTCGAGAGCATCGACAGTTCGATGTCAAATTTACTATTGCCTCCCTGTATCTGCATCGTGCAATGAATACGAAAATTCCGGTGCGATGACTGGATTATTGCCGTTGCAATGCGGAGATGAATAATGTTATCAGGATGCTCTGGCTCTGCGCCTCATAATCGTAGGATGTTGGTCGGATTAAGGCCTCGAAAATGGAACTGGGTTCATTCAACGGTGGGGAAAATGTGAAGATGAAGGAAATGAGCATGTAAAGAATTTTTTTACGTGCGCTGCACCGTGAATTCTGTATTTCGGAATAATGCGGAGCACCAGGTTCAGCGCGAGACGCAACGCAAGAAGAGCGAAACGGTGGTTCTGTTCTGACGAGCGGCGGTGGATGGTGGATTGAATGATCCGCGAGGTGAGTTGTTTGATGAGACGAGAGACGGAAAACATCTGCCACGCTCATTTCTTCTCCTTGCCCTTGCCTTCATAACTCGAATAATTCCACATTTTGTCAGCCGTCGACCCTTCTCCAGAATTACATACTACATTGCATTACATAACCTTATTATTACTTGCCTCACGTTGCATCCGAGCAGTCTGCAGTGAAATTCCGACCGCTTTCAATAAATAAGCGCAGAATTTCTTATTCATACGTGGCCAGGGGACATGCCATGCATGCAATGCGCGGTGTTGCGTGTAATATAGTTATTCGCACTCAAAATTCAAATGTCACTTTGAGTTTGTTTTTGTTTACTGCCTTGCCCCAGTTCCGCAGTCAGAGCTGACATTTCATGTAATTACTTATTCATTTCTTGATAAGGACAAATAGCGAATTGACCAATGGCGGGCATGAGCACAAAAATGCAGGACATCCATCCGTTCCAGCCCTGAAATACCCTGATCATCGATCAGCTTTGTCGTCTCATCTGCATAAATAAGACCAATCCGGGATGGTAGGTCGCGGGATAATGGCGCAAGCATAAGCAACGAACACGTAATATGAACAATGAAGGGGCAAAATAAACGATAAGAAAGATACGCAAACGACGAAGGGTCCCTTTTCCTCTCAAAGGCAAAGGCTACACACACATCGCACTTTAGCGCATTTAAGCTGGAACGAAAGGTAAAAGAAGTAGATCTAGGATCAGGAACCCAGTTTCGGTGGCAGTTGCAGTTGCCGTAGTTTGCTACCAGCTACCAGTTGCGTGTGGCATTTTATATGAGAAAAGCCGGCTGCTCAGTTCGTCCGCAGCTCAGTCCCAGACACCCCTCCGAGTAGAGAAGTTCGAGCACGGGCACAGAAAGTTGTTGCGTCTGACAGTGAGTGATCTTCAGTTTGGTGAAGTAAAAAAGTGTACTGGAAACTGAATTAGCGCACAAAACTGCATCACGGGGATTACGTCTTCTATATCTTCTGCCTGGTCCTCTGGACTGGTCATTGATTGCTGGTCAAAATGATCAATTGCATAAACCCAATTTCCAAGAGTTAGTGCCGAAACAAACGTGAACGTGAAGCTGGTTTCGTCTGACTCTGCCACTGCCATCAGACAACGTTGCCTTTTATTGTAATCGAATTGATTGGACCAGACCTTCGTTCTCCAACAAAGGTAAGAGTATTTATGTGTCTATAATTTTATTTAACTAGCCATAGCATAATCTTAATTCATGGTGCGTAGCACCGATACGATAGAGTCGACGCATGCTTGAGACCCTTGAAAAGCGTCAATTAAAGTCGCCTGTAATATGTATCATAATCTTGTATCATATAATCTCAATCTCAGATAGAACTTCTAAGCCACTGACACTCGACATTGTCGACATTGCCATTGGTCTTGCCCGACGAATGTCTTAATTTAAGCCATTCTGGTAATTCTGAAACAGAGGACATTATTGGTTGCGTACACACAGCTGCTCTCGGTGCCGATGCTGTTTACATTCGCGTTAGCTGCGTGCGGCGGACGACAATGAACTTGAACAAGTACGTGCCTTTGGATGGATGTCATGGCTCTACTTCAATTAAAAGCTCATTCGAGTTCAAACTTCTGCTCAAGTGTGTGTTGTGTGGCGAACAGGCATGGAGTATTGTATGGAGTACTATTTGTAGGCGAGTTGAATAACGACCGGATTTCATAACAGATAAAACGAACCCATGCACGCACAATTCAATGTTTACGTGACAAAACATCAGGCTATTTAGCGGGTTTTGTGGCTTGCGTTACCTGGCGCTCTACCTGGACCATGGACACCGGGCTTACATTTTAGAAGTATTGCACGAAAAGAGTGCTAAATCAATGCATTTATATACGATTCTTGCTTCTAAATGATGGCTAGTTTGCCATCTCAAATGCGTAATGTGTAATCCGAATTGACTGAGGAGATCTAGACCGTCAAACTGCAGATGGACAACGGGCACATACATCACTTGTATATTGCATAGGACAAGAGTAGTAAACAGATACGCATAAGTGTAAGGAACTAACCACAAAGTGTAAAGATATGCCGGCTGTTTCTGTGTGTCTGCTCGACACTGGAGAAAATGGAGGAGGGTTGTTCGTTAATCGATGAAACTCGTGTGTCGTGTGCATTCGAATGGCGAGGGAAACGCATAAAAACTCAATATCAACAACTCCCGTTCCCGGGCTGGCATGGCAGGTTACACTTGAACGTGAGGAAATTGCAGAAACGACCGTGATATTGAACTCAGAGTTGCTGAAGTGCAGTGCAGTGCATGGCAACATAAAACTATGATCCACATCCACGTTGAATCAAGGCAAGAAGAAAGCATTCTCGCCATTCTCGCGTCTTACGTTTGCGCTCGTTTGGCTTGGTGCGATTTGCACCAAAATGTGTACGTATTAAATTATGCATGAACGTAGCAACAGCGAGTCCAAACTTTTCCCTTCTAAATAATTGCTTTCTGATTCTCAGAAACTTTTACAGTTAAATGCACAACCCGACGCACGCACGCATGCACCGCCAACGTCAAGTCAAGTATGAGTAACGTTGTTGAATGCTGAAAGTGAAAACTTTGCGTGCATTTTAGTGTAGAAAGTCAAAGTCAACAATCATCCAACTCAAAACTTCAAAAGAATGTAATGTAACTCATTGTTTACACTTTCGTACGATTACACTTTTACTCCGGTAGCACGAGTCAGCTTTGATTACGACTCTTTGTGCAATAAGAGCATGAATTTATGAATATCAACTGAAACATGAATTGTTATGCCTGGAACGATTCTACGATTCTGGAGTCTGCTTTTTGTTATCGTTGCGAATATTTCGAATTCAATAAAAACGAGATGAGAGCTCTTGACAGTTATTAGTACTGCATAATTAATTTATTTACTCATTCTACTGATCCATTAGAAAGAGAGCCTCAACAATCACAAACAACTTTTGCGTGTTAAATGTGGGTACGACGCATTAAACATTCGTTCCATTAATCGCTCGTGCTCGCTCATTTGCGTTCAGAATGAAATCACTTCCGACATCCATCGATGTGGAGGCAAAGGCGGCCTCTACTCACTATCTGCGGTAGATTGTTTAGACGTTTTTATTCATTAGAGCAATGGCAATGGGCAACTTTTCCGTATTTCTGACAAAGTTCGGTTGGGCGAACTGAAATGAACCCATTACAACGAACGGTATTGTCATTATCTAATATAATGGATTTATGGAAATGGGCGAACCATGCTAATCAGAGACAGAAGATCAATCTTGCTCTCGTGATTTTGGCAAATCTCCCCAGATTCCTAGCAAAAGGCGCCTGTTTTGCAGCTTCGCCTGACTGCTCGAAGCTAGATTTTTTGTTTCATGTTGTTATTTTTGTACGTCATGCGAATGCGAACTCAAATTCGGATACATTACGCCAGTGATAATATGACAGGTTTGATTTGTCGGGAGATTCTTCGTGCTCGCTTTGCATCTATAATTATGGGGCTATGACTTTCTGGGGTTGGCCAAATTCGTTCCTGCTGTCTGAGCTTTATACGTATGCGTATGGAATCTCATCAGGTTAATGTGCACGAAATGCATAAGATTAAATAACAAACAAATGATCATGATGGCGCTCTTGACTTGTGAGTTATTCCCATTCCATTAGTTTATCTCTGTGTATTGCTTTATGTTTTCGTACCACTGAAATAAAGAAGCTAGAAGGTTTTACGAATCAAATGAAGAAGTATGCTAAACTTTTGCTTTTATGTTTTCAGGAAGATTCGTGAATCTGAAACAATTGACAAAATGACGAGCAAAAGCATCAGCACATCGTCACTGCCTCAGCAGAAGCCCAAGCCACGGCTGAATTCTATGTTATCCATCTGGTAATTACCCTTAATGTTCTTAATTACTCTGTTCAATTGTTGAACTTGGAATTTGGCACTGAACATGATTTCAATAATGAGACACATTTCGCCGGTTTGTTTACTCAAGGTACGGGATTATGATTGGCATTCTCCAAGTGTATCTGACAGTTCAAAGCGTGAGGAAATTTATTTGGTTTACTGAGCTGTCCTGGCCGTACCAGAAGACACCGTTCGTTGAACTGAACATTTATATCGCACTAATAGGTAAACATTCGCGAGCTCTCATAATGAACTCTTTACATCATGCTAATGCGAACTCTTGACAAGAAGTGTGTTAATATTCGCATTTTTGTTGCTTTGAAGGAGTTGCTGTTCTCATGCTCCCATTTTTCCTGGCTGCCTCATTCCTCCGAATCGGAAACACTGCCAATGATAATGGATTCTTGGGAAGACATTTGAATCTCAGAGACGACTGGGCCGAGTTTCTTATGCCCAGCATGTTGTATCAAGGGAGTCATGGACTTTTCCGCACAATTTGGACTCACAGCGGACCCACGGCCAGCCTCATCCATGTCATCTCAAGCTTCTGCCTTCTGCTGCCACAAACCGTCATGGAGGCCGTGCTTATTAAATACGGGCACTTGTCCAGAGGTACTATCCAAACCTTTCTTTCGCTATTTCTTTTCTCCAGCTTATAGTCGCAGTGGTTTTTTATGCCTGCAAAGTTTGGGGATTTCCAGCGATGAGTTTGCAAGCAGTATAAATAAAGCAGCGGGCAAGGGAATAAAAGCGCAAGCGAAAACAGAATGAGTCATCATTAGAGTGTGCGCTATGCTGGACCGCGTGTGTGCTAACGACCTCAAAGAGATGGATTTAGCGTTCGTCATTCTTCAGTTCTATTAATAATCGTAACTTTCTTGTTTCGCTCTCACGAAGAATGTATTCTGATTTTGGGAAGATTTAAGAGGTTTCTTTCATCATAATTGTATTAACTCAAAAGGCTGAGACGGAGATCGGCGAAATGAAACTCAGATCTTCCATCCACCAACGAGTTTTCCACAAAGCTTTTGTTCTTGGAATCAATGATTCCGTTGTAGAGAGCAGAAACCTAACCGCAGCCTTGTTCATACGATGAAGACATGCAGCATGCAACCAGGAAATAAAGTTATCATAAACTGACAATCTTATCCAATATTTCATACGTATCATACTGACGAATGACTTTTCTTTTTGACCAATGGAATCAGAGATTCATTTCTGCTTTCTTCACATGGAAATTTCAGATGCGCTGTGGACGACAGACATGGATTTCATGGTTTCCCAAAGGGATCGAAATGCTATTCTCAAAATTCTCAGCCTTGGCGAAGTCGAGAGTAAATTGATGCCTGAGCAAATTTCTTTGATGGATCACAGTCCGGAAGTTATCCGTGTTGAATTTTTCAACTACGCACTCGCATTGGTTGTGTTTGCTCTTCGCTACTCAAATGTATTTTGGTTCACCAACAAGTCCTTCTCGTTGGTGTTCAGCATTCAGCTCATCCTGACTGCTCTTCACACTCTGATTTCATTCTTCGCCTTCTCCATCCTCTACAAACTCCATGTTTTTGGACCTGAAAAAATATTGCACAAGAGTCTGCCATTTCTTCTAAATCATCACATCACGCTGCTCCTCTACATTCTCTCCATTATGATTCTACTTGCGTCCAGCAGTGTCTTTTACCATTACGGATATGTCAAACTCGCCTCCTTCGTAAGACAAAGAGCGAGGAGCTTCCACATCACCAATGGACAAGCCGGTTCCGGGTACGTTCACGTTTTTTACGGTTTCAAGCTCTGTTCAAGAATTCCAGCACTGACAAAAATTTATTATGCAGAATTGGTTGGGCTTACTTTCCTCACTGCTCTGCCTTGGCAGTTCTTCTGGCACTTACCGCGTCACAGAGCTCTCTGATCCATGATGCCGCATTGCTGTATCGTTTGTGTCTCGATATGAATTTGCTTATGTACATTGTCAGCGTGGTCATATTCATGCTTATTTGGATCCTTACATGGCTTGTTCTGACCATCAAGAGTAACTGGACCTTCCAATTGAACGTAATAACCAACTTCGATCAACTATAATTTTGAAGCATGCAGGAATATTTATTTCATTCGTTTGCCAATGATTTATAGGTCAATGTGGGAAATTTGCGCATGAGAGATCTCGATTCTCTGAGACTTTGTGCCGAAATTTCGTTGGCTAGCCCGTCAGATATCAACAAGCCGTCAACGCCATTAGTTTCGTCTATGCTCGTCATCAACGAGGGACAAGCTTTCGAGGTGTCGGATATCGATGCGAAGCGAAATGTCCTAGAAAACTTACTACAGGTAACTGCACCCGCACCTTGTAATCCATTTCGTTATCTTAGACGAAGCTAATTATGAGTTGCTCTTTTTCGCAGAGCTCACACTTGAAGAGGGAGAAAGATTCGTCTGAGAGAATCTACTGGCCGAGATCCTGCCCAGTAAGCGAGACACAAAATTCTCTCGAACCAGAAGAGCAGCCATGGCTGAAAGAAACAACAGAAGTAGTTCCGACGAAAAACAAAGTCACCTTCCAGGATGATTTCTTGGCACCAAGGTATGACGAATTTCCTACTGTAATTTGTAATTAATTGTTGACGGAGGCTTTCATTGAATCTCACGATTCACAGGAGATATTCTACTACACCGACGCCAAGATCCGGTGGGCTGAAGGGAATCTACCGCGATGTTAGTTACACTCAGCACAAACCTTGCAGCATTGATGACGGTGACTACGCGCTACTCAGATGCGGAAAGCAGCCAATCAATCGATGCTCTCTGTCTCAGGAGCAAAGGGCCGAAGAGAAACACGTAAGTATAAACAAAGACATTTCAAAATTTTTAAAACTATTGAAACTGCAACCCGAGTCAGAGACCTTTTATGAGTTCTGGGTTGCCATCAATCTGTACTTGTTTGTGACTAACTCAAGATATTTTACTCTAATCCATAGGTTTTAATTGATCTTGGCTCAGCATCGCCTCGTCATCAGCAAATGATGCCGACAGCCTTGAACCCAATGCTTCCAAGTGCACAGGTAAGACGTTATTGAATTAAAGGCGTACTTCCTTTCTCCTTCAATAAAGTATCAGGAATGAAGTTGGATGTGCATTTAGAGAAGAGATTTTATGAAGGCACCTGCTGCGTTTAGATTTATTGGACATTGACAATTTGATCCCATGAACAATTCACAGCGGATTGACCGTAATTATCTAAATTGATTTCCATTCGATGTGTAACGCATTTTCGCTCTAACCCTTTGTGAAGCGACCGCCAAAGCTCTCCTGGACTAGCTAAATGTAGTAGAATAACAAACTAGCGAGTAGTGCAAACCAGATTCGATTGCAAAAGAGCTTTCTCCTTGATAGCAGTATTTGACAGATTGAAAGGGTCAAAATGCTAAGATAGTGGCCGCGCATCAAAATGCCAGATCGCCGGGCTATCAGAAGTAGAAAATAGAAAGCTTTCTGTGTAATTTCATTTTGCTTTTAAAAATCATTCTCAAATCAGTTTAAGCGCATGGGGCATAATCAAATTATTTGTTCTTGCAGGGAGTTCCTGGAAGTTCCGACTCTGGTTATAATGGAACTGGAAGCAGCACAGTCTCTTGTTCGGACTCAAGAAGCACGAGTTCCAACTCACCACCCGACAGAACCGTGTGCGGCGAGTATCTCAAGTCGGGAGAACCAGCTTGCTGCAGCCAAATTGCAGACTGTGGATGCGATTCTCAACAATGCTACTCCAGTCACTCAACGTATGGAAAAATTGGGCTGAGTCGAAAGAACAGTGTCAGATCCCATATTGAGCCAATCTATGAAACCAAGCGAGTGTACGATCTTCGACATGTTCCATTGGACGGAACGTACGGTGAAACTACCAAGAGGCCAATGCTACAGTCGCCGACTAATGCCTCAGGAGCTGGTCCCTCTAATTATCAAATCAAACCCCAAGAAAAAGAGTACAGCAGCAGAACATTGCCCGAGGTAGATTACAAAAATACTCACACGCCACCGGCGCCCGTGCAGCAGAACAGCAGCGCCAGTGAAAGCGATTACGGAATGACAATTCACAGAAGGCACTCCATGCGTCGGTCTTTCACACACAATGACTCTACTATTCAAACGACTCCGTACGGGCGCTGTACAAACATCAAAATAAACCCTGCCGATCAGATGCCGCCTGTCCCTCCACCACTTCCTCCGCTTTCCTTCCTGGGCTCGTCGGCAACCACGGGTATAAACTCAGCAACCCCCATGTCAAATAATTCCCACAATAGCCCAAGAAACTCAGCAGCATATTTCGTGTCCACATCCAACTTTTCTCCTCACCACACAACAATCCCCAACCACAATAACCTCGCTTCACCGCCATCTCAGTTGACACCAAATACTTGCTCTACCTTCCTGAATAATTCTTACAGTTTAAAATAAACTGAATGATTTTACATATTAAGTTATTAATCTAGAAGGTTAGTAGAAATCTAGAAATAGGTTGCAAATAAGAACAGTAGCATAGACGAATGAATCCTCTGTAAGGCTTTAAACATTACGTGGATAAGTTATGGTTTTAACGCAAACAATGTGCCAACTATTTATTTGCAAAGCAACTTATTGAACATGTCGTTATTTTTGCCTAAAGGTTAAGTTATGTTTGTTAATAATAGTTTAAGTATTCGCATATTCAAACGATCCAGGTTTTGGAATAAACTTGTTTCTTGTGTGTTGTTACGCTTTGGTCGAGGTGGTGCCCGGGTCCTTCTTTTTGAATTGAAATGTGCGTGGATTTGATGAACTAGTTCCGTTGAAGCTATTCTCGAACCCCTCACAATTTTCCTTTGAAATTTCCTCGACTTCGAAATGGGGATCCAGCGCAGGGACTTTAGTCGCTAGAAACACCGGCAGTTTATAGATTTAGACCCTCACTTTATTCTTGTAAGCATGTTGGCGCCTGGTAACAGAAGTACTTACGTGGTGCTTCCTTGGGTACGGCAGGCGACGGAGCCGACACGTGACATCGGAAATTCGGTCTCGCCGGTTCAGAACACCCCAATGACTTTGGCTTCCCACTGCTACGCTTATTTTTCAGCCACTCATTTTCGATTTCAGAAACTCTGTTTTCCCAAAAGGCTATAGAATCACGAGTCTTCGAAATTTGCTGCGAGAGTCTGTTTTACAACGACATGAGTCACGATAGTTTGCGTAAAAAGATTCTGGAGAGTAGACTTTCTATCATCTTACCTTGACGCCTCCGAACTCGGCTTTTTGACTTCCTTCCGTTCTTTCTTCAACGAGGAAATTTTGCTTTCGGTCTCTTTGATTTCCAAGCGAATTTTGTTCTCCTCTTCCTTAATATCGCCGAGGGAGCTCTTGTATTTTCTTTCCAATTCACTCTTTTCACGCTCACCTTCTTCAAGCTTACGCATGGGGATGACAATGCTAGCAACTTCTAAGAATTATAAGGGTATTTAATTTCTTGTTGAGAAAGACTGGAAATATGCAAAAACGTTACTCACGTCGTTCTTTTGCAGCCATTTGTGCTTTGTACAGTTCACATGCAAAGTCGAGGAGGAATTTGCGATAATTTTCGCCCTCGGATGCCGAATTCCATTCAATCATAAACTGTTCCACCTTCTCCAACCTCTTACCCAACTGAACTGTGAGTCGATGGTAGGAAAATTCCTGCGAGACATGTAAAATATGCGTGATTTCAATTTTCTGGTTCATCTACAAAATTCTGGATGGAATGGCTCACCCCACGATTTGACTTCTGTTGAAGATAATCTTGTAACTCATTGCAACGTTCGGTTAGGACTCGAAGTTTGATCTTCTGTAAGCCGATATCAGTTGCCTTTAGAGCAATCGCCTCTGCCAATTGTGCAAGCTTCCTCAGGGTTGAACCCCATCTTTCCCTTAAAATGGTGAGTAGGTCTTGGGCGACCTTAATGTCGCGTTTAACTAATACAAACAGTGATTTATCTTCTATAAAGGCATGAAAGATGAAGAGTTCTTTGACCAAGAACCAAGTTGTTTAGTTGTTTTACCTTTCTCGTAGGATTTTCTATCATTTTCAAGTGCGATTCGATTCAGTTGAAGCACATTCAGCATCCTCCGTAGGTCGGAGTTGTTCATTGCGGCATCCATCGCTAAAGGTCTTGGAATAATAGATGAGCGTGCTCAAGCAGGAAGTCAAGAAAGTGAATAAGCGAAGAATTTCTGCAGATTCGATCAGAATATTCGAATTGCAGGGTGCTGGCAAAGTTACTGCAAACAGTTAGTGTAGGAAGCAATAATCAGCTTAATCATAATCTTGTCAAAAGCTTAATCAGACCTTTCCTCATTCAAAAGCTGTTAAACGAAGATATTTTGTCAACTTACCGGTCACCAGGGGTGTACTAATTACTAAATAAAGCTGATGGTCGGAATGGCTTCGAGATACGTTTGATCAAAATTTGAACTAAGAAATTAGCTGTTAAGAAGTACGTTTTGCAATTACAAATTACGAATTAAATTACGAAAGAGAACCAAGGAATATGACATAAAAAATCAAATCGAAATGTCGACAAGTGTTTGTATTATGCCGCTGGTTTTTCGTGTGTTTTGTTGTTAGATTCTCATAGTGCATGAAACAAATGAAATGGAAGGTAAATCTTTGACCTCCAAATTGCCCAACTTTAGGAGCATCCAGATGCAAAGTGATGAGGGCAGCGAAAGTTCAACGTCTGTGTTTCAGACTCTTAAATACAGCAAATGAGACCAACATCTCAACAAAGGATTGTCAAAAGCAATAATGTTCCAAGAAAGTATTAATTCTGTGGTCGAAAACATTGACAAATGCACCTCTTCAGCACGAGCACGGATTCGACCAATTCGGGTTGCAAGTAGAATGGATGAGATGAGGTGCAGCAAAAAGGATAGTCGGATAGTTCGAGTCTCTATACATGGCAAACTTCAACTTCCAGAGCTGTTGCTGAATATATGTATTAGTTCACATCAGAGGAATGCATACTTTTATCAATTTATTTGATAGATGTGAACCTTACAATAGAGTATGAATAATAGTGAAACAAATAGTAATAAGATAGCCATCGAATCAGTGTTCACACGAACACATTAAGCAGGTGTATCCTTCTTGGCAGGTGCGCTTCTCCAGCTTCCATCGCTTTCCCCTTGCCCCGCATCTTTCTCACGTTTCTCGTCGCGCCTGGAATAGTTGGGTGAATTAGTATGGATTCAATCAACCTTTATCATTCTACCAAGTTTTTTTCTTAATTCACTAACCAATTAGTCTCTCTGACACGTCTCGGCTCCGAGTCCTTCTCCTTGCGTGGCTCCGAGTCTCTGCCAGCTGGAGTGCTACCGCCACCACGTCTCCAAGTTGGCTGCCAAGCAGCAGATTTCTCGCCACCTTCCTTATCATCATCTCGAGCAGGACGGTCACGGCCGTCACGGTCTCGGCGCATCTCAAAGTCGTCCCGGCCAGCTGGTCTGTCACGTCTTGCACTTCCACCAACCTCGAACTCACGAGCGTTGGGTTGTCTGCCACGAGTTGGTTCCATGTCAAACTCGCGAGAATTTGACTGTCTAGTGCGAGTCGGTTCCATATCGAACTCACGAGAGTTTGATTGTCTCGCGCGAGGTGGCTCCAAATCAAATTCACGAGAGTTTGGTTGCCTGGCACGAAGTGATGGTTCCATGTCGAATTCACGAGCATTTGTTGACGGTCTAGCACGAATTGGCTGCTCTCGATTGTTACCGAGGTCACGCCTTGCTTCAGCTTCAAACTCGCGATTGAGGTTCCGACGCAAGTCCGGTTCCTCACGCGGAGTTCTTTCTTGTCTTCCGTCCAAATCTCTATCCTTTCGCGTATCAGTGCTGTTGTTTGTAACACTTGCGCCACCACCTCCGCGCTTCCAGCTCGGTTGCCAAATGCCAGCCGACGGTGATGGCTTGTCGCGAGCTTCTTTTTCTTCCAATTCTCGGTTTCGAGCCAATTGTTTCTCCAATGTGAGTTTGTTTGCCTCTTCTTTTTCCTTTTCTATTTTCTCTCGTTCTTGCCGCATCTTCTCTTCCTCGCGCTGTTTAATTTCTTCCAGTCGGCGTCGCTCAATCTCTGCTTGCTCGTCGAGGTACTTTCGACGTCTATCTTCCTTTCTTTGTAGTTTTCTTTCAGCCAAACGCTTTGCCTTCTCTTCGGCAAACTTCTTTTCATAATCAGCAACCTTGGCCAGGAAGACATCTCGACGGGAGTCCAAAAGTTTCTTAAGAAATTCGTCCTTGTCTTCTTTCATTCGCTTCATCCTGTCGCGATTTGCAACCGCAAGTTTACGCTCTTCGATCAAGTTTACAATGCGCTCTTGCTCATGAATCTCCCAATCTTTCTGCTCCTGCTCCTTCTTCTCTGTGAAGCTCTTTTCAATGACAGGAATTTCTTCAAGGCGCTTAGCTCTCTCCAAGTGATCAAAACGCTTTGATTGGAACTTCAGACGTTGACGATGCTCGTTTGCTTCTTTAGCCATTTCCTCTTGCTGGCGCAACATCACTGTTTCCACGTCCAATTTTCCCAGATCGTCTTCTTCAAGTTTCTTGAAGACATTTTTACCAAATGGTGTTTTAGACAATTTTTCCATTTGTTCTTTGAAGATGCGAGCCTGAATTTCCAGTCTTTCTGTTTCAAGACGCTTCTTCTCCCGGTCTTCTCTTTCAGCCTCCAATCGTCTGTGTTCCAATAGCAGCTGTGCTTTAGCGAGCTGCTCATTTCTCCATTTTTCTTCATTTTCTCGGTCCACGGCTGTTCTTTCCAGCTCCTCACGTCTATCAGAAATAATCTTTTGTCGCTGCATCAGCTTATGGTGACTTTGCTTTTCATAGGTGAGATAATGGTTGTGAATTTGGCTGCGAAGTTTATCTTCTTTAGCCTGCACATGAACAAAAATGTAAGAATGGAAATATCACTTTCCATAATTTGCATGTAGCACTGAACCTACTTACTTGTAAATGAACTGGTCCAATCATTTCCACCGTTTCTCCCAAAACATTGAAGACGTTCACCAGTTGGAGCCGAACTGTTTCAGAAGGCATCTCTTGCAAATGTGGTCCTTCAGTAAGATCCTCCCTCGACGCCTCAGCCAACGAATCTCCGAATCTTACACAATTCGATCTGTGATCGATCATGATTTGCATATCATTGAAACGAACTGCATCGACAAGAAGCTGTTCCAAGCGAGACTTGTCACCAAAGACTCCCATACTTAGAAAATGTTCGTAGTTGATTGACTTATACAGCTACAATAAAGTATTAATATTAGAAATCAGTCTCTGGCAACTCCCAAGTTAAGCTTATTCTGCAATTTGCATCAAGAAACGGTGAAAGCTGTACCTGCGAAACTTGTTTAATCAAGCGAACCAAAGCCACATCTTGAAGGGGTTCAATATATTGCTTCAAGTATTCGTTTTCATTGTTCTCGACCAGAGCTTGAGTGATGGTGTTAACATTAGCACACAACAGCAGTGGATTGAATTCAACTTCCAGAAGTTCATGCAGCTCCTGCAACGCAGGGACAGAATGAGCCAATACTCCGTAGCGATGCAAGTCTCGAATCAAAGATTTTCTTGTGGGCGGTTGAGACAAGAACAAAAGTGTAGACAACTTCTGGGCCTTTTCCATCATGCCCTTTTCAGTCTCCACAAATCTTTCAAATTCAGGATGAGTGACCGGGAAAGGAATTGCCAATGTTGCCAGCGCCACTTGAGATGCATTTCTACAGAAATGAGAATTTATTAAAGATTGTTCAATCATTTTTCAGCAAACTTGACTTGACTTATTACTTACCTTTGCAATTCTTCGCGGGACAAAGATTTCTTCATATCCTTGCAGAGCAAGTAGTACTTCAGCAGAGTTGCAGCATGGAACAACAAATTCCCAGCCTTCCAGAAAACAAGAGACAATTTCTGGTAGTAATATGCCATCATTCGTGTTTGTGATTTTCTTGATTGGTTCATCAGAAGATGAATGTCCTCGATCGCTTTGTAAGCCTCTTGCCACAGCTCCATTGAAATGGCCGAATCCAGCTGAACAAGTCGAGTTTCCATGTTCAACTGCTGAGTTTCTGGGGACGAGAAGTCAATGCTATTGATTTGCGAGCTTGATCTGTTGATGATGTCATCAAAATGCTTTCGCAGACGTTCACAGAGCTTGCGAAATTCAGTCTTGCGATTATAGCTCAGACAAAACTTGAAGGCCTAAAAAGAATCATATTTCAATTACCGGAGTTAGAAATGCAAAGAGCTAACAATTCGCGTCAAGTGCAACTGAAACTAACCATTTGAGCGATGTCGTGATATAAATTTTCAAGTCGGGCATTGTTTCGGAGCAAATCCAAGCATTGTGTGTATGATTCCCAGAGAAACTTGACCCAGGGGATGAGAGCAGCTCGATCACTACGCTCTTGTGCTTGTTCTTCAGTTATAATGCTATAAAATGAATGAGATTACGGGTTTGTAAACTTTCTTTTTACGAGTTAAGAGACCTAGAATAGAATAGAAGAGCTTACTTCAACAGAGTAACTTCAGTCATTGGCAAGTTATCCAGATCATCGACCTCCACTATGTCCTGTGGGGCATTTTCTGCCGTTGACTTCGTCTTAAGTGACTCCCGGGCACTTTCGGTTCTTTCTTCAGCCATTTTAATGTAATTGCGGATAACTTTCTCCAGCAACCCAATGTTAACCTACAAAACATAAATGAGTTGAATGAAGGCACCACCTTAAAAAATAGCAACGTAACGTAATCTTAAGTCTCTTACCGCTTGGCACATAATTCTGTACTGATAAAGGCCCTCCTTAGCAATGTGAGGCTTTTTGAGTTCCACGCATAGTTCCAAGTATTTGAGCATGATCGGTTCGATGATCTTCTCAGTGAATGCTCGGTGCTTCTTGCCTTTGATGACATCGTACAAGGTATCCAAAGCACGAGTTGGTTTCCCAACTTCAATAAATTCTGCAAATAGTAAATTAAGTAATAGACCAATTAATTAGCGGAAGCCAATCATGGCATTAGATAAAACAGTGATTGAGCCGGTTGGGCATTCAATGGTTGGACATTATTTGTACGTTAATCTTTTAGAAAGAATTCAACAGCCAGAAAATTGGAAATCATTGGTTCGTGCCACATTTGCCTATTGGTCATCTACTTCCTAAACTGCTCATACAAAACGATTAAATTAGTGATTACACTTACCGTTTGCCTTCTTGAGGGCATTTTCGGGACGTTGGAAGTATCGCGACATCATTCAGTTGTAGAAGTAGTTGTAATCACTTTCAAACAATCAGCAATCTCACCACGAACCCTAAATTTTGCAAGGTTAGAACTTTCACTGTTAAATTTCGCTTAGTTTATCAGTTAAAATTAGTTGAATCTTCTCACAGGTCGCATGAAAACGTACCAGATTGCGATTCCAGCACCTACTGAACCAAAAGAGAAAGAAACCCTCTCACTCGCATGCCGAATTCGAACGCAGTGCAGTACAGTGCAGCAGTGCTCGATGTACGTACAACATACGTAGCGCAGCGGAGAAGGAGCGAGCTTACACACTTACAAAGTACAATGCAATGCGGTGGTAGACTGTGCTGAGGTGCGTTCCTCGTAAAAAAGCAAGCCAGCAGCAGAAGAGGCAGGCAGCATGCTCATCATGGCCTGCTCTCTGTGACATTCGCCGGCCGCCGGCTTTGAGCTTTTGCGTTGCTCTCAACTGTTCGTACACAAAGCTACCTCTTTGAACTAACCACTCAACTATGTGCTCGAATGTCCAACTCTTCACTTCGCTTTGTCCTTCTGCGAGGTCGTATTTGCGGTGCATTAAGAACATCCCACAATGACAAATGGCCTGCATAATGCATAATACTTGAGATGCAATAAAAGTATAACAATTTATTCAAGTAATTAACAATTTATGGCGTCTAATGCTTCTTCCTGTGCAGAAGGGAACTGATACTGACATAGCACAATAAATTACAGAATTTGTCCTTCCTCACTTTGGCTTAGCCTTAACTATTTAGTTAACTAGCGCTCAGCACAACATTTCCAATCTAGGAGCTTATCGTATAGAGTAAAAGAAGGGTTGTAATCTTGTGTATCAATATGGCTATTCTAAATTTAACTACTTGCATTGACAAATAATCATTACTCATGGCTTCATTCTGCTAGAAGGCTGCGACTCTTGGGATTCTTCGGGGAGGGTGTCCTTGACTCGATTCTGTTCGAACTACGATCAAGTCCCTAATTCTTATCTAATTTGTAGGGTTCACTTAATAAAATATCAAAGGCAATATTTTCTCACTTTAGACGGCTTCACAACCCAGGAACAGTTACTTGGCATTGTGTCATAAAACTTGAATCTATATCAGAGGACCTTTTATCGGCCACTCTCGAATGACGACAAAGTTGGCGAATTTCACATTGTTGAGTGGCTGTGGCTGACTTCAGTAGAGCATAATGGCACCGTTCCCCTTCTCCTCTGTCGGTTTTAGTGTGAGATGGCGATCTCTCGTCGCTTGTTGTGATCCGAAGAATATCAGGGCTAAATTGAGGAAGTGTATGATGGCTGCTCCAACTACGAACCAGAATGAATATCCTAAAACAGCCAGTCCCTCAGAATTCCAAAAATTCTCTCGGTCTTCGACTGACAGGATATTCCTCCTCAATTTCAGGTGGTACTGAACAACCCAAGTTATCACTGCGCCGAGATTGCTTAACACTGATCAAAAAGGAACACATATTCAATCATTGAATTATTGCCTACCGTAGAGCGATTCAGTACATACGTGCTATTGAGTTCCAGATGTACAGTCCAGGAATGCCTGTAATGGCTTCAATTGGCGTTGTAGCTGCAATTGGAATAATGCATTTTGATTACTACGTGGGACACCACCAACAGTTTGGTAACTATAATTTCCAAGAGAAGGTGGCATTTGTTATTACCTGTGTTTATCAGTCCAAAGACAGCAGAAAATACAGCAAATAAAATGGCAAGGCAGACACAACCAATCGTTGTGATCCAGAGACCCCAACTCATGAAATTGCGATCTTCATTGAGTAGCTGGACAACTACGGAATCATAAAAAAATTTTGGTTAAATTGTTGTATGTTTGGGAACGTATAAAGATGCGCTGTAAGCTGCAATTCAAAGTGCATGAGATTCGTTTATTAAATAGGCTTATATCTTAAGCGTAACAAATCCCTGAAATGATATGACATGACGTGAGCATCTTCCGTCTTTTTTACTTTCTTTTTCTTCGTATATCGAAGAGTCTTGTGCTTTGTGAACAAGTTTGAGAAAAGGACTGTTGAAACAAAGCTGATAAATGTAGAATTAATCCTCATACACATTTTATGTGATGAATCTTTGAATCTCTTTCCAAAAGAGTAAATTAAACCACGAGATCAGTTTTCTGGTGACGAGGAAATTTGTCCCACACCACAAATTGAATGGTTCTCAGAAGAACAACGTTTCTGATCTTCAGTTTAGCTGGCCAAATTCGTGACAAAATGAGCAGAGTTCACAAGACGGGGATAGCTTGCTTAGAACAATGGCAATGCGAAGGAAGCGTTGTGTATGAAACCGTGAGCATGAAGTATGAAGTCGTCCGCACGCCAGCCATAACGTTGATAACTATGATTAAGTGAATGAAGCGTTTGAAGTTGTAAGATGCTTTGCACATGCATATTTCAGCTGAGGTGTACCTGCCATTACGCTGAGACCAGATATTATGAACTTTGAATTACCATTATTGACAGTACCAACAAATATGTTGACCACTGAACAATAAAATTGGATAACCGCAAATTTAGACGTGCTCGTCGCCAGTACAGTGCTCTAAATTCCCTCTCGTCTCTTCTTCTTTCTTGCGTCGCGTCCTCAGTCTACACAAAAATTGGTTAACCAACGCATTTTCTACCTACCAGCTGCCCTGAGAGCCTTGCCATCATAGTTCACCCGTTTTGTGAAAATGTGTCCATGACATGTTAATATAGTCAGAGGTCAAGAGATCAAAACTTTGCTAATGAAAGAGGTGCATTAAAGCTTGATAGTCGGACAGTTTCACTGAACTTTCGTGGAATGGCGAAGTGGAAAAGCGGTAAGCTTTCTTCAGAAGATTGATATTACAGCGGCCTACCATACCAATGAGAATATTCAAGTGATATTCCCAGCATACGCTTCTCTAATCTAAATGGTAGTGAAATTAAAGGAAATTAATTTGAAGTCTCAGCATACACGTGCAGGCTTGTACGAGTTTGTGAGAAGAAGCGTAGCGTAGTAGGTAACCTTGTTATTAAGCGTCTAATTAAGTACAATTAGCTTCAATAAAGAAGAACGCTTGAGAGTTTGTGTAGAAAGAGAAATGACAATGGATTAAATCTCGCCAGCGACCGTACGCACACGCACATTTTGTTTTTCTCGATTGACTTGCTCTGGAATGCCAACCTGCTAGAAAATCTGCCTCCTAGCACGCACATTATGATGAGATGTCATTTTTGTCAATAGCTACATTGTTAATTAGACCCTAATTGTTGTTCGCGTGATGTTCGTGTGCCATTCTAATTATACAACTAATTGCCTCTTGCACGTCCTTCCAAAGTGTGGTTGAAAGAAATTATGCAAAAATGGTGCCGTAAACACAAAATTATCAGCGTCTTGCTTTCATATTTCATTTTTAATTACCTGTAATATCGACTGTCCTCCATCCGTACCCAACATTGAGTTTCTTTGTGCCATGAAACAGTCCAAACTGAATCCTTCCGTCGGAACTGTTTGGCTGTTCGGTTTTTCGATGTGCCCTTCCAACGACCCAATGCTGCGTGCTCAGGGCAGCTAGAAGCAAAGCCAATGCTGCACAACATGTCAAGAAACTCACAAGCGTCATCCCGCGCTGGAAAGCTAATCTGCTCATTTTGTCTACTCGCACTGTGGCCACAATCGGAAAAATAGGAAACCGTTGTCGGTTTTAGTTAATTGAAACTGATCACTCGAACTCGATTGTCTTCGTCACATTCCCGGATTTCTCTTAGACATGGCTGGAAGTCAGCTTAGCTGCGAGGTAATGTCCGTCGCCGCATGACACTTCGACTCATGGCACCAGCCCTCGCCTCCGTTTCTCGGAGCAGGAGCAATTGCACTTTAACCCGAATCACTACAAATTGTTCCTATTGTATTCCAAACACTGAGACAATGCAATTTAAAACTCTTTCTTTGCACACAAATCCCTTTCAGTTGGAGGATGCTGATTTTGATTGTTTCAATCCCAAATTCTTTGCTAGTTTCGCTACGCCTTACCGCTCTAGAATCGGAATAATGGAATAAAAAAGGAATTGAAACAGGAATTTGTTAATGTGTCTTTTTTGTGCAGCTTCGACAAAACAAACCCTCTGCCAAATGCCAGACCCAAACCAGAACCAAGTGAGATACAGTTCGACGATGGAAACCAAGTCGCGAGCCTGAAGGCAATCTCACCTCGTAATCGAGTAGCGAGCGAATAGTGCATTGTTGTTGTTTTCAGCCGTACGCGTACACCACAGTTCATTGTATTTCACGACATGGGAAGCATTGTTGTGCTCATTCACGTCCCTCATCTTCCATTTCAGACCAACTCAGCCAAGCCAGGTCACAGTCGTACTCATAATCATCACATCTCAACAATGCAGTGAGCAGGCACTGCGCAACGGAGCATGGGGGCATATTAGTTTCCTTAAGCTTGGGATTACTCACAAATCCAAATCCACTGAACAAAACTGAAAGGTGAAGCGAGTATGCCTGCCTGCGCACTAAACGCATTGTTTATGCTCAAGTGAAACACGGAACGTACGTGAATTTAATGATGACATCCTTCCTCAACATTCTTTCTCTCAACTTGGTTTTGGTTTTGCACTTTGTACTAAACACGAACAAAAAGCTGATCTCGAGTTCACGCCTCATGCGAATAATCACAATCAGTTGTGAGACTTCCGTTGGTCAGGCTGTCTTACTTGTTCTTCGTTCTGGCAAGCATCCACAAATACAATTTGCGAATCGTGAGATGAAATTTACACTCGAATGAATCTTCAATTCAACACGTTTTAACCCAATTGGGTTAGGCTGAGAGGTTTCCACTGCCTGAGTTCTGAAATCGACAGGTCTAGCAATACGCGTCGATTTAACGCGGACGATTGGCGAGTAAAGTAATGCTCGTTTCGAGTTAATGCCAAGACCGGGCCGAACAATTAAATATTACAATGTTATTTCATAAAAGCAGACTTCGACATTAGCTAAAATATCATTTAAGCACGCAAGAGTAAACTGCTGAGCCACTAAAACAGCAGCACATCTCCACTTGCTAATTTTGGATCAATTTTTTGATTAACTGCGTCAATCCGCGAGATCTTCCATGATCGAAGGCGGAGAACTCCGATATTTAGCAACGCCAAAATTTCCGCCAGTAACAAAATCCTGAACAAAATATTCGCATTATTGAACCAATCTTACGTTGATTATGGCTAATCAAAGTGTGTCTACGAGTGTTAGATTGCAATCGCAAACTTACCAGAAAGAGAACCCAAGCCTTCCACTCGTATCTTGCTTTAAGTTTCCGTGAAGAGTTTCGCTAACATTAGCATTTTTTTTCAAAGTGCTCCCGAATACAACTCCCCAAACAATCATCGCACACAAAACACAAGCAGCTGGGCAAATTAGAAACATCAGACGGTTAACAATTCGGCCTTAGAAACTGGTCAGCGACCAGTCGTATTTCATTTACCAGCAATCCCATTCCAAATGTAAAGGCCCAAAACGCTGAAGATGGGTTGAATTGGGACTCTGAAGGAGTTGTAGCCAGCGAGCAGTGCACCCACTGCAAAGAAGAAAATGGCAGCCGAGAGGAAGAAAATTGTCGCCAGCCACAAGCCAAATTTAAGAAAGTCGGAATCTTTCACTTCTGTTGGATGCAGAATACAAATTCATGAGTCCAGAAATGAGAAGTTGGACACGGCCTTATAATTGTCACCTTGGAGCGGACGGCTTCCTCCAATCGTCCCTTCTGTACATACGAGATTACTCCATTGTCCACTCGCGCGTACATTTTTCATGTCAATTTCGCGATATGCTTTTGTGACCCCACAGCTGAACATGCAGAGGCCATCCATGCATATTACTGGCAAACAGAAGGTAGCAAATTGATTTTAGCAGTCAGCTAACTGAACATGGTTATGAACATTACATCGCAAGTCGTGATCCTCAGACCCTGGTTGCAGGAGGGTTTTAGTCGTCTTGGTCCCCTTGAAGAGGCCATATCTGACTTCGACCTTCAAGTTTCCAGTCTGAGCCGCAGATCCATGAAACCAAAAATCGGTTCCAAGCGCAACGGCGCACGTCACAATGCCCACACAACAACTCACAATTGTCACAAAAATGAACGGAGTGTACTTCCGCACAGCCATTTTCAAGCTGTTACTTTGCACAAATAATCCGGCAATTAAACCATCATTCTCTCAATCGGGCGTGAAAAGCACGAGCTCGTGCACTTTGACTATCATCAAAGTCATTGTTCAACGCACTTGAGCATCCAATACCTGCTTTATCTGTGATACTCCGAATTGTATCAAGCAATGGCCTTGTCAATTGACAGTTGTACTTCAGATAACCAGAATGGCGAAAGGCTATCAGTTGAATGGTTGATAAGGCCTAGGGCTGTGTTTCTAGTATGCGATTGTAATTGTTAAGTCTGCTGCAGCACAGTTGGTCATTGTATTGGTCAAATGATGTAAGTATTAATAGCATTGACAATAACAATAAATAGTTTCAGTTTATTCATTTCCAGGTCATAAATAGTTTGCCATTTCATGTTTAGAATGGACGACCAAAGAATAGGGCTCTTGGACCTTAAGAAATTAGTTAATTATAATCTGGTAATGACTAACGCCATATTAAGCGGTACTAGAACTTGTATACAAAGATCACGTGTAGTCTCGACCCTTTTGTTCAATAGTTAATCCTCGCGTAAGTATCAGCGATTCAGGAATGACGAATAGTTTGGTAACTTTCTTGGAATCAAGTCAGGTTCACATTTCATTTGCAAAATACAATATCTTATAGTAAATAGTGATAATGAGAATAAATAGTTTATCAATGGTTGCAACTTACAAATTGCCGTCGAAATATATAACTAACCTAAGAGTCACGTTTTGTGATGAGAACTGAGTAAATATCGTAATCTTTATACAACACCGCGTGTATATTACACAGAAAAATATGGAATTAGTCAAATTAGTCTTGCACAGCGACAGCTGCGCCATTCCTCACGGGACTTTCGTAAAGGTGGGAAATGTCCGAAGCCGGGACGTGACTTTCCGGAATTTCTTGTGTTTCAAGATCTTCAGCTCCTTCGTAGTTCATGTACGGAGGGTTAATGTTGTCGTAACTCAACCGAGATGACACCTCCGCTGTACGATTTGCCGGCAAGAATGTATACATGAACGGCGCGTCACTGGCTGGAACACACTGGCTGGGAAGTTCTACAATTTCAAATATAGTTAATTGTTATGGTGGTCTGGAGTCACCTGGAGGTCGGATTGGGGGAACCGATTGATTTCACTCACCTGGACTAGCAAGTACAACTGTCTGTGTTTCATTAAAGTAGCCTGGATTTGACACCATTGGAACGTCCAATTGCAAATACTCTATTCCGTCCTCGAGAAGCTTCGACAAGGTCATGTCAATTTCCCGAAATGAAGGACGGTTAATGGGCTCAGCAGCCCAGCATGAACGCATTAAGCAGTACCTGAAGATTAAAAACTGTCATTAGAAGAGCACACCAAATGTTGAACAAATATGTTCGCATGTGGAAAATGCTTACAATTCAAAGGAGCAATTCGGCGGCTGCTGCATTCTGTAGCCAGACTTCAATAAGGAATAGACTTGTTCTGAAGGGATTCCAGGATACGGTGACGCTCCAAGCGTGGCCAGCTCCCAAAGCAAAATCCCATACGACCAAACATCGCTCTTTGTAGTGTACAATTCGTCTGCGAGACATTCTGGCGCTAACCACTTCACAGGAACTGCGATACGTAACAACAGATTGATCAGATTATGCCTGCCAGGAACATTGTGCAGTTTTACCTCTGTCTTTGCTCTTTTTCTTGTAAGCATCGTCTACATATATATCTCGCGTCAGCCCGAAATCAGATATTTTGCACACCTTGTTTTGCGTAACTAAGATGTTGCGAGCCGCCAAATCTCTATGCACCATCTAAAGATTGTTAAATTAATTCAATCATTTAATCCAATCATTTTTAGATCCCTTTCCAATCATTGCAAATTAAGGCATGATTGGGACTACTCACTTTCATGTCACTGAGGTACGTCATTCCTTTCGCTATCTGCCACGAAAAACCGAGGACTTCCTTCGGGCTAACGACGTACTTGCTCGCATCCAGTGCTGGATTAATGGAAGGGTCGCCCAAGCTCTCAATTTTTCTGCATTTCCGAAGAAAACTCCTGCGCACAAAGGAATTTAGTTAGGCAATTAGGACTATTAACCAGAATTCTAGTGTCAAGGTTGATGTGAAACCATTTATCATTAATTATGCTTTAATTTTCAGTTATTCTTTAATGGATTTAATCTTTTCACATGTCAATGTCAGTGTCACCCTTAGAACTTTCATCAAAATAATTGAAACCAGTTTCACCTCAAAGACCCGAGCTCAGCGTATTCCATGACGAGGTACAACGGACCTCCTGCTGCTGTGCACGCTCCGATTAATTTGATGACATTAGGATGATCGACCTGCTTCAACAGCACAAATTCTGCCATGAACTCCTGCCGTGAAGATTTTCCACTCTCAATGTGATTGTCCTTGAGCATTTTCACCGCAACATTTATGTAGCCTAAAATACACACACAAGATAAGTAGTAGAAAGTATTCTCAGACTTAAGGTATGTAAAATCGTATGTCACTAAACATGCTGAAAATGTGCTATTACGATTACCTTCGGGGGAGCTGAGGCCTTTAAGACGTCCCTTCAAGACTTTCCCAAATTCCCCTTCTCCAAGTATTTGCTCCAGTAAGAGTTCCGACCGAGGAATCTCCCACTTCGGATCCAACTAAACCACATTACATTACCGCCGCATTAATTAACTACTATTTTGAATATTCATTTCAAGGCTTGTTGAGCCTTCGTAACACAATTTAGCTTATGCCAATTTTCTCGTTTCACTTACAAGAATGTATATATCCGGATCGTGCAAAGAATTTATGGCGAGAGCATTTCCATTCGGGGCCATGTAATCTTCTGTGTTCACGTTGTTTGCATTGTCCGAATAATCTTCACCATGAATCAAACCGTGCCCAAGAAGTCCACCAGGCTTGACCAGGGGACATTTACGTCTTTTGGAGTGGCGTGTTCTAAGGAAAATACAGCATTGGAAAATTATTTTTAAAAAGCAGTGGTAGAAAGTATTGGAAGGCTGACCTAAATCGCCAGAACACGCACATCCCACAAAGCGCAACCAGGCAAACTGCTCCGGTAACAGAGAGGTAGAATTTGCAGGTCTGGCCACAAACTTGTTCATGGGGTACGCGACTAGGCTGGACATGGTTGTCACCGTGGGCATGAATGTGAGGTTCCCCCCAATGCAAGCAAATCATGTAGATCATCTAGAATGTTTGAAGAGGAAATTGAACGAACTTCAATCTCTAAGAGCCATTTTGTCTTAAGTGAATTTAACATTTGAGATGGGCGCGTGTTGAGAACTAGAAGCTTACAATTGGTGAGTTCCCGGGTCTTGAGATCAGAGTCGTGTCATTCATAGTGATCTTGACGCAGTATCGTCCGGTCCACGGCTTCCGCTTGGTTGTTTCATTTGTGAGTACTGTATCAAATAGCCCCAATTCAGTGCCATTTCTCATACATTTCTTTGCAATAAATATTATATTGGCAGTGTCTTGCTTACGAATTCTGAGGAAAACGCCCGTTGAGGTTACATTACGGTCAGTACTAAACACATTCGGGTCGATCTTCAGGAGATTCCACGTGTCATTAACAGCAGTAAAATGAAAACGATTCAATTCGCGAGTGTCCCTGTCCAAGACTAGGAGAGCGGTTACGTTCGCCGGTCGCACCTGTGCATCCTATGAAATTAGAAAATTGACGTGTGAATAAGACGCACGCATAAAATTAAATATGATGAATATAAACTTATAAGTACCGGTTTGTACAAATTCGTCCCGTTGGGTTCAAAGGAAATGTCGTAAACTTCATAAGTCGTGGAATCTTGTGTTTTCGGGCCGTTGTCGTTCTCATCTAAAACGGTAATTCGACCAGAGATGCTCCTCGACTCGTGCTTTACTCCATTTTGTGGCATCCAGGTGCATTGAACCTTAAACTCGTACGCTGACTTGTACTCACGATCGAGCCCAGCTTTCGCCCACAATTCATATGCTTCGTTCTGAGTATTCTTTTCAATGGAAATGACATCAATATCTAGAATATTGAATGGGCAAATTCAGAATGAAATAAGAACAAGAGCAACAGGATCCGAATCTCATCATCCAACTCTTTGCAAATGTATCCTGGATTGATTCGTCAGTTATTTGGCACATATTCGCGCATCATTGTGACGGTACGAATGAAAGCAAGACATCGGATCAGTGCTCGCTTGCAGGAAATCTAAGGCCGATTATAAGCGTCATTGAAATCTTTGGTGTGTGGCAATCACAAATTCAACAGATTACAAGGTAAATGGAGACCAGCTAACAAGAGATTTGTAAAAAAAAATCGATCAGAAGTGCACAGAGAAAATGCTATCGAAGATGCCTTGACAGAAATTATGTTTCTACTAATGAGAACTAAACTCGTCTCATAAAAATTTATGAATGTGATGAGAAGAGGCATTTTTCCTTTTCACTTTCAATTATGCTACTGGTACCTTGTGACAATGTGCTTATTTCGAGTAATGACCGCATTACCTTCATCAATTACGACATATTCAACATCAGATTTCCCACATCGTGTCATGTTTTGTCCAAACTGCACCAGCTTGACTTTGGCTCTGTTGTTCTCCAACACTTGAACGTTGATCTGCTTCAGTCCGCCAAAACATTTGTATTCCTGTCAGCAAAATTCGGATTTGTATACGCAATTATGAGTTGGAGTGAAATAAATTGGGCATTAATCCCCTCCCTTACATTGGACGCCATGACGCAATCGGTGTTGTCCGTGCTTATTGTCAAATTCATGCTGGTTTCGCTGTTGTTTCTGTGACCGGGCTGCCCTTGAAGTTTGGCGGACACTTTGTAAGCACAGGGATTGGTAAAGAAGGAGCGCTGTCCTGTAAAAAGTAAATACGTAAGGACAACTTTAATCTCTATTTCTTATAAATGAGATACATGCAGAGTGAAAGCAGGGGAGCTTAATTAAACTAAACACACATTGCATTTACGCGTATAGCTGGAGGCTGAATGCAATCTGATCCTCGTCAAGCAAATTTAAACATTACGGCGAAGACGGCCAGCAGCTTCGTGGCATTTCAATAAGCTCGCTTTAAGCCCTTTCCAAACATGCGATGCAATCTTTCATTTTTCCGGGAAGTTAGAGTGCCTGCTGACACGATCTTTGTATTGTATTTTCACTTCAGATTGAGCTTTTCACACTTCAAGTCCTTCAATTAAGACAAACTTGCGACTCTCGAATTCGTTAACATTTTAACTTCAGTTTCAGAAAAATTTTGATGTTCCATCCAATATGTGCTTAGAAAAATTTCATCGGCGCAACAAGCTTAGTGGATTTGTCGTTCGGTTTTCATGCAAATGGAAATGAATGGACCTCTGATACCTGGTACGATCAAGCCCAAATTCATAATGTAATGTTTTTACGGAGAATTCACTTTTCAGGAAATTAATATTGAGCCTACACTTTCCAAGGCCTACTCTAGCAGTTAGTAGTGGAAAAGAGTAGGCCCGGGCAGGAGGAAGCAGTGGGTTTCGGCACTGTGACGGTGTTTACATTTCTTTAGGTATCGTGCTAATGCTTTCTCCGCTTTCACTGCTTCTCATGCGACACTTCCATGAAAAATGTCAAAGTCAAAAGTCACTCATTCATACAATTGAGTCAGATCCTTTAGCGAGCAGCGACGCGAAAAGAATATTGGTAACATGATACATCACAGCAGGAATTCGCAACAAAATAAAGCTAAGACGACGTGGCATTTAGAAATCCGTTTAGTAAGTTGTTGTTTACACGGGGAACTTTCATTGAAAGTGGGAAACCGCTGTGCATGGATTCCTGTGCACGATTTGATCTAAGAGGAAGTTATAAATAACGTTCAACAAACTCTAGCTTAAAGAATACGCATTCAAACTCATTCTGACCGGGCGACCGTTTCGTGCCGCGCAATACCGCCATAATTAATCACACAACAGCGGCGGCCTGATTTTAATAAGTCCCACTCTCGACATGGCTGACGTCATTGAAACAGTAGCCAACGTCTAAAACGCTTTATCGAGGAGAAAGTCAGAACGGCTGTTTCACGTTACTACATTATGATTAGAAAGAACTGACACCAGGCTCGATTTTCTTTCACAGTTAAACTTTGTGCCCTTTCTAAGCTCACGTAATAGTCTAACTTCACCGACTGCTCGCTCTCAAGTTGTCCCACTTGCCTTTCCAAGTGGAACTGCAGACAACCAACGTGAAATGAATCTACCCTAAAAGCTCAGGAAAGAAGTCACGCGTTTGGTGCATGCAAATTTTGCAAAGGAAAGTAAAGTTCAAAGTTAGCGTTAGTAAAGTAATTGTCAATGCGCAGCTTCCACAAATCCGTTTGGTTGAAGCACATTGATTGAAAACGCGGTTTTGGTGCAGTTGTCAAACAAAGCAAATCAAAGCCATAAGTTTAATCAACCTTGATGTGGCTGCACTTCAAAGGTGACATTTCCGTTGTTCTCGTCGATGGTCAAGGCCGGGCACGCCATTATTTGGGGGACAATGGAATAAATCACGTTGCCAGAGTCGTCCGGATCGAGAATAGCTTCGGCAATCCATCCATTTCCAATAAATAAATCCCGCGGGACTGTGTGCTCCACTTGAACAAAGTAAAGTGCAGAACCTAAAAACAATAAAATGACTCTCATCAGACACATTGGTTCAAGGTGCTCAAGTGCAAGCTCTAATTTCGATATTATATTCACAGCGGCAGCGTAAAACGCGTAGAACTTAATGCTATATGCCAACTCTTTCACTTTCTACACACGCTGGCTGTTGAAGTTGCTCACACGCAATCTGCTCATATGCTGCTGGACCGACTGGGACCTGGGTATTCGGATAAACCCATAATTTGCAAACCGAAGTAAAATACGACAAATGACACACTTTGCTGACTTCAGTCTAAAGTATTAAAGTCGCCATTCCAGTTTGTGTTTCTCGACTCACAAGCCGACGTGGGCGCGATAGCTGCAAAGTAGTGCGAGCTGCAAACTGAATTGATTCTATGCACAAAAATGACATTGCGAATGAATGAATGATATTGCGAATGGTAGATTACATGTATTCGGAAAAAATCAGCAACAAAATTGCAGTCAAATCTCTTTAATTTGTAAGGCGTCCTAGATAATATATTAATCTATTTCTCAAGTTCAGATAAGCACGTGTCTCAGAAGTAACAGCTCAATAGGCCGGCCATCAAGCGCCTTCCCAAGCTGACATTAAATTGATAGTCACATTATTAATACGCAGGAATGAACTCGTAAAAATGCAAAGAAACTTTTCGTCGTCGAGTTGTCTGGGATCAAAATAGAACAATATGCGTCTGGGACATTTAGGCGCCATGTATCTCATGTTAATAAACGTCAACATCGAATTGTTTCTAACTTTGCTTATCGCTTTCATTTTGCAGGTTTCAAAGCTTTGAAATTTATTCTCATTCCCACCAGTGATTGGTAGCGATTATACATTATGTAAGAATATAAAGCATGTGGAAAATTCAATGCGCACTGAATGTGCAAAAAGAAGACTTATCAGTGCAGGCATTCTTCTAATTTATTTTGGTCTATATTTACCATAGTCCATCATTATATCACTGATTATTAAGAAACAAGAAGCCGTGTCCTTTCATACATGGAAACGCGTCTACCTTGTTTAGGGGCCTATTAATTAATTCATCATTTTCTGCATAATACCCGCTGGGAAGAGGACAAATTCGTACACGGTTTCTTGTCAAAGTCAAATGCTCTCTATTTTGTGTAGTTCCAAATAATCCTACTGCCTGATTTAATACTGCGAGAACAGTTAAATACTTCGAAAGTAACTGCGTCAGTTCACAAAATACAAGCACCAAGTTCAACAAAAGTCGTTCAAGCGACGCTAATCTAAGCTTTAGTGTCGAAGCTTGATTAGCGAAAACTTGCGTGGGCATTTCACGTATTGAGTGTGTGATTTCCTCACTTGTGAGTTTCTCATTTCTGGGTTTCTGAGAACCGAAACCTTGAAAAGCCCACATTCACACAGAGCACAAATAATTCTTTTCTCAGGAATGGAATAAAAAACACATGAAAGCTTGGCAGAGGAGAAAGTCACATTTCAATCGGGGCAAGTTCTATTGCTTTGTCGCGTGCAAGGTTTACATTTCGGACAGAGAAATAAAAATGTCTGGTACAGCTCCGTCATATCCTATCGTTTAAGGTCAACTTCGTATTTTCCATGTTCCGATGGCAAGTACGGGAAGCAAATAGCCAACAGCAATGTGTGATTAGCTCAGCGAATTGCGAATGAAGGCGCGCGCTGTATAATTCTTCAATTAACACGCTCGTCACGGCTTCTGGCATGACAATACTCACTGCCGACAGCTCCGAACATTTATCGCTAGCAACTAATTAATATGTAATTTCGTTTTATTTGATTCGTCCTACACAAATTCTAGCCTTTTATTCTCGGATACATAATGCGTCATACTCAGTCAATTACAGTGAAAATCGAGTATGAGATTGGTTCGAGATAAAGTAACGAGCAGCTCTGTCCATTAAAATTTATGTCCCTGTTGTTGCTTTCCCTCACGAATTCCACAGAATCGAAAATTGGGTA
Source organism: Mesaphorura yosii (assembly GCA_009869945.1). Classification (NCBI taxonomy): domain Eukaryota; kingdom Metazoa; phylum Arthropoda; class Collembola; order Poduromorpha; family Tullbergiidae; genus Mesaphorura; species Mesaphorura yosii. Next base: position 185,935 of record WIXG01000036.1, read on the forward strand.
ACGAGCCCAACGACACCATTTGATTAATTTGCGTCGACATTTGGCTGATTTCAACCATCGCATCAGCCTGCTGGAGTTCTGGTCTTCGTTCGTAAGGCGAAAGATCTCATCGCCACAAGAGATTGACCAGTGTGGCTCCTTCACTTGAATTCCATTAGGACACTAACAAGTCCAAGAGGAGCTCAAGCAGAGCGATGACGACGACGACGTATTTCTTCGGCACACTCCTGGGCGTTTTTTCACATCAATTTAAAACTTCAGTAACGAGGTCGAGGCTCGTACTTGAAAGTTTCTTGGTTACGTTTCAGATTCTATGGTCACCGGTTATTGCAGCAAAATAATAAGTAAACCGTTTATGATCTATTGTACAGATCAAGACACAGTCCAGGTGCAGGACAACACAGCAGGCATCACAGCGTAATGATGAAGGAATAAATGATAAATGGCTTCGAGTTGCCAGTTGCCGCGCGAGAACAAAACAGTCTCACTCGAACTCGGTACGATTTCCAGTTCATTGTCCATTGTCACGTCGTGCGTCGTGTCACTGTCCATGAAAGTAGACAGCATAAGAAAATCCTGAAAAATATGCGTATGATACTTTCTCTTTCTATTCTCGGCTAATTTCGCTTTCGTTTTCTTGATATTTTAAGCATATTATCGGTCCAGCTGCGTCGCCAATGACGATGGCATGACATTCATTAACCCGTGAACGTAAACATGCAGCACACGCGTATTTGAGGACGCTAACGCACTACGCGTAACGCATTACAACGCGTGTGACAACATTTGCAAGGTGACAGTGATGGGCGAAGGCACAAAATTACGAATACTGTAGAATTTGATGAAATTACTCGTATTAAAAAGAAAAACGACGGAGTCTTCTCAGATTGATTGAATTGCCTCTGCAAACCCAATGCTAATATTGAGACAGTGAACAGTGAGACGAAGCGACGCGCACAGGCACGCCAGAGATTGAATCATTCGTGGCGGACAAACAGACAAAATTACATTGATAAAACAACACCATTACAGATTGAGTCTGTAGACTCGCCTTGGCCTTACCAGTATGGGTCCAATTTCCTACTCCTACTCTTGCTACGATAATGGTAATAAGCTAATATAATTCAGAACCAGCACAAAACCAGAAGACTGATTTTGCTAATCTCATTTCCAATATCAAAATCCTGGAACGGGAACTAATCTGATCATATGTATATATTAAGAAGGGGCGTGTGCCGAATTAGCAAGCAGTGCTTGCAACTGGCTGGTGCTGGCTGACTGCAAAATTCATCATAAAAATATTTCTAGACAACTTCTTACTTCTGCTCCTCTTTCACAGAATTGGATTGGCACAGGGGAGATTGGATTAAATGAATTAGTAATGTGCTGAAGATTTCAGGATGAATATTCCATTTCGAAACGGAAAATACGAGCCTAGCTTTGCGTTGGCGCTTGCAATTTACTTCTACTCATTTTCAAAATCATTCATATGTAAGCGCACTCTCGAGGAAGAATAATAACGCATTATTTCACAACCGAGTTCACATGCCATTATTTCATACATTTAATGCACTTGACACACGTTGAGTGTTCAGGGCGCTTGAAACATTGTGAGCCTGCTAACAAGGTATAAATAATACAGTTTGCGTTTCTTCTCTTGCAAAGTGTTGAATTAAAGCGAAAACGATGCGGTTCAGAGAAGAAAAGATGAACGATAACTTTCAACGTCTTACAGGAAGAACGCTAACTCGAATCCCGTCTACCGTCGCCCCGTCTTCGTCTTTCTGACCTTTCCGTTTCTGATCCGCTGTGCTTCCAAGCATAAGCAAGCACACAGTGCAGACCGCACACTCAGTCATAATAATGCTCATTTGATTACGCGAATCCAAGCTCATTTCTCGTCTCTCCATAATCTTTCCTTCCTGAATCTTCATTCATTAAAGTTAGTCTCGGAGTCTATGGCTACGCTCTGCATATGCGGGCAATCAATGAATCCTTCGTGGTTTTGATACTTGAAACTTGATACGTGTCCTTGGCAGGCAATTAATTGTACAAGTTCATTCATTCACCGATTTTTACAAGGAAATGCAAATTAAACCCACTCGGATGGTTTTATTCCCTGGATTAGGATTCGTTGAGAATGCCATGGTCCGAACGAACGCCCACATCTGCCCCAAGACTACAAGCTTACGAGCTCCGTCATAATTGTATCACGCGAAGCGGCATAAATAAAACTACACAAAGGTTATTAAAGGCTTCCACGCCCCATTCTGCAATGTTAGCATAATTTTCCAATATCTCTTATTACTTATTAGTTATTATCATGGTCCAAGGGAATCGCCATGCCAGCTAAACGGTTTATCGTCCATCATTTACTAATTTCATGCAGCAGGTCTTGGAATCAAATGCACTGCAACGGCTCCGCATCTTGTACTAGACTTATTGGCATGAAAAGTGAACAGCCGTAATCCAATGCTCCAGTGCCTGAACCCTTATATTATCATCACAGATAACGCTGCATGGTAAGGCAAAAGTGATTGTATGCTTCTAGTCATCTCCATTGTTTACCTTCTCTAAAAATTAATATTCCATGCTGCAGAAGATTTCTCTCGCCATACGTTGCCCTTTTGTATGGTAATGGCTGAGCTCTTTTTATTAGTCCGCCTGCATACATTAACGACTCTGCCGTTCAAGTCAGTAGCTCGGCTGCAACAAATATAACAAGTGTGGAGCCTTTCATACAACGAAATTACTCCCGAATGCCAGACCACATGTGTGTACAGACTTATTTTACAATTGCATATTATTAGAAAACATTTTATTGAGATCGGATTAATGTGTGAGCACGTCACAAGATCTATGAAGGGGAATGATTCCAAATTGCTATGTTTTATAAAGGGCATAAACTCTGTTCACAGGCTTTTTCAGCTGTAAACATGCAGTTGCCTTCACCGCCGTTTTAATGGAGGAAGCGCGCTCTACTTCTTGAAGCTAAGTCGTAATCCTGGGCTAAAGATCTTGATTGATGGATCACTCCACAACTGATATCGTAGAAATCGTGGATTAACGATAAGCGCCAGTCTTTGTCTCATTAAGTAACAAATCTCTTTGCACCTTTCTTGATTGTGTTTACAAAACTACACGCTTTTTTGATGACACACTACGCAACGAATTCAGATCCCTACTCCAGTCAAATCACAACTACCTAATTTATGACTTACGCCAGTACACGTCAGAGCTATGCTAAAATAATGCAATACTGCGTGACCCTGGACTGGACTGTGCTATGAGCAGATTCGTTCTGAACGCCAACATATGCATTGTTGCCTAGCATTAGGGGCAGATTGAGACATTGGCCGCATGGCTTCATTTTTCATTCTGTTCATACTCTATGCGATTTCGGGTTTTGCCTGGTTGATTTGGTAGAAAGAACTGACTAGACACTTGGATTTGGATTTCAAAATCGGATATTTAAGCCTTGCACTTGATCGAAGGCACTATCTACAAATAAAAGAATTGTCAATTCAACTTACCATTATGAACGCACGTCGAGAAAGCAATAACTGCGAGCAAGAATCGTAGCTTGATGATCTCCATTCCGTCCAGAATTTGACTTCGACCAACAAACTATCTGAATGTTCTTGTCATGTTCAACTCTTGACTTTCGTCACTTCTTGTCAGTTGTAAAGTGGTTGGTTGGTAACAAGTTAAGAAAGCTCACGTAGCTCAAACGCAGCGCAGTGTTGTTTAGCCGCACGCAATTTCGTCAAGAAAGCGCTTGGAGAGTTTGGCAATTGACCACTACTGCAATTCTTGCCTTAGTTCACTCGAAGATGAGATTTCTTTACTCGCTGTAATGGGTAATTGAATTGATGGACGTCACTGACATCAGATCTTGCATAGCCCTTTCCAAAGTAGTGCATTGAAGAGACCAAATAATTAGTGCCCAAATCAGCTGAGATGATCGGAGATTGGGAAAAGAATCAATAAAGAACTTGTGTTCGGTGTACTTGACTAACTGGTTAAAGAACTAACCTTAACCGAAATCTCTAAGCACGAGGAAATTCAAAATCCTAATTAACACTTAACCAATTACTTGACGAGGTTGGATTTACAGATTGCATCAAGAAGTCAGTCGAGGGCCGTCTGAAGCACTTGGAATACTCAGGAACAGTTGGAAACTTGGAAGTCGTTGAAAGTCGGAAGTGCCCAAACCATTAAAAACTTGCCGGCTTAATCCAGATCGTAGATCCTTCGTCTCGCGTGCGTGTTCATTACACCAGAAGCAGGTTAATGCGACTGAACGAACGGTGTGGTGCGGTGAAGTTGAGACGAGGGCTCGACTCGGCGGCGAAGCGAAGCCACGCTCACGAGGCTCATATGCCTATCTCGCTCAGGACGCGGTTCTCAATTTCAATACAATACAACAACGCATTACTTTTCCTGGCTCTGATTTTGATGTTCACTTCGTACCGTGCGCTTGCGAGAACGTGGAAATACGTAGTTGATTAATAAAATGGGCCAGCTTTGGCTCGATCCGACACGACGTTGCGTCGTGTCGCGATATTACTAATCAATTTACGTTCCAGGAATCAATTCCAAAAATCGTCCCTTCAAATTTATTGCATATGCAGCCAAATTTTTCAAATTCCGTCTCAAGCAATTGATGCCAGTCAATGCTCGCAGTTAACGATTCGGTTCTTCGGCTCTTTTGATATTGCGGTGATACTAAAAAATATCGACAGCTTGTCATCGCACGAGCTAGAACACATATGATACAGAAGAAGTCAGTTACAACTCACATGTTCATAGTAACCTTTAATTAAAGAGCAATGTGCTGAAAATCGTTCATTGGCCAGCTTTCGGTGTTTTGCACCAAACCATCTTGCCTGCCATTTAGTTTTGCGTGAAACAGGGAACCTTAATTCATGTAAGGCACTGCTTCATGACAGAAAGTCGGAAATTTGAATCAGGGTTTAGCCGTTGATCACGAGTCGTATTCACGACCATCCAATCGGCCTGCCACGGAGATCTAAGACAGAGTTGCTTAAACCATCAAAGGAAGGCCGATTCCCTGGGTCCTGTGACGATTGGGAAGATACAGCGTAGAGGAAGGAGGCCAAACAAATATTCTTATCTAGAGACAACTAAAAACGCAGTCCAGTCATCCAAAAAGATAATTGAATTTATTTTCACATTGTCTTTTATTCGCCCATAAAGCCGTCGTTTAAGCGCAATGGTCTGGTTGACTAGGACGTATGTATGTATTTTAGGGAGAGGCAAGTGCGATACCGAACAGAGAACGGTTCGCTGCCAACTGCGAAGGCTAGTAGTAGGTCTATTGCAGTGACTCGCCATACAGTTCTCCTTCACTGTGATGATTCATCTATCACCCGGCCCTTGAACCACGATCAAGTTATTTCCAACCTTAACCCGCACGCTCTAGCATTTAGTCGCGCAATTGTTTTGAGAGCAATGAAAAATTATGGCGAAGCGACGAACTATGTAACCAAAACGAAGAGCAGTTCGCTAACACTCGCTCGCGAGGCTATTCCTTTAAAAGTAGTGTGACTGAAGTCCCCCTCGATGTCCAGGAATGCAGCCAAGGCCGCACTCTTGGAACTAAGAGTCTTCTCCAGCCTGGTGACCACTTGATGCAGGGCCGACTCCGTGGAGCCGCCCCTGACATGCATTCTGGCTATTCCCCTTAGTCTGGCTTCCAATTCAGGGGTCCTAAGGTGCGAGTCCACCAGCCGTTCGAGAATCTTGAGCATAAATGATGTTAATGAAACAGGCCTCCACGAGGAAGCCCTAGCATAACTATCCTTCCCAGGCTTCGGTATGAACCCTATCCGCATGGACCTTCAAGAGATAGGCACATACTCTAGCACCAGGCAAGCTTCATAGAGGCTGACTAGGTTACGTATCAGCTGATCACCCGCCTGTTTCAAAATGACAGGAAAAATGCTGTCCGGTCCCACAGTCTTCCATGGACTGAGAGAGGCAATAGCCCTTCCCACTGTCGTCTCTTTACCAATGGTATTCACTGTTGGTGAGTCCCAACTTCCATGTATGTTCTCAGGTGCCGAGGTCCTTTCAGGATCCGACGGGAAGTGTGCCTCCAGGAGCTTACCCAAGGGCCTCTCCGACGTCTTCGTATAGGTTCCATCCGGAAGCTCCAGCGACCCTATCCTACACACGATGTCCTTCCTGAGTATAGCCCCCTCAGGAATTTTCATAATCCCGGTGCAAAAGTCTCTCCAAGACTGTCTCTTAGCTCTACGGGCCTCCCGTATATAGCAGTTCCTCGCTTTGATGTAGATAGCCTGGGCTTCTTCGCTCCTTCTACAGAGCCTGTATAGTCTTCTCGCTTCTCTCCTCGCCGTCGCCATTTCTGGCGTCCACTAAGGAGGACCTTTGCACCTAGGTTTTACCATTTTCATTGGACATCCCTGGTCCAGGGCTTTGTTCATAATTTGTTTACATTGCCGACCCATGCCTCAGCCTTAGCGGTCGATTTGGCTTCAAGCTCGGGCAGCTCTTCCAAACCCACCGTCAAATATTCTCGAAAGACGCCCCAGTCGGTTTTCCTAATGATCTTGTGCCATATTAGTTCAGGCTGGCCTAGATAGAGTTCGAAACTGATGTAGCGGTGGTCTGAAAACGATTCTTCGTCGAGGACCTCCCACCTTACTACCATATCCAGCAATTCCCTGGGCATCATAGTGATGTCCAGAACCTCCGCTCTGGATTTAGTGACGAATGTGGGCGAGTGCCCTGTTCACCACTTCCAGACCTGTTTGTAACAAGAAGTCGAGCAGCTCCTCTTCCTTGGTGTTGGAGTCCGTGCTATCCCACACTAAGTGATGGGCATTGACATCGTCCCAACCACCAGTGGTAATTTAGAGCGCTCGAAAAATTCAGCAAGCTTCATGAAGCTTTCAGGAGGGGAGGGTGTATCATGCGCCACGTACACCGAGGCAACTACCACATCCAGCCCGGCTATGTACTAGAGCATGCGTAGCCGCACGACTATGATGCATGTTAACTTGGAGACAGTTCACCGTATGAGCAGTCATCAACGGCCTTTGAGACCGAGAGCCCACGTTGGGAACCGTCTGTTAGGTTGATGAGTACAGCATCATATATATATATCTTAAACCCCTTCTGCCCGTTCTTCTTGGATGTGGACTTAGTCAAATTCGTACGTAAATTGCAAGAAAAACTGGCGTATGTTTGTTGCAATTTTACAGTCAACATAAATTTTCAAGTACTTTTTTAAGACTTGCAATTCAAAAAATCATGGACATGGATCAAGACGCATGAATTCAAGTATTTGAGTGTTACTCATGTTTTGCAAAGTTAATACCAATGCACGGCAAGCCAGCGTCTCTCTTTCCCCCGTCGATTTATGTACTGCCATTGCATATTGCAATCCGCAGTTCAGTATCTTGTTTGTTGAGAAAGAGGGTGTTATCATAACATCAGCCGGTTCAATTCATTCATCAGATTGTGGAATTGTTTTTATTTACGTGTTGTTGGCAGATGAACTCTTGGAGATTCTTAATGTGGAGGTCCATCATAATCAAAAAATGATGCTATAACACTTTCAACGGTTATCAATGCGGAACATCCTCTGGCTCGTCTGGCCGTCGTCTTCATGCCACTATGGCTGGCATCTGTACCAAAGCAAAGTCAGCTTCGACTCACCGAAGCATAGAATATAATTATTAAGAAAAGGATAAGAGAATAAATGAGTGCCTAAAATTGCGTTCCAAGAGTAAGAACAACTCGACATGCGCAGAATCAGTCTCAAATCTTAATGGAACTTGGCATTGCCATTTGACGACTTGGCTCGTTCGTATTATGTAATTAATAATATTTTGATAAATTTTCGGATTCATGCATTCTTTGCTGTAAATGATGTTGAATATTTTCAATAGGATGGACACTTGAACGATGAGGCAGTTTCTCGCTTGAGAAGAATGTTAGATAAATTCAATTGGTGCAAAGCTCTGCTCCCAAAATCAGTGAAGACTAGCGGACCGTTGGATGAGATAGAGACAATAATTTGTTTATATAATCCTAATGGGAGCGGCAGTCAAATGTGAGTTGGATGAATCAGTCCGCTGGAGCGTGTGCCTCCATACCAACTCCTTCCATGGTGATCCTGTTAATGATAGTGAATAGCTATCTCAAAACATAAAAACGTTGCGGAAACTTCTTTGCACAGTTAATTGAGCATTTTGACTCACGGCCTTGCCACTGATTACAAAGCTTCTCACAAAATGCCAGGTATTCGTCCATATCGGTTTTCTTCTAAGACATTTTGGAGGGTCAGGCGAGTGATGGCCTGATAGCGGATGCAGGTGATAAGACGTTAGCACTGGTCAAAGAAGAAACAACTGTAATATCATTTAATTTCAGGATAAGTGAACGCTAATTCAATGAACGGACTTAACCCTAAGTCAATTAATTCTTACCGTATTAATGAAGTTACGTAGATCAACAAACTGTGAGAGTGCCACCTAGAAGTTCAATTAAACTTGAAATCACCGAATTATAAACTCTAGTCCGGCGAGACCACAACCATTCGGATCTCGCGGCTGAGACGTCGAAGTGGAATATGACGGCCATTTCGTCAAGAGAGTCAGACGCACTCGGCACTTCCTCGCCGTTTGCGTTTCTTGCAGTTGGCCAGCATATTGTCTTGCCATAGCGTCGATGCTGTTCTCAAAGATTTTAAAGATTTGGGATTAAAATTTGCCATCTCCGACTATGCTTCGACGGCACTTTGACGGCAACGACTCGTGAAGTGTAAGGCAGACGCCATCTGCGGCGTGGGAAAAAGAAAGTTTCAAAGTTGATACGGTCGCACAATTTTTCCTTTATGTTCCTCTACTGCGAGAAAGGAGAAAGCATTCTCTGTAAGCATGACCATACCAAACATACACGCTCACTTCTGACTGCTTGCTGGGTTCCAATTCCCCCTTGCTTTTCCAGGTAGCTTTTCTACGGAAAAGCCAAAGGGAAAATCTGGAGGAAGTAAGATTGGAAGAAATCCATTCTTGCTCAATCTCAATCCCAATCGTCTGCACGCTACTCTAGTTGCTAAATCTCGCAGTTCCAGCATTGTAGCATTTATTTTTCCCTAGTACAAATAGAGTCCCATATAAAAGTGAAACAGTGCAAATTACAAGGAAACCATAATAAAGAATACTTGCAATACACTTTCGCCTGTATTATTACATCTGAAGAAAGATGTGTGGATGTGTTGTGAAGGTCACACCGCAACCACACTTTCTCTTCCTGTAACTCGCTCGGGTTGTTGCTCAAAGAATGTGAAATGTGCAATTGTTATAACTTTATTTTCAACCATATGGACATAGAATCGTTGCGCGATGCTGGATAGGTAGCGGGCGACCGTGGGGAGCACATTTCATTAACACGGTCCAAGTACACTTGCTTTTCTCACTTCGCGTACCTGCGCCGAGATTAGGAGCTCTTCTCTAATTAAATTAAACATGAGACCTTGTGGGAAGTACCGAGTTACTATGAGCCATGAGATTTTGGCAGTGCTGTCATTAGCAATTGGAACGCTTCCGTTCACTTTTACTAAAGGTGCTACGCTCGACGACTCAAGTGCCGTTACAACAGGAAACAGTAATGACGTCCAGACAAATAACGAAACTTCGCTGGATATCTGCTGGCTATCTCTATTTTTGTACACGTTGGTCGTGGTTTACATCGCGCACTATTTTGGATACGTACTGGCGACTGGAAAGAAGAACGACGACGAGGCCGCGGCGTGTTTCGTGGCCAACTTGCTTAAAGCACGCAACAAGTTCAAATTTATTCTGCTTTCCAAACTACTTCATGGACGCCAGGGTGGACTGACTGAGCTCAGGAAGAAACTGAAGAAAACGGAATCTGGACTTCAAGGCCTCTTCGTCCCCAAATACGAATTACAGAAACACAGATTCGCAGATGCTATTTTGAATGGCTATATTTTTCCATGGTATGATGCAATTAGTGATGATCAAGCGTTCCCGATTTGCTCAAGACAAGCTTTACTTTCCGCCTTTACCCAGCTAGGTAAAAAGTTGGAGCAGGTATGTCAGACATTCTATTATGATGCAGATTCGCGCCAGAAAGTACGACAGGATTCATGATTATTGGACAGGTTGACAGAACTGCGCTGGCAAAGGAGATAATTTTGCTAATGCATTGCCATTGGTCCGAATACTGCAGAACAATCGAAGAAGTTGGAGAAAATGCTGACATCGTGCAAAATTTCAAGTAAGCTAGCAGAGACTCACTCTAAATATGAAGGAAACCAATCGATAACTTTACTCGTTGCCTTTCTCTAGAGCGATACATCCGTACTTTAATGACAACGTAGAGTTGGCCAGACAGTATCAAGCGGTCACTTCCATGTTGCTGAAGGATGTGTTGGTACCTGAATTGCAGTCGGACATATTTTGCGAGTTCCTATCTGGGATTCTTGTGAAAGGAGTAGTTTTCTACTACGCAAATTTGATCTGCAATCCGAAGTGGTTGAATTCTACGTTAATTTCTTTAATTTCACTGACGCAAAGTTCTGGCAAAGCTTGCAATGATGCTTCCAACCTGATTTCATCAAACTCAGTGACCCCTGAACTAGAGGACAGACCAAAATCTGTTAACTCTATATTAGTTGGCACTTCGGGTCAGTGTCTCCAGGAAGACGGTTTGCCTGTCGCCACAAAGCCCAGAGAATCAAAAATCTTGGAAAATCATACCCGAGATGAAAACGCGGAAAAGTCGACAGGATCAACGCCGGTGGTGGCAGTGGAAGAAGGTTGCCCCATACCAGAACCAGTGTCCAAAGAAGAACCTCTTCTTGCCGTTTCGACCGAAAACATTGACCAGCCGATCATTTCCGGAGTGTTAAGTGGACTGCTGTCAACCGCAGCTATGCCTCTGTTGCCGGATGGATCAAGATATGAGCTGTGCACGGTAGGGCAGCACGATCAATCACCGAATTCTATATGCCCTGGTCTGGATGCATGCGCTATTGTGCCCCAACCAACTGAGTCAAAAGAAGCGTTCAAAGATTACGATGAAGCAAGCGGCGCTAAATTCAATCTGAATAACAAAACCCGGCACCTATCAGTGAAGGATACTTCTAGAAGACAGCACGTAGCTTCAAATTGCTTGGAGAAAGCAACCCAGTCCTTAGATGATACAAGAATCAGGAACAAATTGGTTAGTCAAGAAGAATTGGCTGCTTCAAGCGAGCCACCAGACACGAGGCAGGCTGGCTCGCCAATATGCGAAGGGACAGAGGACTTTGCTGCCACAATAGCCAAGTTGCGATCGCTTCTCGAACAGAAAAAGAGTAGGACAGACCTCACGGAGATGGACGAGAGCACGGGTACAAGTGAACAAAGCGACGAAAATCGGACCAACCAGGCGAAACTCGATGTAAATGGCAGCTCAGTGGAAAATTCAACGAAAATATCTCCGAAACAAAGCACCGACGGCAGTCCCGGAACTGAGGGAGCCAACGCAAGTGCCATGTCTCAAAGCTGCTACGATAAGTAAACACTCAGTCTAAATCATTGTTTGAACAAATCTAATAATTCACATATTTTATAGACTGGACATTGCAGAAGATGAATTGGACGACAATGATGCGGAACTTCGACGCATATTTCTAAATGTAGTGATTCCCAAGACTGAAACAATCGGGGCCGACTCAAGTGCGCAGTCAATTCTCTTTTGTATTCAGGTGAATTGCTTTTAGGTTCAATTTTCGATTGCACGATTAAGGGATTCGAAAACCAGACAGCCTAATAATGCATTTATTTTATTCCAGTACGAAGGCGTTTATGTCGAGGACGCAGGAAATGAAAACACTCAACGATTGGTTTTGCGAACAACAACTGTCAAACGAAGGTTCAAAGAGTTTTTGACTCTGCAAAATCAACTGGAAGAGAATCCTCTCTGGAAACCACATCTGAAACAGATTAAAACTCCCACCAAGTGGCTGACTATTTCTTTTCCCAACATGAATTCCCTGAGTCACAAGAAATCATTCCTGGAGAAGTATCTGCAGCAGATCTGCTATCATCCGATTCTTGGATTCTCGAAGGAATTGAGACAATTTATGGCTTATGGCGAAGATGGCTTCCAAGCATTCGAGATGCTAACTTCGAGTTCACTCTCATTCCAACGATTAGACAAGGTACTTGGAAGTCTGTCCTGTCCCTCAGAGTTCAGTTGAAATTAGTTTGCTTCATTGCTGTTACATTTTTGCACTAGCTTGCCAAAACATTCACCGGCGTATTTCATAGCTTGAAAGACGCTCTTCCAACTTTTGAAGCGGAAACTGTACAATCACCCAGTTCACCAAATACGACCGAGGTCACCGAAGACAAGGAGAGATTCTCACCGAGTGATCCGAAAGCGAAGAAAATGTTTGCTTCATTTTTCAACTTTGGTGAAAAGATTGCGGCACACAGAAACAGAAATCAAGAGGTAATGGACGCATTAATTGACCCAAGATACCTAAATGACGCATTTTCTCATTGTCGCATTTTGTGCAGATTGTATCTGATTGTGAGAAGGCATGTAAAACGCCAAACCCAGAGCCAGTAAGTCCAAACGTTAAAATTTCTAATGGGGACCCTGGTTCTGAATCTCGTGCGGAATTGGACATACTTGCGTCTCTGTACTCTGAATTAGAAGACAAGACTGCCGACTCGAACAAAGAAAGCATGACTGCTAGCGGTAAAGTTGATCTTAATTAATAGTCGTTAGCTCAAAGACACAAATAATATGATACTCTTATGAATCTAGATCCCGAGTTGATTCTTGACGGCAGTTTGGACAGCATGTACCCACTCGCTTCTGTGTTTACTCAATTCATGTGTGACGTGCTTTGGTTGCCTCCGCATCGACCACACATTGCATCAATTGGGGCATTTATGTCAATCAGCGGCAAATCATTGGAGAACTACCTGCAAGAGTCCTTAAGTGTGTTGTTATCCGAAGACGCCATTACAACTTACTTGGAGTGGTTAACATGTCATATCAACGACTGGATGGTGAACGGATCTTCATCTTGGCCCAATGATGAGGAACTCCCAAATTACAGTCAGTCTGACCTGAAGAATTGTCTGAGGCAAAAAATTCCTGGTAATCCTATCTCAACTGAACGATCATTCAAGAAGCCTGCCTTGATTAATGCCATTGACTTCTTTCCAGCTTGGGGTCGTTGGATGTGGGGACGGAAAAGGCTTGACGTAACGATTGACAGGCTGAGCGGTTTTTTTCAGCACTTGGAACTTAATCATGACTTTTTGTTGTCAGTCGTAGAATTGATTTTGTCCAAAATAATTGTCTACTCGGATGAGATAAACGACAATGTGGTTTCTTGTGAAGAAGGCAAATAAAGCAGTTTAGAATTTTCAAGTGTCGCCTGTTTATTCACTAAACGGCTTGCACGGAGGGTTAGGCTTGGCTTCTCTGATGATTTCATCATTCTCTACCATGAACAGTCAAGATCATGGGATCCATGTGTGATGTCCTCCTGCTTTCACTTTATTCTATTCAAGACGTGCGGCGTTTCTAATCTCTACCAAATTCGCATGTAAACAGCATGTGGCATTTCTCAAAGTGCAGTGGCATTTGCTGATATGTGATTTTTAGAAGAATGTTTATCAGCAGCACACGTATAATTGGCTGAAAGAGTATAAATGTCAATCATAATCACAAAAATCTCATAATTCTGGTCGCACATTACGAAGTACGTTAACAAAATCATCGACTGTGTCCAGTTCGCTTTCGAACTTAACCCTGCCGATTCAAAGGTCAGAAAACCGTCCGAGACTTCTCAGGTCGGTCTCCATGCAGTGCTAGAGTGCTGACTGTTACACGGTGATAACCTTCAACGATGTAGTAATTACGAAATTATTTATCCTCTGCTGTTTATGGCAACTTCTCAGGCCAATTATCGGAACGGCACAGAGGTCGTAGAATTTCCGTCGGGCATTCTATTGAACTATCTCAATCTTTGGAAGGAAATTTACCCAGTAGGAACTTGTAGTGAGCCGTAAAGAATTGATCAATTATAGGCACCTATTTGAACCATAATTATGGGATGTTTGTCTATGACCTGAGCTTAATTCAAGAGAATTACGCTCAACTTGAAACCTCAGATTTATCTTCGTGTAACAGCCAATGAATGAATTCGAGTACAACCAAAGTGCAAAAATTCAACCACTTTGGAAGTGGTTTGAGGTCCAGTGTCGATCCACGCCTTGCTCGTGATGATTTGTTTTGCTTGAGCTCAATACTTTCAGCTCATCTCCGTGCGTCAGTGGAATCTTGCAATCACGGCAAATGACAACTCGAGCGAAGAAAAAGAAACAAATCATATTTCTTATAAGAGACGGTCAACTTGAGTTCTTGAGCTGACACACGTACGCGTTAAATCAGCAAGCGACTCAGGACATGATCTCGAAATTTCTCAGATAAGACGTAATTGCGACATAAACTTCCATGTAATGTGATTTCGAATTAAAACTACACAGTCGCATCTTTGTACCATTGATGAGCGAAGGACTAAATCTGTCGTAAAGAAATTACGTAAGCAACTTGAAAGATGAAAGTATAATTGACGGATGTAATCAATTTGTCTCTGACAGTCCAGTCAACACGTTCTCCTCGTCCAGTTAAACACAGGTCGTGAAAAGTATCCAGCCTACGCTTAAAAGTTACAAATATTTGGAGTTGCTGCTGAAGAACTGCAATCACACAAGGAGAACAATTTCTTATAACAGTATATTCAAAGATCGATAGGAATTCGGGTGTCGTTGTCCTGCCACTCACCTCATACGAGAGAAAAGCGGTCGTGTGATTCATTCTAACAGGACTTTTCTCATTTCTGAACCGATTGATTGATTGCTGCTCGATTGGGTGGTCCATTGTTGATCCTTATTAAAAGGTCTAGAAAATGAGTCCCGTTGCTCACAATACTAAAAAGTACTGCGAAGTGGAATCTTTGGACGACCTCATTCGCCAATTGCACGAAATATTCGAAAGTGACCATGTGGACATCGACCAAGTTCAGACAGTCATGGAGTCATACAAAAGCTGTCCAGCAGAGTGGAAAAAGTTTGCCAAATTTGACCCGTACAGGTAAGGAACCATTGGAAGCTTGTTATTGAGGCATATTGTGGCAGTGAGCAATTGTAACCTTTAGAGCTGATGCGCAGAGCGAGGTCGAAGGTCAGGATAAGGCAATGTCCATATCTCAAGACGCATAGTTGAGGAGAGAACGACGCAATGAGTCAATATGCTGTGAACAGACACATATACATGATTTGATGTAGTTTAAATGGAATGTTTTCAGGTACACTCGGAATTTAGTTGACGAAGGCAACGGCAAGTTCAATTTGATGATACTCTGCTGGGGTGAAGGACACGGCTCCGCGGTCCATGACCACGCTGATGCGCACTGCTTCATGAAAATTTTGCAAGGTGAACTGAGCGAAATTCGGTTCGAGTGGCCTGGACCCGACCAAGAGACCAGCTTGAAAGAAATTGGGAGATCACGGCTTGAAACGGAAAGCGTCTGCTACATAAATGGTGAGATATGTAGTCGATATGAAATGAATACTGTGACACAATAATTTAATAGCGTTAATCAATACCGTTCGTTACAGACTCAATAGGACTTCATCGCGTTGAGAATCCGAGCCACACAGAGCCGGCTGTAAGTCTTCACTTGTACTGTCCTCCTTTCTCATCCTGCAGCACGTTTGACCAAAGGACTGGACATCGCACTAAATGTCAAGTCACGTTCTGGTCAAAATACGGAGAAAAGACAACTTACGTAAGCACAAACAACACTACCAAACAATGCGAAAAGTTCTCATGTGCATATTCATGATGCAACATGCATGTTGAAACATTCACAGGGGACGCCTGGATCTTGCTCAGTTGTGGAACCAGAAAACAATTAATCCTTTCTGATGACTGCAAGTCGACCTCAAATGGCTTGGAATGGTCATGCAAAGTCGCAATGCGATTGTAGTGCTTCCTGCATAAATAACGAGTTCAAAATTGGCACCTAAACATTTGGTCAGGAAGCAAGCTCAAGTCTTCTCCTTCAAGCTCAACTTGAATTCAATTTTTATATAATGGAAAGTGCTATTTTTCTAATTGATGTAAATAAGTCGTGAAACTCTGTTGTTTAATAAATTTTGTCAGTTCAATTTGATTTATGAATTCAGTGATTGTTATGTACGTTTTGTTGCAGTATTTAGTATCAACAGCAAACAATCTTGAATGTCTTGACTAAAAGATTCCGTTCAGGCTGATCAGCATGCTCGTCAGCATTAAGGTCGCAATGACAGCTAATCCGTGCGCCTACTTCAACTCTCTATTTGAATCCGATAACTGCGTTGCAGCCAATGTTTTTATTCCACGTCAATGTATGTCAATGATCGATGAGGTCTCAATGAAAGAATTTTAGGACTGTATCATAATTGGGATATAATTGCTACGTATGACACAATGGGTGGTAATTAGCGTTAAATGACCATTATTTGCAATTCTACATCGTATTTACCGGGTCCTGAGTTGCTTGACCTTGGTGTTATCTTTTCTTCCCGCCTGGTCCTCCAGCCCTTTCTGGAATTTGACACCGGAACAATAATTAAAGCGTGCCTTCTGTTCTTCAAGTTGGGCGGTCGTACACTATATAATATAAAATCGCGAAATGTATCTTATATGGCAATGCAGCCTTTTGCCCAAGAAATACATACTTCGCAAAGCGTGTCGAAGGAGAACTGATATCACTTATACCGGTCATAAAATGAGGTTGCGTGCGTGTTCCGTGCAAAGAAAAAAAGATGGCTGCATGTCTCACAATTGAAACGGTTTCGCAAACATCTAAGAGTCGAACAAGTGCTCATTCCCCGGCCGGCCGCAGTGGTTTAGCTTGGGTGTCAGAAATTGACTGCTGACGAATGTCAAGAGTCTTGCGAAATGCGAACGGAAGAGGTTATTAAATTTTTAATAGACTCATCGTTGACTTGGCTTTCCATCTACAATGAAATGAGAGGAGTGGGGACATGAAATGGAAACGGAACGAATGAATAAATAACGTGTTTTTATAGTTGTGATTACCTGTCCGTTCGTCCGATGCACCAATAATCAACATTTTCTTATTGATTTTTCCGTGCTATGTGGCAGTGGTCTATGCATGCCATTGTAATCATGTAATAAAGAATTGACCACTTTGGTCGTGCTGTCTTTTGTGCTGAAACGTATTCCATGTCTACTAATTTTCAAACACAGTACGGCTTTCATGCTCCACACGTTGCCCATGGTCGAGTTTACATTGGCTTCGATTTACCTACACTTCTCACCCGAATGAGGCCCAATCTAAATTAGTGTTGAGCAATTCCCGACGTATTGATGGCCAGGTGTAAAGTACTTGTTGGGTAATTATCTTTCAAGTCCGGTTCGTTCTCCGCCAGAGCGCATGTAGACCTTGCGGGATTGGTCCTTAGTAATTAAAGTTTGTTTGTTTCATTCGTAGTGCAACCTTCAATCTGTCAAGTGCTTTATAATTAAAACGCTCCCTTCTTTGTACTAAGATTTGTAATTACCTCAGCCAAGTTTATAAAGGCAAGTGAAAGAAATGATTTCCAGTCAAATCTGAAATCCACGACCACGCTCAACGCTTCGACTGTACGCACAAAGGTAAGTTGACAATTTCTTTTGACGGAATCATTTAAGCCACCATTTAAAAATAACCAGCACCTTTTGCCGTAAAATACCGGTGGGACATTTTGGGCACCTTGAGACACATCTATCAACATTTTGAAACAGAATAATGCTGACAATAAAGTTGTGCATGAGAACGCCCGCGTCCGGGCTATGAGCACTCAAGTGCTGGAAGGGTTCTGACTGCAGTAGGCAAGCGTGCCCGTGTGTGACCCTTTCTCTACCATTCCAATTAGCAATGTTTATTTCTAGCCTGAAATATCTGAAATCAATCCGAAAGCAATATTATAATCCCAATCTAGATATATTTGCAACCTTGGGACGCTTTATTTCAATTTATTGTGCACTTCGTGCCGTGTATAAATGTCAATCCATTAAGTAGATGTCCAATGACATGACAGTTTCTGTGTGCATAATGGACGTCAATATAATCTCTATTTGCTCTCTATTATTGGGGGACTCTTGAATCGGGAGTTGCTAACGACTAGGCTGACCCTGAGACTCACGCTCGCACTCACTATTGATAGAAATCGACGAGACTGGCTACGGTAAGCTGACGCATGCAGTGTGACGGTGAAAGTTCAAATTTATTACTTGCTCCAGTGGCTGTGAATCAGGAGCTTGCGTAAAAAGAGCGGAGAAAGAGCAAAGTTGATCTCTGCATCTGAGGCGAGGAAGGCTGAGCAGAGGCTGTGCTGAGGCTGCGGGAAATGTCACGAGTCACGAGTGACGTTTAATTAAAAGATTTCGCAGAACTCGAAAGACGCAACCAAAAATGTCCTACTAGAATAGGGCCTAGTGATTGTAAACACAATTGACGATTGCGTACCACGCAAAAGGCAAATTGTGAGTGTAAGCAGCCGTGCGCAAATTAGCGAAATGTCATTTAACGCGTAGATAAAAATAGAACAAGTGAGATTTAGGAGAGAAAAAGGTTCATGTACACAGAGTCAGCTGATGCTGGAAGCAGAATTTTAAAAATTGTTGCAGTTTAAATGTGACGTCTGAAATCTTATCAGTGATACGTCACAAGCACCAGGATATGAGGAATCATTAAAATGTAACGTAACAAAGCAAACTCGTAATTCCGGGCGCAGAAACCACTTGCCTTCTTACCAAAGCTTCTGCCTAGCGTGATATAATTTCTCCATTCTTTTTATTTGTGCTTCAAAATGCGAAGTGGTAGCCGTAAACATAATCGATCGAGAGTAGACTGGGATCGGGTGGACCACGGCAACACTCTGATCATGAGTTGGGACTTATCCAATGGTGTTCGTCTTCAGACCTTAAATCTGCATATCAATGACATCAACAGTGTGTGCTTCGGACGCAACTTCACGTTGGCGACGGGGTCCAGGTAAGAATTCACGAGCCATCGCCTACATCCAAGTGTTCAATCATTTAATGCCTCGTGACGTTCATAGTGACAAGACTGCTGGTATTTGGAAATGGACAAAGGGCAACGGATACGCAAACTGCTCAAACAGGCTCACAGATCACAAGTATTCCATCACGTGCGTAGAGTTTTCGCCTTACGGAACAATCTTGGCAACAGCTTCGGTGGATGGGTGCTGTTCGTTGTGGGATGTTACAGTAAGTCATACCACCGATAAGATTCCTAAACTGCTATGCACGTGCATCTAAGTGTTTGGTGTGCTCCACAGAATGGCGAGAAAATGACAAGTTTCTTTCAACCTCGAAATGCCGCCATTCGGGTTTGTCATTTCTCTTCAATGTCAACACTCCTCGCAACTGCTGGCGACTCTGGATCCTTGTACATCTGGGACATTTCCACTAAGAAGCTTCAAAAGTAATTATAAGCATAACACCTTACTTTGCTTGGCTTAGCAATTTGTGATTTTGTCACTTCTTAATTCTTCAGCACATTTGGCCATGGAGAGGAGGCCATTTATGGAACCAGTTTCTGCCCAGCTGATGGATATTTGGTCAGTGGGTGCGGAGGCGGAATTCTACAGTTGTGGGACGCCACTGGAAGCCACACCAAGTCACTGGCAATCGCAGAAAATGCTCATGAAGGTGGAGTAACAAGCGTCACCTTCGGACCAGCTCTAGTTAGCAGTACGTCGAATCGAATTAATTTAATCATTCAAGGTGACTGGTGTTTATAACTTCCTTGGGCATTACAGGTGACGGCGGTCTAGCGAAACAATGCCTTATGGTTACTGGAGGTCATGATCATTGTGTCAAGCTCTGGAATGTTACAATTGGCATAGACTACAATATTGAACCACTAAGAACGTTTCAGGGACATAGCGGCTCGGTGTTCTGTGTCCGCATATCTCATGGCGTGATTGCATCGGCAAGTGGCGACAAAACCGTCCGGCTCTGGACTGTAAGCTCACGAGATTCTGAATTCTTATCTCTATGAGCCAAACTCATTTCTTACTTGTTGCTGCACAGGTTAATGGAAAATGTATTAAAGTTCTGGAAGGACATGATCGGTAAATTACTTATCTTAACACGATATGTGGAACTCACTGGTTGATGTTTGACTAAATGTTTCCGTAAAATTACTTACAGATATGTCACTTCTTGTGGATTTTCATCGGATGGCCGTCTTCTTGCATCTGGTAACCAGTTTAGAATTGTGACTTGCCAATTTGTGCGACAAATCTTGACATGAGTCTGCATGCATCAGGATCGAATGACAAATCTGTCATGGTTTGGGATTTAACTGGAACTCTTCGGTTGACTGACGACTTGACGGCATCAACAGAATTTAGTTTGACAGCCGAAGAAATGTGGCCTCAATATGAGAAACTATGCAAGTCGCGCATGCAACAGGAAGTCAATGGCATATCACTGAAAGGCAGCTTTTTGGAACCCAAAGTGGACTTTAATTCTTGCCTTATCATTGGATCGGCATTTATAATTGCTGCATCTAGGTTTGTTCATTCGTGCTCATCGTTTATTCTCGCATTATGCTGCATAATAGCTCCAAGGGGTTTGTTTCTGTCTACGATGCTTTAGTTGCTTATGAAGCCCATACCTTTAAACCTGCATTGATTTGGGATCACTCTCCTCCTTTGGTAGCCAAGGTTTTATGAGGTGGCGGCGAATAATGCTTGCGTTTTACGTAATCTATTTGGAAGCTTTCTGCATTTGCTTGAACCCGGTTTGTTTTTTTGGTGATTTATTTTCAATGCAACAGCAGCTCCAAATGTGTCTTCGCCTGGAGTCTCGAAACAATGGCTCCTGTGGATATTTCGCCCATTTGTACTCACAAATACTCCGTTAACTCAGTCTCGTACTGTGCTGCGTTAGAAATTCTAGCATCTGCATCTTCGGATGGAACAATCAATCTGTGCGATGTTCAGGTAATTCTGCTTTAGTATTTTTGACTATTCGCGCATAAAATTACATGCTCTCTGCTTCACATCCGCAGAAGAAAGAAAGGATCGGCAGCCTGTATCACCCAAGTGGAGGTGCTCTTCGCATCTGTCAGTTCTCACCCGACGGAACACTGCTTCTGGCTGCTGGGGATGACGAAAAGGCTTCACTCTGGAAGGTTAAAAGTCAGTCACTAATGAAACAATTCAGTGAGCATGAGGTGAGAGGCTAATGAGTTTTCTTTCGAGTATGCCTTCATACATTTTTCATCCACGTACAGGCTGCCATTTATGGGGCATCCTTTACCCCTTGTGGGCAGTATGCGGTGACTGGATGCTCGAATGGTCATATAAAGCTGTGGGATTGCCTGAATGAAGACTCTACTGCGTCCCTCTTCACTCAGCAAGGAGCTCACGAATTGGGAGTAACCACATGCGAATTTTCTTCAAAAGGTATTCGGAGATCTCTTTTCATTCCGGACCGCTAATTAACCCTTGTAATGCTTCAATGCCGTAGGTTTAGGAGGGTCAAAGGGTCAGCATTGCTTTCTACTGGCATCTGGAGGGAACGATTCGTTGATTAAATTGTGGCAAGTAAGCATTGGATCTAAGAATGTGGCGAATTTTACAATTTGGCAAACTTTCACGGACCATGGAACCGCTAACATAATGTGCGTCGCGTTTTCCAAGTCTGGAAAGCTTTTGGCATCTGCTGCTGGAGACAAAACTGTTCGGCTCTGGAATGTGGTAAGAGCTATTAATTCGAAAGTCGACGAATGTAGCCGTTAGTTTTTGTTTAGTCCAAAACTAAACCTTTGAATTAATGCTTTCAGAACACCGGAACTTGCATTCAAGTGGTGGAAGGCCACGAGCGTTATGTGACTGGTGTTTCATTCTCAAGTGGTTCACTTTTGGTGTCATGTCAGTGTTACTAGTTTTATTAGCATATTTTTATCGTCAGGTCATGCATTTACAATATCAATGTCATTTGTGTTAAGGCTCCAGCGATCACACTGTCAAAGTGTGGCAACTTCATGGGAGCTTAGCTTGTGAAACAGCAGCTGCTGAAAATGTGGCCATTGAAAAAATGGTATCTGAGTGGACCTGCGAAGACGTGGTGAAATGGTTGGCGGAAATTGGATTGGGTGATTTGGGATATACTTTCGAATCAGCCGAAGTGGACGGTAGTCGCCTGATTCGACTGAGCGACCAAATCCTCTTGAACGATCTTAAAATAGGCAAGCAGAGCATACTGTAATAGGTTCCATTTGCAAGTCCCGCTGACTTTGAAATGTTTGGGCTAATTTTTTAGAAGAAGAAAACATCAGGAAGCAATTACTGGTGGAACTGCAGTGGCTTAAATCGCTCGGGCTGAGTTCGAAGAAAACTCTTTCCCAGTCCATCACGATCACTGCTCCTCAGGAATTCTTTTGCCCAATCACTCACGAAATCTTTACGGAGCCCGTAACATGTGCAGGTTTGCCTCTCGCTCAATTGTTAGTCTCAATTGAACTACCTTTTACTGACATTTAATTAATTCATTTAGACGGGCACAATTATGATCGCAACGCCATACAAGAATGGTTTCTGACTGGGAAGACGACAAGTCCGATGACCAATATGGAGCTCACAAGTTTGGCACTCACTCCCAATTTTGAACTGCAAAACAGAATATCAGAATTTCTTGCTCAACGTCTCAACAGTTCTGCCTAATTGTCATTGTACGCAATAACTGTATTATAAGTGGGGTATCTTGGTCAAATAATTATCGTCAAATCTGTGATTTCTTAAAAGCAATCATGTATGCTAATATAATGCTGTTTCCCTTGTCGGAAACGGTGATGTCGCTATGTCGCTTGTTCATGCTTAGAAGCTCTCAAGTTTGAGGGACCAGAAGGTTATTCGTTATTTGCGAGTTGCACTGAAACCACCGACCCTTGTCAGGTTCTCTTCATTGGATAAAATATTACTGAGTAAATTTCTACGAATTCTCTGACAAGCTGTTCCACGATTGGAGTTTATCATGCTCTTTCTAAGACAATTCCAATTTTGTTCTAGTCCATAAAATTAAGTGAAGATGCAATAAAATTTCGCACTTGCTAAAATGTTATTAACATACCTGACGATGTCTGATATTTTTGAACATTCAATTAAGTCCTGGGAGTGTTCATCCAGCTACTTTCCGATTCATTACATTCGAGATTTATTTGCAAGCTGACTCATATATAAAGACTAGAATTTATTATGAAATTTGAGATGATTTGTTACATGCTTTTAAATTTTTGTGTGCACAGATCAGTTGTACTGACGACGTTCGCAATGGTATTCAATCAACTTGCTGAACTGACCGTCATCTGTTTTCATGCCTACTCTTGGCCTCATCTTCTTGACATTGCTTCATTTCTTCAGGATATTCGATTGCTTTCTTCAGTTCATAGAGTTGATACACCTGCTGATCCGCCAGTTCTTCCAGTTTATCCGACAATGGTCTTCCAAACGATTTTGGAGCAGAACCTTTTTGACCAAGCTGCTTGACTAAAGTTGAATAGTAGTTCTAGTTTGATTAAACGCAAGGAATTATAAATCTTATTCTCTGATGGTCAGGTAAGAAAGCATGATCTTACCGTCCACTCCGCCATGAAGGTAGCCAGGAAATCCTTAGAGTTTGAAGATTTCGCATGTCTGCGGAATTCGTCCTTCACGTAGACGTCTCCCATTTCTGTCAAAGTTCAGCCGCATCAGTTTACTACGCCGTTAAATCAACTCAAATGACAATGCCTACCTCTTAATTCATCTGGAAGTGATCTGTGCAGTCGTAAAATCGCTTTGTAGAGAACACGAATCTGCGGCTGAGACATTATGAAGCTGATGACAAGTCCAGTCCCTGGGCTTGTACTTGCAATAGAAGGTTCTGGTTTCCTGAAAGGAGTCAACACTCCGCCAATTTTTGTAGCTGAATGCCTCTGGTCTTGAACGAAGTACGAATAGTGCAAAGTTTACGAACTGATACCTAATCACTGCCAATGATTTATGAGTTGATTGATTGGCTTTAGCTTTATAGATGAATCTTTCCCGGTGAGTGGTAAATACTTATATTCATTGAATGCAACAGTTCGGTCGGTTCAGCCAGAATCTTGCTAAAGAGTTACACTAATGACAAGAGTGAATGCATTTGAATCACTGCGTTCCAGGCACCATTTTCTGACTCTTGCGTTTGCTGGCTTTCAGTATTGTAATTTTTGGGTTTGAGATTCAAGCCACGTTAATGATACAAACACTCTGATTTATTTTGACATTTCAATTAGAGTTTGTGCTCGTCTGTCACCACCACCATCACGATCAACCTTCACAACGCAAAGCAGAATTTAAATCTCACCTACCTGACCAGTTGATACGGAATTGTACACAAGCACTCGTGACCGAGCGAGCTGAAGTCGAAGAGTGCTTTGTGTGCATGTGCATTTGTCGCATGTTCTCTTGATTTGCAATTGTAATGCACGAATTAGCACTGCAATGATGTTACGCAACCAATCCGCAATTGGATTTTGCTTTGTTGCTTTTTTCTATTCAACTTACGCATTTATTCTTGTGTTGCTCCTTTCGTAAACACGTTGAGCACACTCATAAAAACATAAACATAGCACAGGGACGTGTTACACAAAGAACAGACATGTATTCATGTGTATTATGGACAAGCATGTCCAGGAACATCAACACGTTACGTAAGGCGTGGTAGATGCATGAGATCATCATCCAGACCACAGTGCAGGCGAACCTGAATCAGTAGCCTGTCCACAATTCCACTTGTCCATTTCCATTTTTAATATTTGTCTACTATTTTGTTTAACTTTATACTCAACATCTCTGCTGCTATTACAATTTGTACTTTTCATATTTGTTTTGCATATTGAACTTTGATTCCATCGATAAAATTGAGATTAGATCAAACATCGAGATTGTAGCAAGTCTTTCCCAATTCAGAGCTCGAACGTTAACCAGTGACAATACAAATACAAGACAATACGTATACGACTTTGGTGATTCCATTCCATGGACATATTCCAGCCTCACTTCAACCTTTCTACTAACAGTTAACTGTGCTCCTCTCTTGCTGCTCTGCTAGCCTAGACTCAGTGGACTAGACTGCGAATCAACTAATTCATCCCTGGCTCCGGTTCTGGTCTCGCGTCGTATCTGCCTGCCAATTCAAATTAGTCTTCTTCGCTTGCATCGTGCAATCTACATTTAGAGATTAGAGGTGGAACTGCAAGATGGTTGATTGCACGTCGTGTACAAAGCCCAAAGAAAAGGTAAGCCGAATACTTGACCGAATTTATTTACCATTTAAGATATACGGGGCCGGGGCCTGGCTTGCCTTCCTGGCTGCAGTGTCTGGGGAAGTTGGAAATTGGGAACCAAATAATATAACACGTAATTTCATTATCAGTAAGGCTGCATAGCGCTTCTCGCGCAGTTTTTCGTAATTCCACAAATCGAATGTCGCGAAGCCGCATATTTAGCAGTGATTCTAAGCACCATAATTCAATGAGCGTGGGGCGGTGGTAACACATCAAGATTTTGCAGATGCAATTTTTTAGATTTCATATCAAACACATTGTGGTAGTTGTAAAGAGAAATTTTGAAATTTTAGTTGAGCGTGAAGGGGAATCTGGTAGACAAGTAGACGTATTGCTAAAAATTTTGGGCTTGGGTCTTAGCTGTACGGGCTTAACCTCGCCGGCCTGAATCAGGTCCTGTGCTCAGTTGCTCAGCACTAATAGCATTAAAAATGTAAAAGTCACTGAGTTTGAGAAAATGCACCGTAATAAAATGCGTTGTGGTGATGGTTTGATAAACTGTGTTGCGGCTGCTGCATTTTGGGATGCGCAACTGAAATCCTCGATGCATTTTGTGAGGTTTCAGTGTTAATGCTGTCGAACACAATTGACCCAAAACATTAATTTTATCTCGCACAGCAAGCCCATTTAAAAGTGAACACGTAATGGGACTATAATTATATGCTCATTTTATTTCATATGTTACAATACGAGTATCAAAAGCAGCAATAAGATTAAATGTGGCAACTGATCGCCTTCTTAAGCCCAGTCTTGGTCGATGTTTTAAGTTTTTCTGTTCTGTAGTGAAATAGATGTTAAAAACTGAAGCACATGAGTAAATGAGAGCACTACAGACCAATTCAGTCAGTCAGTCGTCAGTGAGAGTGTTGTGCATCAGTCAGGATTACTGGCCTCAAAGCGAAGAAACTCGAGTTCAAGTTCATTCAGCGTTCGACAACGCTATTAGTGCACGACGCAAGAAAATCCTGAGCCATTACAACGCTCCTTTTGTAAGTTTTCAATTTTGCACTTTGTTCGATTCGAAACGGAAATAATTCACAAGCCACTCACGACTCACGCACAAGTCGTTTCATTTAACCCCAGTCTCCAAGCCTGCTTTCCAAACGCTCACCAAATTGAATTGTCTCAAGTTGATCTTCCATGGAACACCGACTGACTGATTTTTTTAGTTTGTGTGACCCTTAAAGCACAGGCACCCAGCTTCAAAACAAAGTGACTCAGGGGCCAAATAGCAGTCATCTTGTGTGCTCCGCTGCTCTCGTGGAAAATTTCGTGAACATTTCTTCTTTGAGTGTTCTGCATGTGCATTCAATCGATCGCGACAAATCTTCACTTATTGAGAACCATAGAAGAATAAGAGTGCCGAAGTGCCGACTGTCCGACTTGCAAATGAATGAATGAAAGACGGAAGATGTGATGACTGGTCGCCTTAAGTGACGCGTTTACTCAGAATCAAATCATTAATTGCAATCAATTCAGTAACTGTGTTGAGAACTTTAAGCGTCATGGATGAAACCACGCTTGACAATTATCAGGTTCGTTGACGTTGATTGCCGCATCCGTGATCGGAATCGGTCATAGGTCTTAATTCCAAGTCTCGCTAGCGCTTAGAAAAGTTGCTTTCCATGTCAGCATTTTAGTTGCACTCAGAAAACTTATTGTCCACTACTTCTTTCTATTTCCCTTTGCAGTTGGGGTTCCGAGGTATCCGGACGTCGAAATTCCGCCACATTTATGGCGTTCCTGCTCGCCGCGAACAGTGCTACGATAACATCAAAATCACGAAGAATGCACACGATTGCAACTTTTGTGCTGTACGCTCATTGCCGTTCGAACTCCTTTTTCGCTTGTTATGTGGTGCTCGTTCATTCATTTGTTCATCGGATTTACAGGTAAATCCGAAATTCATTGCAGTCGTGACAGAAGTTGCTGGCGGTGGATGTTTTCTGGTTCTGCCAATAGAAAAGGTCAGTTTTCTTTTAGTGTGAATATGGACAGCACGCATTTTGTACGCGTTAAATTCACAAGCCTTACGCCGTGATTTGCAGGTTGGGCGAGTCGAGTACCACAGTATTTCGAAAGTGACTGGTCATTCTGGCCCTGTTTTGGACATAAAGGTACGTATTAAGGTGGCTCGCATTTGGAGGACCAAAATCTCAGAACATGATTTTAATTTCCACAGTGGAACCCATTCGACGACAACGTGATTGCTTCATGCAGCGACGATGCGACCATCAAACTGTGGTACATTCCTCCTGGAGGACTGGATGCTAATTTGACAGAAAGCGTGGTGGACTTGAAGGCGCACAGACGAAGAGTGGGCTTAATCGAGTGGCATCCGACGGCTGAAAATGTGCTAGCGAGTGCTGGTTTTGACTACAGGGTGAGTTACCCATTGAATGATTCCGTCCCCAGAATCGTCTCATGTCATAAATGGCTCTGCTAACTTTGTTTGTTTAAAATTGTTAGATTATAATTTGGTTTACAAGTAGAGCTGAGATAATATCCGTCGTGGAGTGCCATAATGACATTGTATTCAGTATGTCTTTCAACAGAGATGGTTCGCTGCTTGGTAAGCTTTGTAATAACATGGCCAGTATTCTAGAATTCCGGGCGTTGCTTGATTTTAATTTACCGGTATTTAGCTACCACGTGCAAGGACAAGAAATTGAGAATAATCGACCCGAGATCGGGAAAAGTTCTGAAGGTGAACCATTTTGACCTTCGTTCCAATCGAATGCCATGCTGACTGCATTTCCGTGTATTCCGCAGGAGGGACAATGCCACGCAGGAACGAAAGCTAGCAAGGTGCTCTTCCTGGGAAACACTGGACGACTACTCACAACCGGATTCGCTCGTTATTCTGACAGGCAGTTTGCTATTTGGGATCACTCCAACTTAAGCCAGCCGCTAAAGATGGAAGTCATAGATTCATCCTCGGGTGTTTTATTCCCGTTCTACGATCCCGACACCGGAGTCTTGTATTTAGCAGGGAAGGGTGATGGCATCATCAGATACTACGAAATTGTTTCGCAGGCACCTTGGTCTCACTATCTCAACCATTTTCTGTCTGGATCACCACAGGTACTTGAACTGACTGTCAGTGTGTGCGCGTGTGCGAGTTGAAACAACCCGTGAATCGCGTATTTATTTCAGAGAGGGTTTGGTTGGATGCCGAAGAGAGGATGCGAAGTAATTCGTTGCGAGGTTGCAAGGTTCTATAAGCTTCATACCACCAAAGGCTTGTGTGAGCCCATCTCGATGATCGTTCCTCGAAAAGTAAGTGCCCCTTCATGTGCGCCTTACCCTTTTCCACCATCATCCGGTTCCAAAACTGTTTGTCTTTCAGAGTGACCAGTTTCAGGAAGACCTTTTTCCAGATACAATCGCACCCGTGCCAGCACTTACAGGTTAGCAGCGCCGTGTTTCGTCCCTAATAATCTAAATTGTTTAAGCCTGACAAGCATCAGCTAACATGTCTTTCTCTTTCAGCTGCCGAGTGGGTGAGCGGTGCCAACAGAGATCCAATCTTGATTTCTTTGAGAACAGGTAAGAATTCGTACTCAATGCCTTGCGCCTTGGATTGAAGATACCTTAACTCTTAGTGCGGATAAAAAGCTAATGGTCGGATTGAAATTGTAGGTGTCATTGTCAAGACACACAAACCAGCTACACATCAACCTATTGACATAAAGTCGGCAGCAATTGACAAGAATACTGAAAAGAAGTTCGCGTTCCTGCTACAGGACACCAACCCGGATTACCGCACAATGGAAGTAAGGAAATATTAATTAGAAAATAGAATGGACTGAAAATGTACAAATATATGAGATCCAAAGACAAGCTCACGTTGAATTGAGGAATTGACTCCACATTCGGTATTCGATGGGTGAAGTGTTGCCTGTCTATTTCAAGACTCTGTTCTTACTGTTCTACTACGACGAACATGCGACGTACACTATTCTCAGTCGAGTTTGTTTTGCTAAAATTTTATATAGGACGAATCATCTTGTCGCAACGAACATTACGCAGGTGACTGTGACGCTTTAAGTGACTATGACGATGACATTAAGCATGACAAGCTGGACATGAACTTCGACGAGTACGACAGCGGAATTAACACGGACATGAGTTTAGGACCTGTCCCGCAGCCTTCGCCCCCGCTTTTGCCTTCTCGCTCGACATCCTCAAAAATCCTTGCATTGATCCATACACTTCAGAAAGAAGCCAACAAATACGACATGGTAGTACCCGTAATACGCTTCTAACGATTATGCTCCTTAATATCAAAGTTGATGTGTGCTCCGTAATTTATTCTCTGAATACCGATCTCCTTTCCGTTTAGGCCAAAGGGAAAGACCCGAAGGACAAGTGGGAGAAAACTCGAGTTAACAAAACCGTTCAACAAAACAAAGTGGCAAACATGGTTCTACAGTTACAAAATCCAGCGTCAGGGTCTACTCCAAACTTAACCACATCGACACAGCAACAGAAAGTCGCTGCGGACTTGAAAATGGAGAAAGACAAGGAAAATCAATGCCAGGAACTGCAATCGTTTGATGACGTAAGAAAAAGGATGTTGCTCAAGCGATACAATTGTCTAGCCAGGAACTTACACCTAAAATCTCATTGCAGTACCGACGAGCGTATGTGAGGAAGTGCTTCGAAGTTGAGCGTCTGCAACTGATGCTAGCGGTCCGAGACAAGCGAATTCTGGAGCTCGAGGAGCACATTGATCTCGTGACAGGACGCCGATGCAGAACAACGCCAAGCTACGTTTCCAGCAGATACCAAATAGATATTACCAAGACCCTGTGAAGACTTTCTCGCGCATGCAGACCCTTTGTCACAATTATATGTTAACCAGCTGAAGCATTTTGTCGTATCATGTAAACATCTTTCTCGCTATGTGATTCATACTCTTAAATTCCGTTCGCCGATTTGTAAGCTTGCTTAGCTTGTAGCTTTATACAAATTTCTCACTCGGGCGATGCTGAATAAAAACTGAATTTGAGCATCGTGTAAATAGAAAAGTCGCTCCTTCAATCAGCAAGATCAAGCCATGCTTTTCTTGTTTCAACGGGACAGAGCTACCATTTTGATTTTGAAGGAGCGCGAAGGGATGCATTATATTGAATTATATTGCGTGACAGGCAATTAGCGAAGTGAGCAGTCATTTTCATGCCACCTTGGACATTCATCGCACACTGAGCTCTACGACTAAAAGTGGTGACATCATGACATCAAAAAATTTTCTATGTTACACGTAAGCTGGTATTTATTGAACGTATATTACATAACATAATGACTTAATTACTAGTGCCTAAAGAAATTAATTTCGACAACCTCAGCGGTGAAAACAACGTGCTACAATGCAAAAATGCAGGGTATTGGTAACCAAAAGTTCAAAACTACAATTCACTACTACACGAATGGATAAATGCGGGTGGGTGTAGCAAGTTTCCCAATCTACGACTGAAAGTAAAGGAAACAAAAGAACGGGTTACTACTCAGATTAGTTAAACGAGTGGAACTGGCTAAGGGGAAGACAATGCGAAACATTTACCTTGCCAAGGTGTCAGCAGTAAAATTACAAATTCATTCATCTAAGTCTACTATAAATGCTACACTTATGAGTAAGTACTCTAGAAGTCTTACCGCTTACACCTCCACTCCACATTGCTGTAAATTCTACGCCTAACCTGCGGAGATTCCATGAACATAGAAATGTCGAGTTTATTGCTATCTTTTTCGTAATTCGTAAATGTATCGGAACTGTTTCTCATTATTACTTGCATTGTTTGCTGTGATCATTGCGCAATTCACTACAACATAAGGTAGTATTGTAACAAGTCCAGGGAATAGTTTGGAAAACTTGATGTGTAGTTGGCACCACAAAGATCTCGATGATAAAGAATTTCATGTTCAGTTGAAAGAATGCAGGGTTTTGGGAACCATGCCTAAATTCAGTAATCATACGGCTGCGAATAGCTTATTCTAGAGATTCTATAGTAATTCGTATGCTAACCATGTACGTGTGAAATAAAGTACGAGTGTACGAGAGAATATCCACGAAATGAGAAACTAATTTACTGGAAACAGATCGATCCGTAAAAAAAAATTCGTGCAGCTGCCTCGTATAAATGCGAGTGGAGCTGACTATTTAATTAAAGCTGCCAATATATCAAAACTAATTTGTCTGGAAATGAATTTTAAATGGAGTTTGAATCGAATCGCAGTTTGGTTGAATATTTCTAAGCTTGTATCCCTGCTGTCTATAGCTTAAATAAGTTGCAAAAAACGTAAGGTGAGTAAGGTCTCACTAAAACTTTGCGTTGTTCAATGCTGGTGGAAGAATTCGATTTAGCATTAGTTCTAGACGTTCGTACTTCTACAGTCCATCGGGTCTATAGGAACAGAACAAGCCGCTACTGCTGTCACTTACACTTAGATCTGATATTATCATCATTAGTGGAAGATCAGACTGTAAGGCTTGATTGATAGATAGATCTAATATGGTACATTCTTCAAAGTCGTTTGCAAAAACTTGTATTGTAAAGTGAATAGAGCAATCCTGAGTTTTTCAACGTCGTCGTCGACGCTACTGCCACGAATAAAAACGTGCAAGTACAGTCCTCCAAGTAGATCCTGTTGATCAAGAATCAGCTACCGCTACGGTTGCGTAATTAATTAAGCTGCATTCTCACGCGCAAGTCCCACTATCCTGAAGAGACTTGACCTCCTATGACTTCTAACTATTCTTACCTTCACGACATAATTTGAGATTCGCTTTTCAAAGCGAGTACATAGGATCTATTGCAAACGGATGCAAAGGAAACAGGTAACGTTGAACAAAAGAGAGATCAAATTTACGGTATCATCGCACTACTGTAATAGTTACAACTCAAAATAAGTATGCGCCTAATGTAACAAAGTATTTGCATTCTGTGGTTGCGTAAATTAATTTCAAAGTGCTCGGTGAGAACACCAAAACATTTAAGTTGAGGTTTCTCATTGCGACATAATAACGTTGAGAAATATGAGATTACGATTTATAACTGCAGATTCCAAATGTCTATATCTACAAGCTTGACGAAGCCACACAACTCTCCAACTGCCACAATACTACGATCTTAAGTCAATTTGCATTGCAATTGCTTTCATTGAAATCAGTTCCATCCAATTGGAACAGTCATACAAGTACGTGCTAATTAATTAACTGCACGATCAGTCTCAGCTAATATTGTCATCAATGAGAAAGAGAGGCTGTCTTTGAGTGAGACTGCACAAAAATAAACTAGATAGTTTTCTTACCAATTTACAACTATTGCCTGCGAACTCCCAACTTATTTGACTTCAAACTGACTAAAAAGACGTCTGACGTTACCCCTCGCTAATTACAACTCTCAGATCAATTTCACAAGATATTTGCCTGCAAGGAATATGTTCGACCCTTTCAAATGAAAATGGGACAGTGCATTTGAACTGGAGACAAAAATCAACGCAAAAAACGTTTTCTGAAGCAGGTACTATGCATGCATTTGCAGTGTACAGAGTAAAGAAAAAATGCACAGTTTACCTACATGGTTATCGTGGTAATGTAAAGAAGAATGTTTCCATTGTGTCCTGGATTCACTAACTCAAACAACCAAATAATAATACTCAACGAAAAGTGTTGCTAGTGAAAAAGGAAGTGATCTTACATAATGCACTTGTGACTTTATGTTTATGTGTATTGATCAAACACGACAAACATCCCAATCCTGTCGGTTTGATAATATACAACAATTCACCCTGCTTAAACTGTCGGCGGTGGTTGAAAATATTTGTAGCCTAGTTCGTAAGTAATGGTAAGTTTAAATCACAGTGTCAACTAACGGAACTATTTTTCTCTTAAGAGGCTTCAAAAAGGAGAATTGTGAAATGTCTTTATCAACTTTACTTTAGTTGCAGTAAGTCTTTCACCAACTTCAAAGACATACTGATTATTGCCATTATTATTGCGAAATTTCCTCTTTCCACTCTGCTATTGTACACTTTACATTCATCCTAAACACTCTGATTATGAACATTCAGTGATTATAAGAAAAGCAATCTCTGAGAATGCTTTGTCATTTTCTGCACTGAAATGGTTTCATTCGTTCAGTGTTGGTTTCCAAATTGAGTTCTCCTGTTGAATGGTAGCTGCAAAATTATTCAATACTTTCGGGCGAATTTCATCGGAAGGATTTAAAGCTACTGAAAGAATCCTACTTTGTGATTTGTGACATAATCTCAGCTGCGTTCTTTATCGCGATTGTACAAAGGAAAGTTTGTCAAAACACAAATAATAAAAAACTCTCAAAACAAGACGGTCACAAAAATAAAGTTCATACATAAAACTATTTTGCTCTACCTTTTATAAAACTCTTCGTCGGCTAATTCGAGATTCTAAGTCATTGGAAGAAGAGAAATACAAATTCTCTAAGCTAATGTTCCTTAAGTAAGGTGCACAGAAATGTTTCGCGGTGAAATGCTTTTACAGCTCGTCAGCGGTAATACTTTTAAAATTGCGATTACTGTATTGCGTTTGAGATTTGAGTGTAAGTACTTTCTTCGTTCAATACGCGTTGTACACGCTTGACCAGTCCAGGTTCTGCAAGCTGGATATATCAACCGGAGTTGGAAGAGCATACGACCCGTACGGGTTCGCGACTGAAAGACCATGGAGGCTACCCGAAGTTCCACTCTGAAATTATCAAATATGCCCCAAGTTCATTTTCTAAATAACCAATACATAAATCGGCACAGTCAATCAGAGTAGAAGCAACTGACCAGAGGAATCGGATAGGGTGAGTATCTGTAGCTTGCGAGAGAAGGATAATTGAGGCTGCTTCCAACCAACTTTGAATAATTAGCTGCTGCTGCTGCTGCGACGGCTGGCACCATCGCGACTCCACCAACTAAACGAAACACGAGCATTGTGTTAATTGCTTCCTGTTGGAAGTGTTCGCTTGCAAAACATACAAATACCTTGAGTTGCTAGAGTGGTTGCTGATAATGGGAGTACCACCCTCTTTGCCAATACGTTCAACCCAGCGACAGCTTCTTTTGGTTGAGCCTTCTTGCATTCAACCTGGTGAAAAGCAAAAGTGATTAATAAATAGTGATATTTTGAACGCTACAATTTTATTCACTTTGCTCACGCGATGAAATCTTAATCTTACCTTCTTTGTCTTTATTGTGTGAAAGTGGATTTCGCAAATTTTATCTACAACATCCTCATTTTCAAAGGTAACAAACCCAAACCCTCTGTGGCGTTTCGTTTGCTGGTCCATCAGCATGACTGTTTCCTCAACCTGGAATTCGAGCATGTATGCGTACATGAAAAAGCAGAAGAGTAGCGCAGCGGTGTCACATGAAAGAAGTCAGGGTCCCATACCTTTCCGAATTGCGAGAAGTAGGCTTTGACCTCCTCCGTTGAGGTTTCTTGGCTAACGCCTCCAACAAAGACCTTTTTTGTCTTGGTGGATCTACAAAGAAACGCGTGTCACATAATGACTAGAGTCTGAGCAGGAATAAATTAGGCTCACTGCAAAACTACTTTGTTACTTTACGAATACCAGCAACGTTTTAGTCAGTCTACAATAAAGACACTGAACAAAACTTGCAAAAATAGTTGCGCTGAAGTTAACGTTGAAATGCTACTTTATCTACAGCTTTGACTACTACGTACATAAAAGTAAAAGGTCACTTACACAGCAAGTCCAGACTTAGATCTTGGTGTAGCGTGCTTAGGGTCTATCTTTTTACCGTCCAAAGTATGCATAGGCACAGCCAAAACTCTTAAAACGGAACCAGGATCAGAGAATGTAATAAACCCAAATCCTCTACTCCTCTAAAGAACAAAATTACAACTACAAAGGTAAGGTGTACAAGAACTTTCTACATAACTAAGATCAGAGTTGCTGGACGGATACTCGCCGTTAGTTATGTCTGTCGGTTTTCGCGTCCGGATCTCACCTGCGTCACCGGGTCTTTCATGACTAGAACGTCCGTCACGGTACCGTACGGCGTAAAATACTCCCGTAGTTTCTCGGGCGTCGTCTGCCAGCTCAAACCTCCCACAAACAACTTGTTCTCATACCCTGTCGCGCTCCCGTTCGAGCCCGACAGCGCCCCTACGCTCGGCGAGGAGCGCGCCGAGTTGCTCTCTTCTCCGGTTCCATTGCTGGTGTTGACGGTCGTCTCCAGTACTGACGATGAGCCTATTCCGTTTATCAACGGACTGTCCCCCATCGCTCACTCCTGTCCTCCCTTGGATACAGTCGTCGTGTGTACAAAAACCTGAAACAAATTGTTTGATCAATTCTCTTGCTGGGCTTGGCGAAAGGAACGGCGTAGAGGAGCCATTGCTCCGTGGAAGAAATGGATTTCGTGCCCTCTTTCTGTCTCTCTTTCCTATCGAATGTTCCATTAAGGTTTCATCTTCAAAGATACCATTAAATCGCGTGCTTGGAAATTCGAGTATAAATCCAATTCAATGTCTTTGCTCCTGTCTTGCATGAAAGGCTTATTATGGTCATAATCTTTCTCAATGTTCTGTCCGTAGCTCGTATAAAAAAAGCAAAATCCGAGCCGTGCTCTTGACTTCGACTACTACGCCTTACGAATAAGCCATGCGACAAGTTACCCAAATTCAATTAACATGATTAAGTGGCCAATATAAATTCTTCACATTATTATTACGGGGGACCTGGGCAAATCCACGGTCTTTTCTGTGTTTCAATTACTTTTGCTCGCACAGTATCGATGAGGAATCAAGTGCTTGGCTAAATGTGTCTAGTTTCTGTCCCCGTTGTTTGCATGTCCCTGTCTAGCCATGTGACCGCACACTCGAATGTTGGTCAACCCCGCCGGGCGTAGGAAATGGGCAGGTGGGGCGAAAGCACAGCAGCTCACCGGTTCGTTTCTCACGCAGTGCGAGTGCGAAGGCATTACCATTTGCCAATGAGTAACGCGAATCTCTTACAAAAATAGCAACATGGGATTTACAATGAATGCATCTTGTCAAGAACGGGACTTTGAAAAAATTTACCGTTGTTGGGCACAGATTCGGGAAGCGCCAACAAAATGTTAAATGTGCAGTAAGTCAAGGCCTTCAAAAGAAATAACTATACATAACTAAGGATTTCTTCTCATTCTCTGTGACAAACACAAGTTCTTTTGATTCTACTTTTAAAATATGAACATGGCACAGAGCAAAGCGAAATCCCACGGATTTCAATCAATGGGCTACAAGACAGCTTGATTTAATGTCCCAGTTCAATTCTTATTTCGTTGTTTTCAAACATAGCGTACAAACACATTTATTCCTCGGTCTCCAGTGTGTTGCAATAAATAGAGCCGCATTAACTTCTGATTCCATGGCAGAGTTATAAATGCTCAATGCCCCAAACAGCATTGCTAAATGTCAGAGATAAAAACCCGTGATTCTCTCAGAGACGGAATCTGGAAGGGTTGTCGAAATGCGAGACAGCCGTCAGAGAAAAGGACGGACCAGCTCAGTTCGATTATGTAAGTAGCCGTGTAACAGCTTGCACAGACGGCTTTGAGACGGTGTACTTTGTACACCCTTTATGAAACCAGCCATAAGCGGCTGCAAGTTCGTCCAGGCTTGCCGCATTCCGGAACCGAGAAGCAGCAGCAGCGCAGTCTGAGCGTTTCTCCGACCTGCGAGCAGCGGAGTGAGAGTGGGATGAACGCACTTTCTCCTAAACTGCGGAGTGCTTTTTCACGCCGGCGCTAAAATATATTCTCACATATCGCTTCATCATGATCGATTAAGCTGTTTTCCTACCCAACCTGGACTTTTCATTCTCATCCACGGAGTGAAAGTGAATTTCTCCCTCACAACAAACTTGTGCACTGCGTACGTATATACTGCACTCTCTAGCAACCCATCTTACACACAACAGAGTCATTTGCTCCTGGTGCGAACCAGAGAACATTCACGTCAAATTTAAGGCTTGCTCCTTTCAATTTTAACTCGTGACCAAGTCTTGATCCAATTCTGGACTAACTCTTAGTCTATAATCCTGAATTAGTCAACAGTCTTCCTCCTACTTCACAACTCATGCTTGTGTGCCTAACTGGAAGACGATCCGAGAAGTTAAAGTGCAGACCTTACCAATGTTGTCTGTT
The DNA here is from genome assembly GCA_009869945.1 of Mesaphorura yosii. Taxonomy (NCBI): domain Eukaryota; kingdom Metazoa; phylum Arthropoda; class Collembola; order Poduromorpha; family Tullbergiidae; genus Mesaphorura; species Mesaphorura yosii. The sequence continues at coordinate 223,610 of WIXG01000036.1, forward strand.
TACTAGCGTGGAGAAAGTGAAGGTGAAAGTGTGTTTGCTAAATTGGAATTGTAGCTTATCTTTCATCTCATAAAAACTGAAGGACATATCTTGTGCTTCATTTGTTATCATAAAAATTGTGGACAGAAGTCTCCAACGTGCAGTTCGTGGCCGTGTAAATTTCACAAAAACAAAAATTAGCCATACGTTAAGCTCGAGTGTTAAATTAAATTGATTTTAACTGTTCGGGATTGAAAGCAATATGTAATTTGCATGAACATAAACCAGTTACACTTGAACACGTTAAATTACACTGTAGGCTAGGTTGACAAAGCCACCCACAAATTAAGCGAGGGTGTGGCGCTGTACGAATTTCGATCGATACGTGCATAGGTGCAATTCGCTTGTATCCGATCGTTCTCAACATGCGTGAATCACGAATTACACGATGATCTGCGAATTAATTACGCCGTCAAAACAATTGCTGCTGCTGGAAGAACTGAGGCTAGACTCGTCATCATTGAAGATTGCTCTGCTTGGATATTGTCCTGTCACAGCAGTACTGCCTCAAAGATACTGTTGTTTCGGGACATGTCCCTAGCCTTGCATTGTGTCGTCTCAATATTCAACGAGCAAGAAAACGCCAAGACAAAGTGTATTTGACATTGAGAGCGTAATTATTAATTATTTAACTAACGAGTTGAAATTTCTGAGTGGACCGCCTTACATTAGTTTTTTTCAAGCATTCCATTCTTAGCGCGCTTCCTCTAACTTAATCAATTGTAAGGATGTTGCAAATATTAAGCGAATAAAGCCCATGTTTACTCTGATGTTAATTTAGAAAAATGCTCATGTTATGTGAACTTGTAATATTCATTACTACATTACTCATGAATAAATCTGCAGCAATTCTGATTTTGCATTCGTGTGCCATTGCCGCCTCGATGGAAATGGTCATAGCGCATTTGATGCTGTTACAACACCATTTACGAGTTTTTTACGCAGAATTGCAAGAAAATAGCAACTGAAATCTTGGGTCTAGTCAGTAATAATTCCTGTGGTAAAGGCTTCGTAAAATGTTGCATACATGCACTCATCTACCGAACCAAGTAGAGCGACAATGCGTCTCGTTTCATTTACGCAGAACGCGTTGTCACTTATCATCTGCTCTGTTGGTAAAAAGCTTAACCAATTTCGCATGGCCATGGATGGTTGGTTGTCTTAGCCTATAAATAACAATGACACGCGAAAAACCACGCCAAATGTCGTTGTCAAGCTCAGGTCCCGGTATTCGATGACTGTTCATTTTCCTACAGTTTACTGCCAAATGCTTTAAAACGAAGTCTGATCTCTTGTCGATGTGCGATGACACTCGAGCCTGGCCTGAAGGAGAAGGCGACAATTCTTTGCGGCGTGCAGTGTGGCAGTCTTTTTGCATCCTTCGTACGATAAACACTAATTATTCAAATGAAACTGTCTGCCTGATGTTGACTCTCGACTTTACATAAGTGCCTGTTTTAATCCTGAAATTTCTTAAAACGTTGCGATAACGCAACTTTCAAAGTACATAAAAGAAAAGCAGAAGGCATGATGAGGAAATTTCCCGTGTTCTGGTTGACGCTATCTGCTTCTTTAATGCAGCACTCCGTTCTATTTTAAGTCTGTCTGCCCCCTCTTGCATGTGATTGTTGAATCCGCATCACATTTCAGAAATAAATTGAGCCATACAAGCGTAAAGGATTTGAGCTGAATAAGCAATGGCCTGATTACACCATTCGAGAAGTTCAGCAAATTGATTTCGAATTTTCCACTGCAGACAACAATTCATCTCATTTCATCAATTTCTTTCATGTTCACGTCATCCGTGTCTATCATGCAGTCAATGTCAATTAGTACGAGCGATTTGAGTCAAAATACAAACATTTTCATTTAAGGCTGAAACAGAGCTCACGTTACGTTAAGCACATATTTTACGACTAATTTGCCTTCCTTGTAATTTAGCCCCTTCAAAAATTCGAAGAATGTAGACTGCGTCTTATCTGGAAATATGAATTACGACCGTGCTTGACTGAAACAGACAGCTGCAATTGCCACGACATAAAATATTACCCTTTATGGGGTATTTTCTATTACAGCGAATTACTTTCAGGTGATCTATTTCTAACCCAAACCAGAAAACATGCTTCTGCTCCAAAAAAGCTGAGGTTGATATGCCACGCCACAGCTAAAACTTCAGCAATCAACGTAAGAAATGAAATCGAAGAGCACATTTTTACGAAAATAGAATGATTTAAGTATGTAATCAGTAAGAGACCAAAAACTTTGCAAATATCCCAAAAATACCACACGGATTCTCAAAAGATCCATTGTTTCAGGCCGGAAGGAGCGTCTTACATTTTATGGCGCCGAAAATTGCCATTCCTTAACTGGCAAGCTTGGCAGTGCAACCAGCGGATTTCATTTATGCATGCAAATTACTGGCACCCAAGAACCAGGAAATTCGTCCTAACAAATCTGAGCTTGGGAAAAGAGGACAAGCTCCTTCGAATGACGAAAATGATGATACGTGATAATCCACGGCTGGGTCATAAACGTACAGCTGGCCCCAGGCCAGTTCAACGCAGGGAACGAAAAAATTGGTCACCAAAGGTGAAAGAATTGAGCGCCCCGCAAAATTGTCTCTGAACCGAATTAATTGCCGGGTAAACTGCTTCCCCTTTTATCAGACTAACAGCCCAAAGTACTGATGCCAAGACTGCTGACAATTCGGAAATTTCTAATCGTATCAGTCGCGTCTTACGACTTGTGAATGCGTGCCTTCAGTCAAATTTCCACGCAGTGTTCTAGTTTTCCACGAATCCAATTCACAGTAATCATTAGTCATTATACGACCACGCAAATTTAGAACCCTACTCCTATTTCAACACCACTGGCCCACTTCCACCATGCCTGCTAATTAAAAGAGTGTGTTTACAAATTCTTACCTTAATTTTTTATTTTGCTAGGTTGCGTTTTGTCTTTTTCAGCGTGCAATCACATGTAATTCAACAGTCACTTCGAGTGACGCGGACTCGTCCTCAGCCTCCGTATCCTTTTAGCCTTGAAAAAACAGCTTGTGACCAGGTATTGAGTATTCAGTGAATATATTTGTAATCCAAGTCATTTCACTAAGCAGCCCACAACTCGAATCCACGGTTAATTATCCAGGGAGTTAAACAACCAACGTCCAAAGAATCCAGATAGACAAACAAAAAGACGGTGGTTCGAGTCGCAACAGATTAGAAATAAAACAAAGCACGTAACCGAGTCAGGGGATTCAATTACTGTCCTCAATGACAATTAGCAGTACTAATTAAGGGCAAGGTTAATACTTGAAACGGAATGGTAACGTAAGAGTTTCATGTGAAATGAAAACGTCTAGTAAGTCCAATTTAGAATGTCAAAATAAGAAGCAGGAAACTGTCGCGAGTACGATTTAGTCGTCGCCTTACAAATTTAACACTTTCTGCATTTAATTTGTAGCACAGGAAAGAAACGAACAGCAAACAGTCGTGGTCCGTGTACGTTTGCGCTGCGTGTGCTGCCACTCACTGCTGCCTATGCCCAGCAACCATCACAAAACGTACAAATGCACAATTTCTCTGATTCGTGCAACCCCCTTATATACTTGGCTACAAAATTAAAGGCATTCCTCCTCCTGAGAACAACTGAACAACACGGTCTCAGACTAGCAACCTAAACGTTCGCGTGAGACCAACCATGGCCCTGCTGTCTGGCTAGTCAGTCGAGTTCTTATTCCTTTTGCGTTTCGCCTGCCTGTGTGGTAGTTGCTTGAGTTGGTAACAACAAATCGTTGAATCACTACGGGACCGACTCGAGTGAACCAAAAGCCAGCATCAACCAAGCTTATGGTTTGGGTTTGGGCTTAAGGCTGTGGCAGAGATGAAAAAGAAACCTAAATGAGACAGAGAATAGGTCCTGCGTTGCGCTCGCTCGCAAACTTCATGCTTGAAATGAATTCATTCTAATAATAGAAAGGGGTGACGTTCAACAATGTAATAATATTCCAATCTGTGCTCCTTTCCTTCCTCCTCGTCTTGCGCGCAGGGCAATATGGAAAATTCATCTCAACCACTCAAGTGTGCGGTTATACAGCTACGAATGAGTATTCACGCAGAAAAATCTTTTCCTTCAGCTTCGTTTTGGTCTTAGTTTGGGGTGAGATGATGAAAATGACGACGCTTTTGTTCATACTCGTATTTAGGTTAGCTCAGGATTCACAATTCACAGCAAGGTGAGACCGAATTCTTGAAGCATTCCTCGCAAGAACGAAATCACAGGACAAAAAGTAATTGTAATGCGAATTCCGTGACTAACATGAATGATCTCATTGTTACCTTGTAGCGAAACGAACAAAAAATATTTGCTAAGCTCTTTGTGATTTCATCAGTCGAAAGCTGAGACTGAGTTGAGATGAGAGAAGAAACAAAGTAAAGTCCACTTGCAAATCCAGGCCTCCTTGCCATCTGCTGGCTAGGCTGTTGATGCAACACGAAAAGAGCCAAGAGAATGAAAATTGAACATCATTCATTGCATTGCATTACGAGTTGCAAGACCGGGCACTGGCATTTGTTTATGCATAGTCATTGAATTCTGTCGCGAGGAGAAATTATTCCCAAAGATTTAGATTAATTCGAGAGGGTTCATTAATAGAGAACTCCTGAAAGTGAACGGACGACTGATTGTTACTCGTCAGGAAGAATTCTCACGACATTCTCATTGTAATTAATTCATCATCAACCATGAGTGCTGCTTCATCTGAACGATACAGTTTCTCCCTCACAACTTTCAGGTAACTTGACACTCAAAATTAAAGATCTGCTGTGGTCTTATGGAGCTGTATGCTTCGGTGTTGAATTTCACAGTGATAAATAATTTGTCCTCGCTTGTAGCCCCTCTGGGAAGTTGGTACAAATTGAATATGCATTGGCTGCGGTGGCTACCGGAGCTCCAACAATTGGAATCAAAGGTAAGACGATATGACAAACATAAAGCAAGAACAATGGAATGGACGATAAATGCTTTGCAGTAGGCAATTTGAAATTTATGCTATCTCATTCTTCCACAGCTGCAAATGGAGTAGTATTGGCTACGGAGAAGAAGCACAAATCAATGCTGTATGATGGAACAAGCGTTTGGAAGATAGAAACCATTGGGAAGTACATTGGCATGTGCTACAGTGGTAAGTTTGGCAGTGGCAGCATTTTCAGAGATTAACTTCTTACTTTCACTTATGGTAGTGCTAACCATCAACTCTTTCATTCCAAAGGAATGGGTCCGGATTACCGTCTGCTGGTCAAAAGTGCTCGGAAGTTTGCACAAAGCTACAGACTCATGTATGGAGAAGAAATCCCGGTGATCCAATTAGTTCAGAGAGTCTCGAATGTCATGCAAGAGTACACACAATCAGGGTACGAGAACTGACCGACATTGTGATGTTGCAATGAATTCTTTCTAAATGCCTCTCTGCATTTGTATAGGGGTGTTCGACCGTTTGGAGTTTCGTTGCTCATTTGTGGATGGGAAAATGGAAAACCGGCCTTGGTACAGTGCGACCCTTCAGGTGCATATTTTCCTTGGAAAGCCACTGCAATGGGAAAGAACTACGTCAGTGGTAAAACCTTCTTGGAAAAGCGGTAATTCTTAAAGCGATAACATTCCTCTTTTGTAATTCCAACACTCCCCTAAGTGTTTCGATATACGATTAGGTACAAGGAAGACATTGAATTGGAAGATGCAATCCACACCGCCATTCTGGCACTGAAAGAAAGTTTCGAAGGTCAAATGACGCCTGAGAATATTGAGCTTGGAGTTGTAACCAAGACTGGATTTAGACGTCTCGAGTTAGCCGAAGTTAAGGATTACTTGGCAAATGTGCTCTGAAGGGCCCTCATTTCTAATATTTACTCCAGCACTTTTGCTATCGTCACCTAAACAAATACATTCACTGAAAATGAAATAATAAACATTTATACAATTGTGAATTAATAAATCCAAACGAAAACGTAAAAGTACCTATGGCGAATTTCCTTGTACGCGTTCAGTTCGACCATGATACTCCTCCAGGCTACTGGGTTGTCTATTCGTCTTAAGATGTTTCCGAACAGACTTTTGGCTTCAGCAGCACTAGCTTAGCCTGAAGATTCTCCGGAGGATACAATGACAAAGCTCTGCACGATTAACCATAAACTAATCTGCTCAATTAACAATGATTATCATAAAATGAAAAGCACATCTGGAAATGACAAGTTTAGAATACTTGCTTCCCACCTGGTCAAATGCAAGTGCGGGACTCATGACTCCTGGTTTTTGCATCGTGTTTCGTGCAAGCCCATTTTCTGGAAAAATTGGACGAGACTTTAACTTTAACAAACCTCAGTGACAGCAAATCAAACAGGGGATGGCCGTTCGAGTACTTGAGTTGTATTGCGGAATAGGCGGATTTCACTGGGCGCTGAAACGTAAGTCATCACATATTGTTTTCTTTATTTTTTCCGCGAGTGAGAAAACTGATTATGCTTAAATTGCTGAAAGTTTGCTTTCTCGTCAGTGGCCTCAAGAGATCGATTTCAATTTGAAGTCGTTGCCTCCATCGACATCAACACAACCGTCTTGCAAGTGTACAGACACAACTTTCCTGATGAAAACATTCTAAACAGAAATATTGAGAGCTTAACCAGCGATGAAATCAACAAGATGCGGGTGAACATGATTGTTATGAGTCCGCCTTGTCAGCCCTTTTGCCGGTGAGCTACTAAATCATCTGAATTCATGAGACCAATCTCAACGCTCGGGTCAAAAGAAATGTAACCTAGAAATTTCCAGGTCTGGACTACAAATGGATCTCCAGGATAGTCGTACAAATTCATTCCAGCATATTTTGGACATTCTTCCCGAAATCCAATTCAAGTACCTAGTCCTTGAAAATGTTCAGGGGTTCGAAACCAGCGACGCCAGAAACCAGTTGGTTAAGACCTTGGAAAGATGTAGCTTTCAGTGGCAAGAATATCTGACCAGTCCAGCTGATGTGGGAATTCCCAACTCCAGGCTTCGATACTACATGATCGCCAAAGCACAAAACTTAGGTTCTCCATTTGAATCACCTCCAACAATTCAATCACTAAAAGGAATCCCTTCACTCAAAGACAGTAACAAGATACGCACTTGTGAAACATCGTATGCGTCATTACTCAAGGCTGAACTCGGGATTTGGCGTTCTAGACGGCAGAAAGTGCTCATGTCGGATGATTACAAGAATGTATCTGACGAAGATCCTCCATGTGTCGCCGATATTCTCGAACCTGACGCGGGTGACGAAACAGTAGTTTCTCCAAGCCTCAGGGAGAAGTACGAACAAGCAATGGACATTGTTGCGCCAAATTCTGCAAATACATGCTGCTTCACGAAAAGTTACGGCCACTATGTTAAAGGAACTGGCTCAGTGTTGTCTTGTGTAGATGGTAATGGACTTAAGAAACTTCGATTTTTCACTCCAAGAGAAGTGTTAAGACTGATGTGTTATTCAGACTCATTTCAATTTCCAAATGATGCATCAGTAAAGCAACAGTACAAAGCTCTAGGAAATAGTTTGAATCCGTACGTTGTGGCCATTCTTATCACATTACTGATCAGCTAACTTCAATCTCGAATACCCAACGACGTAACCTGTAATACCACAATTCTTATTATCTCTTGCTAAAATAAAAACGCAAGACAGACTAACCTTGTAATAAGATGGGGTTGTGTATCCTTTGTGAGACTTTGCGATGATAGCTTTCCTTAACTTTCCATATCGCGTTAATTCTATCCGTGTGTGCGGCAGATGTGTAAAACTTTCACCCAGGTATGGAACGTAGTATTTGCGGCCATTTCGGTAAAACCGAGTGGTGAGATTGTTCGTAACTACAACCTAACAAACGGTGATACCATGTATGTAAATATAAAAACAGCTTATATTTTATATTATCCGACTGGATATTGTTCTGTAACTCACCGCCAGATCATATTTGGACATTAAGCCATATAATTGCTGGCACACATAATACATCTTCTTAACTCGGTCTTCAAAGTTTCCTTCGCATTCATAAAAGACGAAAGCGAGGCTGTCAAGGACAATTAATTTAACCTAGAAAAATCGAATTGGATTATGTATACAAGTTTGCTTTAAGTCATCTGAATTGGATGTAACATGGCGAACCTTCCTCGTTTTCAAGTATTCGTGTAATCCTTCCAAAATTTTCTCGAGGTCCAAGACACTATCACAGCCAACATAATGCACCGCGTTGAGTAACTGCTTGACACTAAGCTTAAAATCTGCCGTAGCAGCTCGGCAATGAATTGCAAATTTGCGAGCCATGACTAATTACAAATCAAAAGACGTCAAAGTTAAGTCACCAAATCATAGTCATAGTCATGAAACTTTGTAAAAATTAAGCAGAACTTTACCTCGCATCCTCCTTAGACAAAACGAGCCTTCCGTGTCGATGTAAATGCATTCAGCCTCGTGACCTTCGATTGACTCAGGAATTTGGATATTAAGACAGAGTTGCATACTGCAATCAGAGTAAACTCAAATGGATTAAGTAATTGATTGAGAGAGTAAGAAGTTAGAGTGCAGATTTTATGGAGTTGTGAAATATGGAACCAACCAGAAAGTCGTTTTTCCCAGTCCTTTATCACCATGCAGTTCTGTCATCATACTCATTTCGAAGCCACCATAAATTGTAACGTCGAGGGCCTTGCAGAATGTCATCAGTGGCAAATTGATGGGTTTCCATTCAACCTAAGCGCAAGATACAAAGGCAGAGATTTAAAACACCTTTTCCTGAGGAGGCAATGTAATCAACAAACCTCTAGCATTTCCAATGCTGTTGGCACGTTAATTACTTCTTGTTCTTGTTCTTCTTCTACGTACTCCTCGTCTTCGTCCTCCATGTCTGCCTCCTCGTACCACTCATCGGCATCAAATTCCATGCCATATTCCGAAGGATCATCCATTGTGATCGCGACTAGTGAATCTTTGTTTTAACGGCGATGCAGGAGCACTTTACTATTAACTGTGTTCTGGTTTGGATAGTGCAAATGCTTTCTGGGGATCGACGCCAGGATTGCATACACCTAAACCGAAGACATGTAATTCCCTATCAGTTTCCGATCGACTGACCGGTTCCAAAGTTCCAGTGCAAAGAGACGATGAGAACGAAGTAGAATGAGAAAAGGGATATCAAACGAGTTCGCGGCAATAAATCCAAAGATCAAGAACAAAGCCAACTCCAACTACAAAAGCCACAGATCAAATCATGTGCCTCAAACTCTTGTCTTTCTCGTGCAAGGTTTTAATAGATGAATCGGATAACGGATAATGATGGATATTAATAGCAATCTGAGGCTTGTGCGAACTTAGGGTGAATTGAGGTGGATTTGATGCACATTCTAATTGCCAACCCACCGCGCCAAATCCCGTGGCTATAATTACAACCACAACCAACTCCTACTCGAAGAAATTGTTGCTAAAGTCAAAAGGCGCAAGTTGATTTCAGTGATTGTAAGGCAGTATTTATTAGTACACACGCTCTTTTGAGTACTCACCATATTAGCAGTTATACAGTCATAATAATCTCGGGTGATTACTCGTTATTCGTTTGTTTCAGATTATAAACATTGATACTAGGGCATTAGGGTATATTGCTAGTAACTGATTCTCGATAAAAACGGTAACATTCTATGTAACACACTATGTAACAATAATAATTAAAATATTCTAAACAGCAGCAAACCATCTACAATGTATCCAATATAAATAACCAAGATTTAGTATTCACGCACCACACATTTGTAATTTACAGGTTAAAGCACACACGTTTTCTATACAGAAATTTCATAGTTCATGTCATACACACTTGTTCTGTCCGACATTTCATTAGGCTGAGCACTCGAGCCCTGGGGACTATTCCTGTTGTTGGGGTTTGGAGGTCTGTTTCCCATGTGAATCGTGTCAGTCATTTCCAAAGCTCGTACAAAGCTGATAGGTCTACGCGCGCTCGGACTACCTCTCACACCATCACTTGTGGAGTTGGGAAAAAGCTTTCTCTTTATGTTCGGAGACAGCGGAGGTGGCCCGTTGCTCCCTGACGGCATGTACCCCGTAGAGTGAGAGGGGTTGTAGCTGGGCGTGCTGTGGTAGTAGCCCCGACCGCTCATGTCACTGTTGCCCACGCTACTACTGCTGGTGAGGGCGTTATGCTGAATCGGGCTCGTAGGATTTGAATGAAAGTAATTAGGGTTCGATGAACTGAAGTTAGTAGTAGGCAAGACACCCACTGTTGGTGAATTATCCTTCCAGGTGTACACTCCTCTCTCAGGAGAACTAGCGAGTTCGCGAATCGACCCATCCGCCTCTCTATGCTGGCCCAAACCATGAAGTTGCCTCTCGTACATCAGTGCCCCCTCAGAAAAGAACCTTCGCTCTCCGTTCTGATTTCCGTAGGAGTCATAATACTGTGTTGGTTGTATCCTAGAGTGAGAATTCGATGCCAGACCCATTCCTATGAAATCTGGCCTGCCAGACTGTGTCGGGGTTGGTGGGCTTGACCGCCTTCCAATTGGACTTCCCGGCATTGTGAATGGGGTAGGAACACCACCCATAGACCGCATTTTCTGCTGAAATGTGGGGCTTGACGCTCCTCTTGATTCCGTATGGTCAGGTGAAATAGAGTCAGGTGTCTGACTTCGTGGCCGCCCTCCATCGTTGCTCCTGAACAGCACATCAAAAACAGAGATGCATTTTCACCGCCAGAACATAAGTAAAGAGACAGGACTCCTCACCTTTGGCGATTTGGATGCGGGGACCCATGGCCATACTGACTTCGAACAGGTCTCATCATGTGCCCCATCGATGAGGTCGATTCATCGTGCATTGGATTTGTAGGCAAGAAGAAATTAGTTTTAGAACCGTGGCGTTGAAATGGTGGTGTAGGTTCACAGTCCAAGCTCTGAGACGCTTGAAGTCCCAAGTCATGCTCAGACATATCTCGATTCGAAGATGGCAACATCTGAACATAAAATGCAACATTCTCAAAGTCATTGCTAAATCTTGCGTTTGCTAATATGACTGATGATTGGTGGGCACCGTTTATAACTGAACAAATTCAACGTCTAGCTCGTCTAAGTCAATCTAGCTAATTTGGAGACACCATCGTTTCAACTTTACAATTTTAATATGAGATGCTGATCACTGTCCAAATGCGTGAGTTGGAACTTTTGACTACAAAGCAGAAACTGTGAATACAAATGGATAAATTTACCTGTCGATAGCTTCGGGGCGAATGTAGCGAGGGAAGAGTCCCAGATTTTGACTTTCCAGGGTGAGTTCCATTGTCAATGTACACTTTCACCTGATTTCCACCTGTGGAACTGCCTGTTGGTTGAAGCGGGCCTCCTCCGCCAACAGAATTTGGTTCGTAAAGAACCTGCATATTAGCGTTCAGATATTTTCTGGCCCTAACCAACCTATTTAATGATAGCCAAAATAGAGTTACTCTGCTCTATATGTGATAGATACAGGGACACGCTGTGAACTCACCCTGGGTACTGTGGGCCAAATAAGGTATAGCAACAGTTGTGACAGCAACCACGAGAAAACGGATTGTACCCTCCACGGTACTTTCCAGTCACTTGCTCGTTTGTAGTCCGACCTCTCGAAACAAGAACGATATGAAACCCAGTTAACCCCACAATGGGGAAAAACAGGATGCATATCACGACCATAACTGTAACACTGCGCAAAGCAAATATGGTACATTCACCATGACGCATTCCACTCTAGCAATACTTCATTCTAAATACTTACGAAATGACTGTGCGAAGTTCCGACATCTTTTCCATGTGATCCAGCAAGTATATCAGACATAATGAGAAGATGGCTATCATATGCACGGAAAGGGACATCAGAAACATGAAGAAAAATCGATAGTTCCGCCTGCCAATGCAGTTATTAACCCACGGACAATGGTGATCAAAAGTCTAATTAAGAGTTCAATTTTAGTCGACGATATTTAATATTTCCGACCTAAAAGACAGGCTTCCAAGTTTCATACCTCGATGCAGTGATTGCAAACACTGCAATGGGAGCATCTTGGCGGTCGATAAAATTGGCATGTCACACACCACTTCATTCTAACAGTTATGCCATGCACGTCGACAGTTTTGTAAAGTGGTGCCCTCAAATCGTCGTTGTCATCTTCCCCTCTGGATGCTAAATTGAATTAAGACGTGCGCTTTTTATATTTCTGATGACTGTGTGTCGGTCAACCTATTTTCATAGTGTGAATTTACTAACCTTTCGGAATAACTCCGGGATCCATAAATGTGGCAAGTGTGAAATTGGCAATGACGATGAAAGCAATCAATGCTTCCCCAACGGGAATCCAGAAACTGTACTTCTCGACGTACCATTGTGCGCTGCAAGCAGATTTGGAACGATTATATACTGAGCTGAAAAATTAGTTATGGGATGAAACTTTAGCCGTGCGTACGGAAAAATGAAGAACAGTAAAGTTGTAGTTAAGAGTAGAACCCAAGCCACTGTCACGGGCAGGTATTTCTTCGTCTCTTTCCATTTAGACATTTTTTCATCGGATGACGAATGACCCATTTCCTTTAGTTATTTACGGCACCGGATGACACATGGTAATTACACTTCACTTTTACGATAAAACTTCATTCTTTCGGAAACTCGACATGAACGAATAACGTGATCTGAATAAATGAGAAATTATTTTAAAAATTCGATCGATGAAGACCGATCTCAACTAACGATAAAAAAAAGTGGGTTTGATTGTCAACTGTTGTGCGTTAGTGACTGCTCCCACTCCGCTGTATTCGGAGGAGTATTTAACTAAAAGTTACGCGTCCATAAGTCATTTAATTTAAAATCAAACAGATATTCAAAAAGTGCTCGCATCTTCTCAAACATTCAAATTGAAATGTATTTGTAAACATCTCTGGCACGGGGAGATGGGGCTACGAGTATGTAAATGCGAAAACTCTACACACGAAAAATGAAGCTGGGTGCTGGGAATGGGATCAGGATCAGGATGTATGAGATGAGAACGCGTACAATATGCAATTTGATGCAAGGCTGTCTGACGCTAACCACGCATCGCATTGGGTATTGTTCGGTAGCGGTTATCTGCCCTCCCCGGCGTTCCCGATCTGTCCTCTGCTACGCCGACATTTGTGTGCAGGAATTCGCTCCGATCCCGTCATTTAAGGATCGTTCACCTTCACCTCAGTTCATGATTTGAGGCCCCATTATTGTCCTAGAATAGAAAACCAATGGAATGGAATGCCTAGAAAATGATCACGGCGATTGTGTCTAAAATGACTCAAATTGTCACCTTTAGAGTACAAAATTTTATTGCAATTGAGTATTTACAGTGGAGCCTTGATATTTTGGACGTTTGGGGCCGAGCGCCCGAAGCGCAATGGCGCTGACATTCACAGATTTCGAGAGCATGAGATTAGTGTGGAGATTCGATCGTGTCAGTCGAGTAACCCATCCCAAACAAACAACCCCAGCCCAACACACTTTTACTTTCCGACAGAACACAATCAGGGCTTAGGGAATATAATGCAATGCACTCGCAGAGATGATGTGCGTGTGGGTGAAGATGAAGAAATGTATGCATCTCTGGTTGCAATAGCAAGTTCCTTCCCTTCTCTCTTTTGCCTCTGCTCTGCAATTCTCATAGGCTATGGCTTTGGCTGTGAGTGGCTGTGCGACTGCGCTAGGCTCACTTCTGAATCAATCCCGTTTCATTATTTTTGTTTTGTAAGTTTTGGACATGTACATCATCATTATCAATATCTTGTCAGACATTCTATTCGTTTATATCTCACTACCACCTCATCCAAGTAGTGTAGTGCTTTCGATTGCTTAATTATTACTAAAATCAGTAATTGAAAGCATCTTCACCAAATTTCCATTGTGAATGTGTGACAGGTTGAGGGTCTGAGCTATGTACCGTTTTTTGTAAACTCTTTTTATATGATTACACGGATTGAATCACGGAAGTAAATCAATTACTAGTGAGAGCGTGAAGCTCGACTTCATTCCCTCAAGATTAATTAAGTGGAGTAAATGAACAAAGCTAGCAATTAAGCACGAATTAGTGGGTCATCAAAATTAATAATTAACGTATTGATCTTATTCGTGAATGTGAATCGACAAAAGCAGAAAAACTTCAACAGCAAAATGCCTTCTAAATTGGCTTGTCATAGAACTGAAATCACATGAATTGCCGACTGCGTGTGCGAAGCACGAAACACCGAATCGGAAAGGAAAAAGACAAACGATCCGTCTCTTAATTGATTGTGACGTTAGCATAAGGCCGAACCGACAACACAACTTCAACGACAACCGAGCTCGTGGAGCGGCAACAAAGATCCATTGCTTCTAATGGATGAATCTGGAACAACGCAGTACTCATTCAATTGATCTTAGTGTAGAATCCACGTCAGTGGACCCGGTGCACCTTTGTTCAGGCGGCGCCTCAATCACTGACACCAATTAGCAGCAAAGATTATTTGTGAGAAAAACACTTTTCATCTGATTGTGATTATGGTAAATGTGCAATTTGCAAAGTCTGGTCTTTCGAGGCTGACGTTCTACTCGTGGAGCTGCTAACTTATTTCTCCGGAAAAGTCAAGCGTAATTATGATCAAGATTCGTGGTTGCAACAGTTGCAAGGCCCAACGTCGGTGGTCCCTTACACTCACACTGATCTCCGCACTCTGTCTACAAAATGTCATCTTCAGTACTGCACACATTGTGCACACCTTTCACGATTCGACAGTGCTGAACTCCACCGTCAATAATCACCTGGTGGTCCACAAAGAAACTGGTATACTGTATGTTGGTGCTGTCAATCGGATTTACCAGCTAGATCCGAATTTAAAGCTGATCGCATCAAACAAGACTGGTCCGCATCAGGATTCTACAGAATGCTCTGGTAAGCTAGGTTCAAATCGATGTATGTTTTGTTCCAATTAAGGGGTAAAAGCTGAGCATCTTATCTTCCTGGTTTGCAGGCTACCACGACTGCCCTGATAAGACACAATTTCATTGGACAAATAACGTCAACAAAGCTCTTGTAGTTGACTACTCAAGAGCTAAGCTAATCTCTTGTGGCAGCCTTTACCAAGGAATATGCTCAATCATTGGACTTGATAATGTGTCAAATACTGAGGCTGAGGTTGTCAACGAGCCAATTGTTGCCAACAATGCATCTGCGAGTACGGTTGTCTTCATTGCGCCTGGCCCCCCAACCCCACCAACATCGACAGTAAGTTCAGATTACAATATTCATATCGCAGCATTCATCAAAGTCGGCATTAATTCACCTTCAATGCTTCAATAATTTCAGGTACTCTATGTCGGCGTTACTTACACTGGAAACTCGCCATATCGCCATGAAGTACCAGCTGTTTCAAGTCGCAGCTTAAATCCGAGGGACAACTTCGGAATTGTAACAACTGGAGTGTCATCTGGAACTAAAATGCAGATCAATATGCGAGAGCAATATCCTATCAACTACATTTACGGATTTAGTTCTGAAGGATTCTCTTACTTCATGACCACGCAGAAGAAGGATACACTCAGCTCATCGCCTTTCATCTCAAAACTTGTCAGAATTTGTCAAAATGATTCCAATTACTATTCCTACACTGAAATTCCAATCGAATGCGTCAGCGAGTCAACTGGAGAAAAGTTCGACTTGATTCAAGCAGCTTATGTTGGGAAACCGGGGCCAGATTTGGCCAACAAGTTGGACATTACTCATTTAGATGACATTCTTTACGCCGTGTTCAGTCAGTCCGATCCACCTGGAGATTCAACACCGGGTCGCCAGAGTGGGCTCTGTGTTTACTCACTGAAGGACATTCGACGGAAATTTGTAGAAAATATTGAGCTATGCTTTCAAGGGAAGGGAAATCGTGGACTGGGATTCATAGCGACAAGTGCACCCTGTGTCTCCACTGTAAGTTTTGAGAATTCATCAACCAGATATGCCTCTTGACGTTTTAAAGGGCAAGAGTTTGCATCTTGCATCTAATACTGAATTTATTATTCCAGAAACTAAAAATTATTGAGGAGGATTTTTGTGGAATGGATGTCAACACTCCTCTAGGCGGTGAAAAGCCTGTTGTTGCAGTTTCAGTATTGAATTTCACTTCGCACCTAACAGCGGTTGCAGCAACTTCGGCTGGAAATTTTACGGTTGTTTTTCTTGGAACTAGTAACGGGCACTTGAAAAAGGTTAGTTAAATTGCTAATTTCAAATTAAATGCCAGTAGTGGCATGAGGAGTACAGCAGTACTTACAAATCTCACATTTTCAAGGTTGTTGTCGAGACCGGAAAGTCTGGAGCTGAATACGACGACATTCCTATCGATCCTGGCCAGAGAATCAACAAAGATTTGTTCTTTGATCCTCAAAAGGCACATCTCTACGTTATGACTGACAGAAAGGTAGGTTCTCAACTTTAGACATCTACATATCGCAATTCTTTGGAAATAAAAATCATGACCAACCCTGCTTGCTTCGTTTCAGATTTCCAAAGTGTTAGTGCACAACTGTTCCGCCTACGCAACGTGCAATGAATGCGTTGAAGTCGGAGACCCATATTGTGGATGGTGTTCTCTTCAAAATAAGTAAGTCATTTATACGATTTCTCACTAATCCCTAAACGTGATGCGATTAAGAATTTGACTAGCGATTCAAACTTGTATTAGATGCACCTTGAAGAATAACTGTCCGAAGGGTCCGAAGACCACTGATTTATCACTCTCATGGATCTCTTACAAGAGCGGTCAATGCACCAGAATAACCACCGTGAACCCAAGCCAACTACAAAGCTCAACCGCACGAACGGTTAGTTGACAGAACGAACCACTTTTAGCTTAAACTTTTTCTTTGTCCTGATTCTAATTCTTGAATCCTGTGATATTAGCTCTCACTTACCATTGAGCATCTGCCTACGAGGTCGGGAGATTTCTCCTGTGTCTTCCGTTTTGTCAATGGAAAGACTTTGAAAACACACGCAAATCTGACTAATAATGGAGTGACTTGCTACACGCCGCCTACATCTGATCTTCCACCAATACCTCCTGGACAACACAACTTCACTGCCGTACTATCAGTTCGTATGTCTCAAGAAGGCTCAGTTGCGAACGACTTTGTTGCCACCGATTTCGTGTTTTTTGACTGCAATACGTACACGACATGCACTTCTTGCGTCACGTCTGCGTTCCCGTGCGACTGGTGTGTTTCCAAGCACAGATGCACGCATGACACTGCAGAAAACTGTCGTAATGACGTACTGGTGACTGGGCTTACTCGAGTTGGACCAAGCATAAGGAGCGGACCAGGTTTTTGTCCTAGAATAAATGTGACTAATGGATCATCCGAGTTGCTGGTGCCATTTGGATCTGTGAAGCGGATTCAAGTGAAGGTCGAGAACATTGCACAGCAAATCATTGTGCAGACAAGATTTTCCTGCAGATTCAATATTGAAGGAAGAGTGACTCCGGCAAATGCTCAGCTAGTCGAGAATACAATCTACTGTGACCCAATATCCTTCACCTACAATTCTCAAGCACCAAACATAACAGTGCCATTCGCAGTTGTTTGGGGCGGAGGAGAGACCAAGTCCCTAGACAATCCGGACTACATCCACATCATGGTTTATCGGTGTCCTGCTTTGGCCGACAACTGCGGCATGTGCCTCGCCATGAACGAAAAGTTCGGTTGTGGCTGGTGTCAGAGCTCCAGCAGATGTCAGGTGCGTGAGCAGTGCGACAACGCGATGGGAGTTTGGCTCAGTCGAAATCACACATGCCCGAATCCCGAAATCACATCATTTCAACCCAAGTCCGGGCCTTGGGAGGGCGGCACAAATATCACCATCACAGGAATCAATCTCGGTAAAACCTTTGATGACATCTACAGTGGTGTAACAGTAGCAGGTGTGTCTTGCGAGCCGTACCGTCATCTCTACGAGCAAACACGCAAGATCGTCTGCCGCCTCGATGGACCTGGAATAAATGAACCCAAAGCCGGACCCATAATTGTCAAAGTCGCCGACTTCCGCGCTGAGTCCTCGGACAAGTACCGATTTGTGGATCCGAAAATCACTCGGATTAGCCCCAGCCGTGGTCCGATTGGAGGAGGGACCCGGCTAATGATTTCGGGAGAACATTTGAACGCAGGTAGCCATGTGCAAGCATTCATTGAAAACACTCCATGCACAATATTGCGAAGCGAAACGAATCTGATCGAATGCCGAACTGGAAGCGGGACAAGGAAAGGCAGAGCAAAAGTTTCTGTGCGGTTCGACCATCGGGACAGAATCTTTGATCCTGGGTTCGCGTACGTGGACAACCCTGTCATTTCTCCGGACAAAGACAACCCTTTGAAAAGTATTCCTGCTGGTGGAATCAATGTCACCGTCGAGGGTCGCAATTTTGACGTTGTGCAAGAACCGTACATATTTGTAGTTTACAACGACACGAAGTACACGAGTCCGTGCAATATATCGAATAACGAGACCATGTACTGCCTGACCCCAACATTGCCTCAGGAGCCCGATTTCTCAGAAGTGGACCCTCGAGATGGATATTTGCGACTTTCGTATGGTTTCGTTCTAGACACCGTGAACCACTCTGTTCAAGACATCCCAGAAGAGGATAACCATTTCCGCCTGTTTCCGAATCCCGTTTACGAACAGTTTGACGAAAAAGTAAAGAAATACAAAGGCGACTATCTCAACATAGATGGCCGCAACTTGATCTCGGCAACTGATGAATCGGATCTCGTTGTTCTCATTGGAACCGGCATCTGCAACGTGACTTCGTTATCGAAAAGTCAGCTCACCTGCAAGCCTCCGCTGATTCAGCCACCCGACATGAACGAAGACGGCAATCCTGACTCGTCGAAGCCACCCCTTGTTCTGGTCAAAGTGGGCAAGTACCTCACCTACGTAATTGGGCGACTGAAGTACGACCACATATCCAATGCAGAATTCCCACAGAAGATCACCTACGTACTCATTGCGATTGGTTGCGTACTTCTTTTTATATTTGTTATAATACTCATCGCGTATCGACGTAAATCTACGGAGAGCAACCGTGTACTGAAAAACATGCAAGAACAAATGGATGTCCTCGAGCTTAGAGTGGCTGCGGAGTGCAAGGAAGCATTCGCTGAGCTGCAAACTGAAATGACGGACTTGACCGGTGACATGACATCTGGTGGAATCCCGTTTTTGGATTACCGCAACTACTCCATGAAGATTTTATTTCCCAATGGAGAAGATCATGCTGTGCTTCAGCTGGAGCGACCAGACTTGCACTTTAGGGCGAAGGGATTTCGACAGTTTGGAGTTCTGCTACTTAACAAGACGTTTCTACTGCTGTTTATCAGAACTCTGGAAAACAATCGATACTTTTCGATGCGGGACAGGGTGAATGTAGCTTCGTTGATTATGGTGTCGCTTCAAGGAAAGATGGAGTACTGCACCGATATCTTGAAAACACTCCTCGGAGAGTTAATTGAAAAGTCCATGGAGAGCAAAAACCACCCAAAACTTCTCCTGCGCAGGTACGTTTGACATGCTACATGTTCGTTAGACAGCAGATGACAGTAATCAAAATAAACAAATTAATAGGACTGAAAGTGTGGCTGAGAAGATGCTGTCAGCTTGGTTTACGTTTCTGCTGTACAAGTTTCTCAAGGAATGCGCAGGAGAGCCACTATACCTCCTGTATAGAGCAATTAAGCAGCAAGTCGATAAAGGACCGGTGGATGCAGTCACAGCAGAGGCTCGATATTCTCTCAGCGAAGAAAAACTTATCAGACAGTCGATTGGCTACAAAACGATTGTAAGTGCATAAAGTGCAAGGAAGTAATGGGAATCACAACAATTCATAAGTTGATAGTATTAACACCATGTATGCTTTTTCCACAGACCGTTTTTGTCTCCATGTCACACCAAACGACGTACATGACGGGGTTAGATTTAAATCAAGAAAACACGGACGTCCCCGTTCGAGTTCTTGACTGCGACACAATTCTCCAAGTCAAGGAGAAAGCTCTGGACACAATTTACAGAGCAACTCAATTTAGTCAGCGACCTAGGAAGGAAGACCTGGATCTTGGTTAGAAATCTACCGCTTTCTTATTCATTATTCTGGTTTAGTGACAGAACGATAAGTTATCTTTTTGCTTTAGAATGGAGAACAGGCAGCAAGGGCAGGCTCATACTTTACGACGAAGATAGTACAACAAAGACTGAGGGAGAATGGAAGAAATTAAATACTCTTAGTCATTACAGGGTAAGTGTTACATACACGGATTACTACAGCAAAGTTCTTTGAATTAGTCTGATGACTGATGAGATTTGTTTCTTATTGGAACAGGTACCAGACGCAGCGTGTTTAACCCTTGTCCCGAAGCAGTCGTCCATGTACAATTTGTCGATTCTATCCGAGCGCTCAGAGAAGTCTCACAAGTATGAGACTCTTAACCTGAGCAAGTACAACTCTGCGAGCCCGCCCTTGAGCAGGGCGACCTCACCTTTGAACCACGATCGAGAAGGTGGGATGAAGGTTTGGCACCTTGTGAAACACCATGACTCGGATAATCAGAAGGAAGGAGAACGTGGAAACAAGATGGTTTCCGAAATCTATTTGACTCGTTTGCTTGCGACAAAGGTATACGAATTATGGTTGTGACGCTCATTTGCCAATTTTTGACTGGACTAACAATGTATCTATGAATTTAGCTGACGCTGCAAAAGTTTGTGGATGACTTGTTCGAGACGATATTCAGTACTGCTCATAGAGGAAGCGCATTACCATTAGCTATTAAGTACATGTTTGATTTCCTCGACGATCAAGCGATTTTGCACGGCATTACAGACCCAGAAGTCGTGCACACTTGGAAAAGTAACAGGTGAGTCTGGAACTTGTTATTCATCATCAGTTCAATTGTATTTGGGCCGTCTATTAAGCACGATGTTTTTTCTCAACAGTTTACCGTTACGATTCTGGGTCAATTTAATTAAGAACCCGAACTTTGTGTTCGATATTCACAAGTCCAACATTGTCGATTCTTGTCTCTCTGTGGTTGCACAAACTTTCATGGACGCGTGCTCAACTTCTGAGCATCGATTAGGTAAGCTGCTTTTCTCATGTCCGATTATACGTGAGAAATATTCTAAAATTTGTGTGCGGTATCAGGTAAAGATTCTCCGAGCAGCAAGCTGCTGTACGCCAAAGACATTCCTAGCTACAAAGAGTGGGTGGAACGATATTACGCTGATATTAAGGCAATGCCCTGTATTTCGGATCAGGATATGAACTCCATGCTGGCGGAAGAGTCAAGGGTACGTTTATAGAAAATTTTGCTTGCAAGCGGAATAGGAAAATGACGACTCTTTTTCCTAAACAGTTGCACTCGAGTGAGTTTAGTACGGAGAGTGCGTTGCAAGAACTCTACAATTACGCCTCAAAATACAACGACCAACTGATGATGACATTGGAAGAAGACGAATTCTCTCAGAAACAACGATTGGCATACAAGCTGGAACAAGTGATGAACATTGTTGCATCCGAGGGTCATTGAGCTAAATTATTTTTACGGATATAGTTTTGCTGAAGACAACTAATCATTTCCTATTTTAAGACAAGATCACTAGCCAATTTCGATGTAGTGTTTTGTGTCTTAAGTCTCGTAGGGTTTATGAAACTGAAAAGTAGGGAGAATGGTTCGGTTGAAAAGTGTGAATACTTTTCCACACATTTTAGTCAATTTTTTATTTACAATCGCAAGGAAGATAGATCAAAGTCGAAACCACGAAGTATTTATTTCCAGTTTCCAAGTTTTTCAGTCGAGACGAGGTAAGGTGTGGCTCAGCTTTTTACTTCCAATTCACTACATATCCCCACAGACGAACCAACCGAGCCGGTGTGGTTTCTGCGTTTCATTCCTGGTCAGATCCACGGCACGCTACAAACTAACGTTCAACTTTTATAGTTTTGTACCTCAGGGAAGATTACATTTTACTCATCAGTTCAAATTAGCCTGAGTTATATTTATTTTGTATTTAAGGATGAGTGTTTCGAGAAGGAAATGGTCTTGAGTCTAAGATTGCGCTTATTTGTACTCGGGTACTGTGACAATGTGAGGGATTCGGTTTTAGTGTGTCTGGATGTTGTGACGTTTTACCTAATTAAAAAGTAGGTAGTAATTCTAACATTACATAATTTTGTGTTGTGATCGCTATTGCAATGTGTTCTGTACAATGTACTCCATTCGCATAATATACTCGAGGGCAGCGTTAGATGCTGACATTGTATTTATGAATCTGACAAATATATGTGTGACTGACGTCTGATGTATTTGTTCCCTAGCATAATTTATTTCTGTGTTAGTTTTTACTTGGACCCATCGAACAGCTACGTATTCCATCTTCCAGCATAATTGCTTAATCTGTGTTGTGCTTGTGTCCATCCAGCAAATTATATAACTAACATTTCTACCGTATGTTAACTCCATAACATAACTACCTACTCTATCGTCACAACTTTTGTTAATTTTCATACCGAAACGGAGATGAGAAGTCTGTTTTTTAATTATTTTTACTCAAAAATTACAAATAAATTACGCATCGAAGTGTAAATCCGTAACGGTAATGCTAATAAACAGGTCATTGTCTGCAGTTTGTACCGACATTTACACGCCAAACGCCCTTCGCACTGGTCCACTTCGGTTAGCTCTCATTTTCTCACTTCTAATCAGCTTACCTTATCCATAGCTTGTACGGACGGCGAAAGATTGGGATAAATCACGAACGGGTTCGTTGAAGATGTTGCCAGGATTGATTGAGGACGACGCGCTAGCCCTGCCAGAGCAGCTTCGCTGTTTGCTCTTGTGCATAATCTAACTCTGTGCTTTGTACATGCTACAGTTAGCTGTGTTGAATGCATGACGATGACTCGCTGTGGCGCGAGCGCGAGTACTTAAGTCAAGTTATCGAAAGAATTCGGCTTTACTTTCTTCAGGTTTGGTGATAGTGAGAGGGTTTTAACTAACTGAACTAATTAGGTCGGAACGTTTGAAAGAATGTTTTGATAACAAAAAAAATGTGGTGGAATCGTTTGCAATAAGCTCAGTTCACAATGACTCAGCCCTCCGCTGGATTTGGGCTGGAAGAGATCGGCATTCCCGGGAGAAGCTATCTGCGAGAAGCACTTACAAATTGCTCAGATCCTCTAAAGGCAATTGAGGAATTCCAAGTAAGTTTCGAAAGATGCCGGAATTTAATGTGTATTATAATTATTCTCATGCAAATATGATCCGACTTGAATAGAGCTGGGACAAAATAAATTAATCTAATTGTGTCTGATTTTTAGCTCGAAAATGAAATCTTACTGCCCTCACTACGGCCGATGTTGCCGCTTCTTGATCTACACGAAACACCAAGATTAGAGTTTCATGTCTCTGTTATGGAGGTTGAGCCCAATGTCACAATTATCGAAGGCACACGTTATGAAATTATGTTAGTATACATTACGAAATTGTGCCACAGGAGTTGCGAGAAACCTTGGTCAACCGGATTAAGGAAATCGGAAGCCAAGAAAGAAAAGATAAGGACAAGAGACTGAAGGAACTTCTGGCAAAGAGCTTTCCCGTAATAAAGATAAAGCAATTAAGGCCCGTGGTGAGTAAACATTGTTCTTATTTGCTGGGCACTGCCTGTGCTTTTCTGTCCTCCTTTTTTAGCTTTCCGTTTTCTTGAATTGTCTGTTGACAGGTTTTGGCAATTTTGAAAAACATGGCCACAATCAGCGACAAGTACTTGGATGTTATAATAAACGACAAAGAACTTTACGAAGACTGTGACATGGAAGTCAAACAGCAGATTTGGAAAGATAATCAAGCTCTATTTGGAGAACAAGTCAGTCCATTGTTTACTTTGTACATTCGACAAAAGGAGAAAATTCTCTTCGACCATCTGAATAAGGAAAGCATATTCTTCAGCAACTCCCCAAGGGTAATTTTTTTTACATCGTCCTTTTTTTCTATTCGCCAACTCAGAGTTTGATATGTATTATTGATTCTGGAATGTAGCTTCGACGTCATGAAGAAGTAGTTCGTAAACTCGTGCAGATGGTTGGACGAAATCTGAAATTGTACGACATGGTGCTGCAGTTTCTGAGAACTCTATTCCTTCGTACAAAAAATGTTCATTACTGTACTTTGAGAGCAGAATTGCTAATGACCTTGCATGAACTAGAAGTTCAGGTAACAAGTCTTTCGGAATTCGAATGATATGCATGCACAAGGATTTTTCAAGAACCCAACAAATCTACATATCATATGTCATTACAGGAAGTTACGCTTGTCGATCCGTGTCATAAGTTCACTTGGTGTCTGGATGCTTGCATTCGAGAGAAAATACTTGACGCAAAGCGATCTCGAGAACTTCAGGTATCACTTCCATTTGCCATTTTAATTTTTCATCCCATATATATTTGTCGTTGTCTGCAAACTTTTCTACTTTTTAATTTGTGCAGGGATTCCTGGATAGTATTAAGCCAGGCCATGAGAAGGTCTTGGGAGACTTGTCCATGATTCTTTGCGATCCATACGCGATTGATTTCTTGTCTACGTATGCCATTAAATCGTTGCATGTAAGTCACTGTTAGAAACTTTTAATACATTAGTTCAATTCTAGATTTATAACTTAATTTGCTGTACAATTTTGGATGATGTGTAGACTGTGATCTCTAATGAAGCTATGCCAAGGGATAACTCAATTCTACTGCTAATTTTACGAATGCTGTCATTGGGGTTGAGTTCATGGGAAATAATACAGACTCAGATATTTAAGGAACCAAAGCTTGATGCTCACGTCGTAACCAAGTTCTTGCCCTCACTTGTGTCTCTGCTAGTGGATGATCAAGTTAGAAGCATTAACACTAAGCTTCCATCGGACGAAAGAGAGGTCGCAAAAACAGTCATTGATCATTCCGGTATGTAGCGTTGTGCCTTTAATATTTATTTTCATCTTTTCCACCATCTGAATCCAGTTTACTTCAACTTTTACTTAACGTATATTTAGGACCGCCACCTGATGCCTTTCAAGCCTATGTGGGTGATTCTGGAGTTGCTGCAACACTAGCCATGTACTACACTGCTCATCTTGCAAAACAAAACGACAGAAAGGGAGTGATCCGCGTTCTCGGTTGGATGGCAAACTGTTATCGTGGACGCGGTTACGATGACACGTTCCTGCACTCACTGGTAATAGCCCAGTCACTTCATCAAACAATTCCCTTTCCCAGTGAAACGCCTAAAAATATTTGACTATGTTTGCCTGCTCTAACAGATCTCCTTCCTGATTGGGATGGCAGATGATTTCTCTCATGAGCAATTTTGCACCATCGTCTTTGATGAGTATCTTTGCCCAGGGCTTCCTCAAGAAAATGTTACAAAGCATCTACTTCGGCTCATTTACAATGTACATGACAAGTTGGGAATAACGAGGTTGGAAAGTCTGCTGAAGACCCTAGAACCAGCCTCTATGCAAACGGAATTGTTAAGATGCACGTATGCAGAATTAGAACAGAAGATCAACGCTTCGGACGAACATGCACCGGCTGATAATGGAAATGATTCTCCAACAAATGATTCAATGGACATCAGTTAGGGCTACATTATTAACAAAACACAATACAGCGTAAATACATTCAATAAGGAAAGAGCTAATAATTTAATGTAAAACTTTGTACTGCTACTACTTTGTACGTTATACTATTTATTACAAAGCTATACAATTATTAACCATTAATGAATTGAACCGATTATGTGAATGTCTTGTCACCACTTCAGACTTGTCGTTTTATAGGCAAGCATCTAGATTGTATAAATTGCGGTTAATTGAGAGCTAATTGCATTTACCATCATCAGCAAATTCAGATTCTCAATAAGTTAGCCGCGGAATGTGTCATTCTTCGGCAGTCTAATTAATAGCCTCTACAGATTCTATAGTTAAAACAGGGAAGAGGAATTGATTCAGATTGAATTGATCTGCATTTCATACGTTATAATTATTTTTGGTACTACTTATACTTATGACGTATGCATTCAATAAATATGAAAAGTATCGACTTCGTTACAAGCGAATTTTAGTGACTTAGCTCGACCGAAACATATCTATTGATGGATAGCTGAATTCCAGAACGTGCCTACAGAAGCCAGTTTGAGCTGCTTAAAGATTATTTATCCATTTATTATTTGCGTGTTGTTGTGCAACCAAATAAACTCACTTGTGGGAAGTAGGCGACCTTAAATTGGTGTAAACAAAGACATTCCATTCAGGCAAGATCTGCACGAGAAGAGAGCAAGTCCCTCATGGGTGGTTTTTTTACAAATCTGCTGTTCTGTCAGACTTCAACTCATACTCAGACATCAAGGCGGATTGTTTGCGGGCGGTACTCGTAGGGCTTGTTGGAACTGGAAACAATCAAGCAACTAGTTATCGAATTCCAGACACACTGCAGGCATTGTATTGTCCGTGTGTATTAGTAAAACTAAGTACGAGATGAGGCAAATTGGTCAAGTTTCGCCCGGGCATTGATTTTGTTTGCAATGAGGTAGAGTAATTAATAACTAACTCACAAGAACGCCTTAAACTTAGCCAGGGAGTTAGATACATCTAGTCAGACGCAATGGGAGAAAATGACGGTAAGTTTCTGTTGACTTTGAAATGAATTTTCAGTGACTGACTGACTCACGTGCTCTATTCAGTGAATGAAGTCATCAGATTACAAGAGCACTTGTCACTCCTGCGATCAGAGTATGTCAAGCTGCAGGTCAGACATTCAGAATTGGAAAAGAAGGTAATATTTTTTTCATCTTGCTTTGGCTTGGCCCACGGGAAATGAATGCGCTGAAGGGCAGGGCTGATGTATTTCTGTTATCTATTTAGTATGTAGTGGCTGTCGCCTCATTGGAGGGAGGGGAAAACAGTTTCGTCTCACGTATCCTGAAGTCTATCTCGAATCTCTTCAATCAGCGACAGTACAGGTGAGATTAAAGCGAAGCATGTCCGTGGTTTCAGATCATTGAAGAACTAATTGCTTCTTTCAGTGACCTAACTATTCAACTTAACTCAGAGACTGTCCCTGCGCACAAGTTTGTATTGCTGGCACGGAGTCAAGCTTGGGGTGTACCGAATTTGAATGAGGTGGATACGTTAGACTGGAGTCATTTCAGGAAGAATGTTGGGATGCTACTCCTGCAATGGATTTATACTGATCAAATTAATTCATCGGATCTGGAATGCATATTGAGCTTGATGAAGGTGGCTAATGACTTTTGCCTGACTGACTTAGTCATGAAGTAAGTTGTAAGAAATAAAAGTTTATGCTGCAGAGAGGCAACCAAGCGCGGCTAGTAGTAATGAAGGAAAATTAAAATTGTAGATGTGAAAGCAGTCTGATTTCTTCTGTGGACCGCAGCAATTGTGTCAAGCTGTACATGACGGCCATTGAAATCTCTGCTTGCCGACTTATTGACCATTGCTCTGCGCTGATGACTACCCACTGGGTATGATGTGTCTTAATCAAGGAAACGAGCTGAACCTGACCTGGATTTTTCCTGATACAACTTCTTCTCACTCTTAATTAGAATGACTTCACGAGAGATGACTTCAAGTACATGCCCGCGGATAGCATGCTGCAGGTACTGAGGTCAAAGTCTCGATTTCCGCTTCACGATGCAATTCGGATGGAGCGAAAGGACGTGGTTATGAAGCTGGTGGAAAGCAATGTACGCTAGAAAGAGTCCTATTGGTCGCGTTCGATAAATGTTATTCAAGTTTCTAAATTTAAATCCAATTTTTTTCACTTTTATAGAGCGTTTCTGAAATTAACCAAGTGGATGATAGGGATAATCTCCCATTAGATTTATCCCTACAAACTAAGCAAGATACAATTGCAGCAATCTTAGTAGACAATGGAGCAAATTTGAATGCAACCGACAAGGACGGCCGACCCTTACTTCACCGTTCTATATTACGCTGTACGTTTTCTCAATCCTTTAAGAAAATTCTTGGGTTTCTTAGTCACCTCGATTCCTTTCCGTAGCTGATGCTGGTGCTGTCAAATTTTTGCTGGAGCAGGGGGCGAAAACTTCCCTGCCCTGGACAAGAACTGGAGAGACTCCCATGCATTTGGTTGCCCGTACGAGCAATAGCCTTGCATGTGCCCAGCAACTGGTGGCAGCAGGATCTGATATCAATATTCAGAGGCTTGATGGCCGGTGAGAACTGTCATTGTCGTTAGAGTGTCGATCAGGGAAATCTCAACTTATAATGACTGAATGAATTACGCGCACTTTACAGGACAGCACTGCATCTCTGTGTGGAGAACAAAAATGAAGAAGTGCTTCAACTACTCCTTAAAACTAAGTTGGTGAGTTTGAACTGTACGACAACGGACGGGGATAGTGCTTTATGGTTGGCAGTGCAACGATACGACACAGACGAACAAATGAATAAGTTTGCAGAAATACTTGTGAACGCAGGCGCTTCTCCCAATGAGGTAAATGCATCCGTTCGAAAAATTCATAGTCATCAGATGAAACTGACAAATTAAGTCTTAGGTTTGCACGACGACTCAAAACTCGCTGTTACATCGCTGTGCCGAAGAAAGAAAAGAGGCAGCTGGAATATTTCTTTGTCGATTTGGTGCAAATGCAAATCATGTAAATACAAATGTAAGTGTGCCTTATTTAATACACCTGTTTCATTTTATGAATTTAAACTCTACTCAATATTCAGTCGTCTTCTTCTTTGTGCGTAGGGGGAGTCGCCATTACATACAGCGTGTCGAATTGGTTTGCCTTTGCTAGTTTCAGAGCTCTTGAAACATAAGGGTGATCCTAGTGCAACTGTGGCTTCCTCTGGAGATTCTGCATTGCACATTGCCATTAAATTGGACCACCGTTCATGCATAAGTGCCATTCTTGCCTACGAATCTAGCTCAAGGCTAGCAGAAGTACTTGATAAGAAAAATTCCGATGGCTTGACTCCACTTGGAGTGTCTCTAAGCATGAAGAATTTAGAGTTGGCGACGATTTTAGTTCAAAGTAAGTTTGCTAAAGTTGAGTGTTTCGAATTTGGTATACTTTATTTGACTTCTGGGATATATCTTTAGATGGAAGCGATGTCAATGCGGTGGACGGTGAAGGACAAACGTTACTAAACAGATTTATCTTAAAAAGAATTCCTGAAGCTTCGATATTTCTTTTGGATCATAATGCAGGAACAGATTCCTCGTAAGTCGTATTTTTATGCAATTATTCCAAGTTCTATTGAGAAGCTCTCACAACCCAAACTCTCTTCTGGTTTGCTTAATCCTTAGAATGCCTAAATCTCATGCTTCTTCCTTGCTGCTGGCAGTCCAGAATAATTTGCCGACAGTTGTCGAAGCGCTTTGCAAGAAAGGGTTCGATATGTCAGTGACCGATACGAAGGGCGATTGCCTTTTATGGATTGCTTTGGAAAACACGTACTCAGAAGTTGCGTCGATCTTAGTGCGGTACGTAGTGGTGAACCACCTTCATCTTTAAAAATTATAAGTGTACTCATCTGTTGCCTCTAGATTTGGTATCGATACTGACTTCTGGGCACAAGACTCAACTGGCCAATACCGGACGTTATTACAACGCAGCATCATAGAAAATAAAGAAGAAACTGCTTGCTTCCTTATCCAAGCTGGGTGCGATGTAAACTCTGTGCAGCAGGACGTTTCAGTCCCGAATCCTCTGTACCTTTGCGCTTCTGATGGCTTAATTACCACTGCAAGGTGCCTTTTAGAGCACGGTGCACAGACAAACTTGAAAGTAATACAATCTGTTCTTCCCAAATATATAAGAATTCGAATTATCTTTCTAATTATGTCTTGTTCCTTTGAATAAGGGTCCAGGAGGAAAAACTCCACTTCACGTTGCTATACAGAAGGGGCATCAAGAAATTGTTACTCTGCTTCTGCAGCATCCAACCACCGACTTGAGCATTCGTGATAATTTAGGATACTCGCCGTTCGCTACAGCTATGCTTTCCAAGAACAATAAGGCAGCTCAATTCATCCTGAGCAAATATCCCACTGCTGCAGAACAAGTAAGTAAAGTTAGTTGTTGGACAGCTAACAGCATTTCTGAACTCATATTAATGGGATGGATGATTTGAATTTGTAATGTTTGTAGTACAATGCAAGAGGAAGAAACTTTCTACATGAAAGTATTTCCGAAGTCAATGTCGAAAATGTCATGTTCCTGCTCTCGATAAACGTCGATGTGAATTCTAGGACGAAAGACTCGAACATGCTCAGTTCCCTCCATCTGGCTGTTATTGCGAAATCAGAACTTTTGGTATTTCGTTTGGTTCATGTTTAACCGTGGATTGTGAAATTGCATGCAATATTCTTTTGTTTAGGTTCGAAACTTGCTGCTGGCTGGAGCGAACATTGACGACAGGACGCCTCAAAAACGAACTGCTCTACATATTGCTGCGGAAAAGGGAGACGCCAATATTGCCTCAGTCCTGCTGGACAATGGTGCCGATATTGCAGCTGTAGACAATGAGATGAACAATGCACTTAGCATTGCTGTGAAGAATGGAAGCTACCAAGTCTGCAAGGTGCTGCTTCTTGAGTCTCACATTGACGCGGAAAGTATCAACCTGAAGGGGCAGAATTCGCTTCATCTTCTTGCCAGGTAATCTTCATTATCATAGGAATCTAGTACTGTACTGTAGCTAATTTCTACTCCCTTGCAGGTTCGGAAAAGAAAACGCAGTGGACATCTTGTCCCTGTTTCTGGAGTGCATGCCTGACTACCCAATCAATAAGCCGGATGTGGACGGAAATACGCGTAAGCAAGTGTCTGATGCCATAAGCGTCAAAATGCTGCAGCTGCAGGCTAACGATATTTACTTTTCTCACAGCATTACTCCTCGCTTATATAAATGGAAACGGAGACTTATGCCGTGCTCTGGTAAAGAATAACGCGGCGTTGGGTGCCATGAACAAGGATGGCATTACCATATTTAATTACCAAGTGCCTACTCGTCAGCTGCTGTACAGGTATACATGCATGGTGTACAGCTGTGCCATGCCACATCTTCCTTAAATGCCCAACTTAGCTAACGCCGATAATTTTGGTTTAGGCTTTTGGATTATTTGACGGAAGAGCCACCATGGGCGGAAGGAGACGTTTGTCTTGAGTGCGGATCAAAGTTTTCGATTACAGTCAGAAAGCACCACTGGTAACTGCTCACAAGGCTTCTCTCTGACTAAATTATGCATGCCTAATTTTGACTCTGGGATTTACAGTCGGCATTGCGGCCGAATCCTATGCAATTCCTGTTCCGGGAAGGACATTCCAATTGTCAAGTTCAATATCAACAAGCCAGTTCGGGTATGTGGACCATGTTTCGATGTTTTAGCTTTAGGTGGTGCGATGGTGTGAAACACCAAAATCAGTCGAGTATTTATAGTCGTAACTAGTGCTTTTAGTTTTCTAGTGAAGCCACTATGTACAATACTTCATTTGCTCACTTTTGTAAGCTTTCTGTCCAGCCTGTAATGATAGCCACGCCTGAGACGTTCGCGAATAAATGAAGGGATGTTTGTTATTGTTCCTGTATTACTATTGAGATTCATTTTATTGCGATAAGGACCTACATCTAAATGTGACTGAAGATAAATACGTAAACTTAGCGATCTAATTTATTCCGGTGCCCACAGAGCATTACATCGTAACTATCAGCTCAACTAAGCACGTTAAGTTGTAGACGTGACGTGAATGATAGCTTCGATGCAACAGAAAGTTAAGGTTGTTCTGCTCAATTTAGGTAATTAGTAGTAAAAATCACGCAACCCTGCTTAACGAAGTTTCATATTTTAGGACATTGTCACAATTTAGTACCTTAGGATTTCCGTCTTTCAGTTGAACAATTTACTCAACCATTTAGACTGAACAAATTTCGAATTTATTGTTGGACTTGAGAACAAAGATGAGTACATGCTAATCACAACAGACTTTTGCCGAATTAGAAATATTAAACAACAATTTGTAGGTTCCTTAAGTCAACTATAAATAATTGTGCTAGGCTAACAAAATCAGCTACATTACTCATGCACTTGACTTAACGAATTGCATAGTCGTGCAGACCAACCAATGAGGTCTGAATTTTTTATTTTTTCGTTGTAAAGGTACAGTCAAATTCTCGTCTTCCATCTTGCACGAAAATCTACCACTATGAGCTTATACTCTTGGTCATCTCGCATGGAGCCCACCGCTGCGTGGTTCAACCACGCCAGCAGTGATCAGCTCTGCGAGTTTGACCAACTAATTACGTGATAGTCTAGATGTATGAACTTATGTTGAAAATTGAAAACGAAATGCACATCCCTCCCTCCGATTTACTTCCTGTTGGTCATGTCTCTGAGTCCAGCCGATGGAGCTAGAAATGCAGACATTTGGTCAGAGAGATATACGACGCGGTAAATACTCACATACACTCTATAGGTTTAAGTCTGGAGATATCAGGGAACAATGCTCCGCAAAAATCAGACAAAATTCAAAGGGCGGTCGTTGAGACTCGAAGAATCGGACTATGACCACTCAAAATAAAGCAAAGATCCGAGACTCCGGGTGTGGGATCGGGCCAAAGCAGGGAAATTACCTTCTCGTTACTGGGAACGTTACTCACATTTCGAAGAGGGCGGATATGATGCAAAGTAAAGCTCAATGATACCTCCACTCAGGCGAATTCAACCAACCAAAGTCTTGCTCATACATTACTGAATCGTTCTAGTTATCGGTTACGGGAAACTAAAACAAGGCATCGGATAAAACTCAAGGAGTCCAGACCTCGTGGTGTGGGTAGTAACTGCAGCACACTAAAACACTCCAAGCAATTATAAATAGTTACGATAAAAGTAGCAACTCAATTCATTGAATCAGTTCACGGTGAGATGGAAGTAAAGATCCGACCGTACCTTAAAAATGGTACCGCAGTGCCGGGTGCACTCAGATTTGTGGTTACAAAAAACTTAATCACAAAATTAGACAATGCAAATGTAGCACTCCACTAACTAATCACACATTATTTAAAAGTCATCATAACTTTGCTTTTAATTTCAATACTGACTCGAAATTCACATTTTATCGTAGCTAAATATAACCGTGCAAGAAATTAAATGACTCTTCTTTTACGATTTTATATAAAACGCTCAACTAGATGTATGCTATCTATTAGTAGGTAGTAGATTACTTATGCTTACTTCGGCACTTCAATAAAGTCAAATACAAATGCAGTAAACAATTAAATACACGCGTAAAACGTGACGAATTCCAGTCGTACAAAACACGAGTGGCAACAAACGGGATAAATAGTAACAGAAACTGGAACCAAGTGGTCCTTGTGTGAATACACTCAGATTTAACTCGTAAAAACTTTGGAATGGCCACTCAATCGTTTCATACAGGTGAGTTTACTTATTAGGTTTGGGGTTCACACTTATTGCAGTAAATCAACATCATGTTTTAAGAGTTGCAGTGCTTTGTTTGTTTAGAACAAGTATTTTCAGATTGCGGTGTAGGAGAAGTAATTTGGTGTAGACCATTCTCTATTCATTATTTATAACTATTAGTACAAACCACACGTTGTTATAATGCTGCGACATAGATGTAGCCAAAGAAAACAGCCCACATCAACACAATCCATTGCGCGTGATAATATTTTTGCTGACCTTCTGCGTATTTCCTGGCAACAAACTTGAGGGTCTCATCCAGGAGTATCACGGGGATAGAGAACTTCATTACTGCTAGCCATTCATCGGTGTTCAGCGGAGTAGTCTGAAATACAGTCTGCACAAAAAAACAAGATTAAAATCGGAAGCTTGTGAGATAAGATTTGTGGAAGTAGGGAAGAACTTACGGAGAGAATTTCCACATACAAGATGACAAAGTGAAGCGTCATTGACAACGCAATTGAGGACATGAGCCAAATATTGGTCCACGGAGGCATTACAACTAGTGACTGATTTTCGGATAAGCTGTTCATAGCGTTCAACATCTCAATTGTGACTAACACGGATAAAGCCATGGACATGGGGTGTGGATCATTAAATACAGAACAGTCGAGTCCCTTGAAGAGCTCCGGGTCAGTGTGGCACGACAAGTGATGAGTCTAAACGCAAATACAATATGCATTTGTTAAACACTCGCCAGGTTCAAAATTCCTGCACTTGAATTACAAGTTGGTAGTAAGACATCTGAGGTCCAGAAGGATGAACCATAAACCACCATGCAGCAGCGCCCACCGTAGCAGCTCCGACGTATCCACCAATTGCCATGTAGCGGAAGAACAGCCATCCAGAAATTAAAGACTCATCTGCCTTCCTTGGTGCCTGTGATTAAAATCGTATAGTATAGTCTTCAAAAGAGAGAAAGTATATTGCCATCAGTATTTCTTGCTTTGTTATTACCTTGTTCATGATGTCCAAATCTGGTGGATTGAAACCCAAAGCTGTGGCTGGGAGCCCATCAGTAACCAAGTTGACCCACAAGAGCTGCACCGGAATGAGCGCTTCTGGCAGACCCAAAGCAGCAGTCAAGAAAATGGAGACAACTTCACCAATGTTTGACGAAATGAGGTATCGGATGAACTGTTTCATGTTGTTGTAAATGGCACGCCCTTCTTCAACAGCAGCAACAATGGTACTGAAGTTGTCGTCTGCCAGCACCATCTCAGCTGCAGATTTGGCGACAGCCGTTCCAGAACCCATGGCAATTCCGATCTCAGCCTGCAAGCAAAATCATGCTCTCATTTGTAACTTCAGTTGCGTTTAATTATCAATTGGCTTTAAATTATTAGCTCACCTTCTTCAAGGCAGGAGCATCGTTCACACCGTCTCCAGTCATGGCAGAGATTTCATTCATTGATTGCAAGTATTCCACAATTTTGGACTTATGAGCAGGTTCGACGCGGGAGAAGAGACGCGAGCGAGCACACGCGGCACGTTGGTCGGCAATGCTAAGGTCGTCGAATTCTCTTCCTGAGTATGACATGTTAGTTGTGTCCTCATCCTCACCAAAGACACCAATTCTTCGGCAAATGGCTTCAGCGGTTGCCTACAAAAAGTACCATAGCATTAAGGTCACTCCAAAATATATTCTCATTTCTAAACTTCTGGGTTGGTGCATTATTACCTTGTTATCTCCAGTAATGACAATAACTCGGATTCCAGCTTCACGGCATCGGACAATAGAATCAAAGACTTCCTTCCTCGGTGGATCCAACATGCCAACCACTCCAACAAAAGTCATGTTCACTTCGTATTGGTAGAATTTGGTCGAGTCAGCAAGTTCCATCTCATCCGGCCTGGGTGGGTTATCAATGGTGGCCAAAGCCAAGCAACGAAGAGTGTCTCGTCCAGTACCATATTGCTTTGTCAATTCCAAGATCTTTGCCCTCGCGGCGCCTGACATCGGAACTTTGTCGTTGCCAATGCGAACGTGAGTGCATCTGTCCAGAACACCTTCTGGAGCTCCCTTAACAAACATCTTCGGTCCATTTCCAAGACGAGATGCTTTCAACGGAACGCAGTATGACGACATTGACTTCCTGTCTCTCGAAAATTCAAGTGTAAATTCCTAATGAAAGTAGAAATTCGTTAGCGCATATTCAAGCCCCTAAGTATCTAGAAAATCATACCTTTCTCCATTTGGTTTCCAGGTCCTGTCTGACAGCGATGGCAGCACTTCTTCTGTCCAAACCACTTTTGTTAACTGCGAATGGATTCAGTTTTTCCGCAAGAACAATTAAAGCAGTTTCCGTAGCTTCGCCGACCTTCTCAAATACTTGCTTGAACTATGAGCAAGAATATTCACAAATTAGGGCACAATT
The DNA here is from genome assembly GCA_009869945.1 of Mesaphorura yosii. Lineage (NCBI taxonomy): Eukaryota > Metazoa > Arthropoda > Collembola > Poduromorpha > Tullbergiidae > Mesaphorura > Mesaphorura yosii. The sequence goes on from WIXG01000036.1 coordinate 259,696, forward strand.
AACGGTATGAGGAAATTTGTCCTTGTTTTCTGAACTAACCTCGTTATAATCAATTGCAGAATCGTTGCACATAATGCAGATGGTACCAATTTCCTGAACCGTTTCGAATTCGCTTGCTTTTGCTTTCTGACCATGTAAAAATACTTCACCGATTGGCTCATATGTCGAACCAGTGATCTCAAACTCATTGAAGGAGATGTTGTTTCCTTCCAGTTTGTCAAATACGAACATTCTGTATTCAAGATAACATTGGAGCAGTAATTAAAACAGATTCGGAATTTCTGCCATATTCTGTCATTTCTATTTTGGAAAAAAGAGGGACATTTAAAACTTTCTCTTCATGTACCTGCTAACCGACATTTGATTTGTTGTGAGGGTTCCTGTCTTATCCGAGCAAATTACTGAAGTGCAGCCCAAAGTCTCAACGGATGGCAAGCTGCGCACGATGGCATTCTTCTTCGCCATACGGCGTGTTCCCAAAGCAAGGCAAGTTGTAATGACTGCTGGTAAACCTTCTGGGATGGCAGCAACGGCGAGCGCAACAGCAATCTTGAAGTAGTAAATTGCACCCTTGATCCATGAACCTCCATGAGCAGGGTCATTGAAATGTCCGATGTTAATGGCCCACACCGCTACACAAATAATTGAGATAACCTAAGCACAAGACGAAGATTCGAAATGAGAATGCGAACAACAACGCAAATTGATAAGTATTCCAGATTAATAAATTACTTTAGACAATTGCTCTCCGAATTCGTCCAATTTCTGCTGCAACGGGGTACGAATTTCCTCAGTCTCAGACATTTCAGTTCGAATTTTGCCAATTGCAGTGTTCAGACCAGTGCCAATAACGACTCCACGTGCTTTGCCTGCAGCGACGTTAGTACCACTGAAGAGGATGTTTTTCTTGTCTTGGTTCACAGCGCGAGGGTCAGGAACAGGTTCGTTGTGTTTGATAACAGAAACAGACTCTCCTGTCAAGATTGACTGATCGATTCTCAAAGTTGTTGACAGAATTTTCACAATTCGGATGTCGGCTGGAATCTTGTCACCCACTGCATTACAATTACAAAAATTGCAAGGTGTCACAGCAATATTCCGGAATTTTGTGTAAACATATTGTTCCAGAAACCTGAAATCTCAACCATATCACCGGGCACAATTTCACGAGCACGGATCTTTTGAATTCCACTTTTATCAGATCGAACAACCTTTCCCATTTCAGGCTCGTATTCCTTTAAAGCTTCAATTGCACTCTCGGCGTTTCTTTCCTAATAGACAAATTAGCAATCAAAACTTAAGATTCTTGATCGTGTTATACATGAGCGTGGTGTATCGAGATGCTTATGGCTTACCTGCCACACACCTACAACAGCGTTTGCAATTAAAATGAGCAGAATTACGAAGGGCTCAACGAAAGCAGTCATAGCGGACAAGTCGTCTTCGTGTTCTTCAAATAATGCTAATACCTGAAGGATTAACGGAAATATTCACAATAAATACTATCCCACAAGCAATTCAGCCCAAAATCAGTCAGTGGTCACTTACAAAGGATATAATCGCAGCAAGAAGCAGAATCTTTACTAGGAGGTCATCGAATTGATCAAGTACTAACTGCCATAACGACTTTCCTTCCTCAGCAGGCAACTCTGAAACAGATAAGAACACCATAAAGATCAAGTGAATTAAGTCTTTGGAATTCCAATTTTCAGAACTCGTTGTCGAGCTTCGATCGTCTCAAAACATGCATTTTCATACTCTTTTAAGTTACACGCCAATGGCATAAAGCTTGGAACATCAAAATTCTGAGATCAAACTGTGTTAATGGTGCCTTCTTTCATAATGCAATCATAATGAATTCTTAAGTGTCTTTCTGGGCCTGAATAAATACAAGCCGTTGCATAAGTAAAATGATGTCATTGATAATGGAATTTTCCTTTGTCTCTTCACTATAGTCCGCGGAATGTCGGAGAGCCCAAAGAAAGCAAAGATTGCAGCTAGTCTGAGTATTTTTGGCAGACGCTCATATTCCCCACGTCTAAGCCTCTATTTTAAATCACAGATCAAATGCAAGCTCTCTATTCTTTCCTTCTGTGTAGCCTTGTGCCCAGAAAAAAGATATCCAGAGGGTTAAAATTAGTATCGAGAGGCCTAGCTTGGCCTTCTCGGTGGCACAGCCACACATATCACCAAACCAATTCTTTGCAACATGCGAATAGAAGGCAGAGAACACAAGGTTGGCAGTACAAAGTCCGTACTCTTGATCTTCTATTTTTTAAAAATGACAAGCATTTAAGTGATTAATCCGCAATTCAGGTCAGCTGCAAAAGCATATGGAATTCATCAAATGGTTTACAACGATTCTTGTTTAAAAACTGAAGTTGGGTATGGAATTGTTTACGAAGTATTCAGGGGAATCATTTCTATCCAAATGCGAGTAAACTCTAATTCGGAACGAAAAATGTCCTTCCTAAAATTTGCTACTATCGAGACATGTACCAGCTTATCAGCTGATTTGAGCCGGAGTTTTCAATTCAAATTGGTGGAGCCCGATGACATTGCCTCTCGTTACACGAAAATGAATTGTGTAAATTGTATGCTCGGTGAATGATAAATATTCGATGATTCGAGCTTCGAAGTCCTGAGGCAGTGAGAAATTTTGGCTAGCTGTATAATTGTCTTAATCGAAACTTCGATTTTGTATGAGTAGGTTAGCAATGGAAAACGAGTTACCATTAGGTCCATATTTGTCCTGGTGTCTTTTGACTTGTTCAGGTGACAGGCCTTTATCCAGATCTGTTCCGAAGTACTTGGTGACTTCTTCCCATGTTTTCATGTGAGCGTCCTCCATGGCGGCAGGAGTGGGTTAATCCCTTTAGGATCTACAAGCAACATAAATTTACACTTCAGTATGCTTTTAGCTTTGGCACTTTGCAGTTCTTATGGCGGGCCTGACTCAATGCGGCGGTACTTGATTACTGCAGTGCCGTATCAGGGCAGGACCCTGGAAAACTCGAATGTGACTCACGTTGAATAGAATAGGCGAAGACGAAGTGTCGTGACTCACGAAGATATCCCCGTGTAATACGAAATAACTTGCAATATAAATTAATTATTCACTCCAGGTTAATAATTAAAGTAATAGTAATTAAACTGGCACCAAAGCAGTTCTTCACTTATGCAGATGACAAATATTCAACAGACGCAGAACATTTTGGAGTCCACACTCTCCTACAAACGAGTAGTAAAGTCAACTGCACGTGACCCTTCCGATTGATTGTGTCTTGTTACTTGTTAACTTTTTAAAGCTTCGTCGATAGAATTCTTCCTAAGTACGTATACCACAAAGGACACCTTCCAAAGGGTTTAGCGTAAAGAAATTCCACAAACTATTAACACAGGCCGAACATGTAATGTTAGAACTTGACACATTCCTTATTAAATGAATTTTTTGTTTCCTGAGTAGTGAGGAGTAAATTATGAATAACTTAAGTTTTATTTCTGCCAGAACTGAGTTTAATTGCAGTCGTTTGATTGCTTTATTTTGCTAATTGTTAACTATTACACGGCAAATTCAGTTCAGTTTTACGGCAAGAGCACCAGCACACACGACTTGGGTCTATGACACGTCTGCTCTGCAAAATTAAAAGGCGCACGTACTGCGAGGTGGTACTGCCAATCCCGTGCATGCATTGAGACCCGCAGACGGGCCACATGAGACGGCTACCAGAGCTGTGAAACGTGCAGCCTTCTGATCTTTGCACGTATGCTAACTGGAAAGCGGCATTAATTAGAACTGCGGGCACGGGCAGTGACGAAAGAAATCCTTAATAGGCATCAGCCACGAGCATAGCAGACTGCTTGCTCAGCGTAAATGTTATCTCCAGATTCGTCTATGGCTGTGGTGAGCAAGTGGTCAGAGCAAACTGCATTAAATCTTAATTAGAGTTAAAGTAACAGTTCCCAGCCTTCACAAATGCAAATCACTGCCGTTGAGCCGAGATCAGCACCAGTCAGCTCGTTACGACGGACGAAGTACGCACGCACGTATTTTACGACCTTTGTTCAAATTAAAAGCTCTGGCTGAAGTATGATTAGTGTGGAGTCTGTCGGTAATGTGGAACGTGGTGATTGGATAATGCATTACGCAAAACCTGAGTGGAGTTCCCTTTCAGGCGTAAGAATGTGGCTCAGAGACTCGCATCACTCTCGAGTTATTTGAGAGCATATTCTTGATGCCAAGTTTCCGATTTTCTGCTAATTAACAATTGCCTTATCATTTTCTCACCAAGCTTGCTATTTTTAGCTTCTGTCCTCTGCCTAACTCCTTTTTTGATGCGAAAATGACAATTTTCAATGAGTCAGCTTACCAACTTTCTCCTTTATTGATGGCTGATCCTCGAAAGCGTTTAAATTCGATCCGACGATGAATAAGTTGTCACTCCTTCCCTTTGACACAACGAAAGAAGATTAATTAAATGAACGCCGACACAAGAGATGAGAGCAGGGAAATGAGCAACGGTTTCGATAATTAAATACATACCAGATGCGTTTAATTTCTGACCGCAAGAAACTTCACAAAACAAACCAAAGTCGGGCATAAACGTTGAGTACGAGTTTAATTACGAGTGAGTTCACGATACCACCGCCTAATTGTCTTAACTACAGTAAATTCAACTTCAGACTCCGCAGTTGTTCACTATCGCATAGTGAGCAGCACACTTGCGTCTCCGAGTTGAATCCACTCACTACCTTAACACGAATGAGGCCTCTTCTATTCCACGGTCACCCTTTTTCAGTTCAGTTTTTGGCACACTTCAGAGATCTGAGCAAAAATTTCTAAATTTAAATCGGATGCCCCAGAGTCTTCTGCTGTTCGCAAAAATACTTTATACGCACAACACAATTATTATGGGAGCCACAATAGCGCAACTATTTTATAAAGGTATCAAGGTTCCAACGAATGAGAGCCGATTCGGCCAAGATGCTCAACTTTGATCATCACTCTATTTCGGATAGCCCGTGCAAATAAAAACTCCTCGAGTCTTACCTTCACAAGCAAGGAGTAAGTAGCAAAAGCATAAAGGCTTCTTGAATTTACAAATGTCAGAATCGTTCTGAACTTTTATGATGGGGGATTTCAAATCAACAATAATTCACTCACGATACAAAATTTAGTGGACATGGGCATAATAAACTGAGACGTCAAGAAGTCAATCGAATTTCTTAGGTGATCGGTACGTCATTTCCATTTCCGACTCTGTCGACATGCGGCCACCTCTTCAAAGGCTTTACTTACAGCCACGCGAAGTCGAGGAGGCAATGATTACGCACGACTAGATGTGTACAGCACGGCAAATCATAAAACAGCTGCGATTCGCAAGCTTTGAATGATTAGTCGTCATTGCTATCAACATGGTGCTCGTATTTTAAGACAAGCAGCCGGTTCCAACGTGAGCCACTCATGCAAATTCATCTCACACGAAGTGATCGCAGGAAAGAAGAAGGTGCTCGTGGCCGGCTGCCAACTGATGGCCCTGAAGTTAGTCAGCTTCACTGAATTTTGTCTCTGAACACTTTAGATCTCAGCAGCAGAACTATTGGATTCAAATCAAATCACGGCTCTTGAAAATATTTGCATCGTTTTCCAAGAACAGAGGAGACATTCATACGCTATATCCTGTCGCTGTCGAGTTGTTTCACGCCAGACACAAGACCAAACTCCGCTCCGTTATGGTCCACAAATGTGCATACTGTTCGAGCACGAAGAACAAGACATGTGCAACTTTAACGAGCAAAGGAAAAGCAATAACTGCATCTTTCAACGATCTCGATGTAAAAATGCCGTGATTTGTGATGAAGGAACGGACACGGGTTTTCGTGTCGTGTCGAATAAAATTTCAGTGTCATGTGGAAATTTGTCCAATGTCTCAGTTCTAACGACCATGACCATGAGGATTGAGACTCGTTGCGAACTCGTTGCTTTGCGCCTCGTCCCAACTTTATCCCTTTTGAGACAAAACCGACTGCGCAACTTGCCCTACTTGGTCACGTCGATTAAAGTTGACTAACAGACAATCATGGATTATACTTCAGGTTGATTGCAAAATTTACTGGTTTGCTAGATTGACATTGACGGTTCAGATTTCTTGCAATGAACTTACTCGTCTAACCCAAGCGCGCAACCATGCCTTGCTATACAGGAAGAATTACTGATTTTCAGTGTTGCTGGCCCGGGCCGACATTCAATGGTGCTGTAGCACGTTTGGTAGAATCTAAAATCCAAGGGTCTAAGCATCAACTAACCGCAAATGCAAAGTGCAAAAAATAAAAATGTCAGCTAGTGAAAAGTCAGCCAGTCACTCTGCACGGTCTAAAAATAGAAAAGTAGGGTCCACAGACAAAGCGAGCACGACAGAAAAAGAAATGCCGAAACAACAGCGAACGAATGAGTAAAAGCAGAAATAAAGACCCATTTTTCATAAGCCGCTGCTCTTACAAACACTCGTATTTTTTATATTTCATATCACCAATCTTGCAGTAATACAGGATTATCTATTGTTCTAATTCCAAGTTAGAATAAGGAAACTGAAAGAATCCATCGCTCGCAAGCGCACATAATGTTTATGAATTTTTCCGCAGAAGAAATTTAAATTGCCTGATTGTCTGACTCTTAACGGAATTACAGAATTAAAGGTGTCGTTTAATGACCGCAAATTGAGCATGGTCTTCTAACCCTCCGAAAGCCTCATGTTTATTAGCATTAGCCAAGAAGATATTAGCTTTAGTCAAGCGTCCAGAGAGCTTATTTCTAGTCAAACCACTACACAATCTCAATTACAACTCCCAATTCCCAAGGCTGTCAGGATGTGAGTGATGGAGAAAGGCTATCGGCCATAGACAAGAAAGAGAAGGCATGGGCAAACAGATGTTTCTTGTGAACATTAATTAAAGTCTGATAACTCTTATTTGACTTGCGTCATGTCCATTCTGTCCACGTTCACGTTCTTCGAGCTTTGAGCAGCATAGTCCTGTGAAGCGATAGACGATAATGGAATCCTCTGGCTGCTAGCCTTCTGCGATTCAGCAGCTTCTAGCTTCACAGCTTACATTGGACAAAGCAAAAACACTCGTTCTCGTGTGCGTGCATCAAATTCAAATCGAATTGTATTTGCATCCATACTGCTTATTCAGAGGTACCAGTGACCAGAGTCTTAGCATTTGCAATAATACGTAACAATAGAAATAATCGCCATTCGCCAAGTTAATTAGACTTTCCTGTTACGACTCCCACGGCCTTGCACAGGTAAAACCATCCATTAAGAGTCTGCTACATTTTGAAGGCCAAATGTGTTGAATATCTTCCTACTCTATACTGCTTCAATGTTCTACAAAATTCTGCCTTCCGCTATTCTGCTGTTCAAATTATTAATCATAACTGAAGAAATAATGCCGGAGTAAATTTGCTGAGAAACCCAAGAAACTGCGTAACCTCGGAAGGATCCTTTTGGAGTCAGGAGCAATGGAGGACTTCATTGTGCATGTAGTCACATGGAACGTTGGCGCCAAGCAGCCCTCGCGCGAAGCTGACCTGAAGCAGTTGCTTGGACTTGACACTCTTGGCAAAGCGAGTACTTATATTAGACTTCCGGACCTCTATGTTGTGGGGTAAAGTTTAAGTCCTAGTAAATCGGAATTTTTACAAGTGTCCTCATCCCATAATGCGCATTCGTTACAGATTTCAGGAAGTTAAATCTCAGCCCCAAAACAGGCTTTGGGACTCCCTGTTCGAAGACCCTTGGACCTCAAAAGTTATGGAAGGATTATCACCATTTGGCTATGTCAAGATACAGACTGCACGCCTTCAGGGCTTAGTCACCTCAGTATTCGTGAAACGATCGCACTTATTTTTCGTCAGAGACATGGAAGCTTCATACACCAGAAGAGGCGTTGGAGGCTTATGGGTACTCTGACTGAATACTGATCTGGAGGAGGCATCTTCATTTTTTCAGCACAATAATATAAATTCATATCCTTTGTACAGGGAAACAAAGGAGCCACTTCAGTTCGCCTTGGGATTCACGGCTGTTCTGTGTGCCTTGTCAATTGTCATCTCACTCCTCACGATGAATTTAATCGGGAAAGAGTTGAGGACTACAAGAGTATTTTAGATGGACAAGTCTTTTCACTGTCGGAAACCTCCAATATTTTGTTCCACGAGTAAGAGATTTCTTTCATGTGCTTAATGAGAGCGGCGATTGTTTAACAAAATTCCTGCATGCATTTTAGTTACGTCTTCTGGTTTGGAGACTTGAACTTTCGTCTGGAAGGATCGCGAACGCCCGATGACATTGTTGAATTGGTTTCTAAGGGTGAATTGAATACGCTGTTGAATGAGGATCAATTGAGCTTGGCTCGGGCAACCGGCGATGCCTTTTCCGAGCTGAAGGAGATTCCGATCACGTTTCCTCCAACTTACAAATTCGAAGTCGGACTCGATAGCTACGATATGAAGTGAGGGTCTACTTGTTGTTGCAGTTTCTATTTTTTGAAGATCAAAACAATTTCTTTCATATTTGAGCGCTTTGATTGCAATTTGCAGGCGAAGACCGGCGTGGACAGATCGAATTCTATATCAAGTGAATGCCAACGTTTATGACAATGTTACGCTGAATGTGGAGGGAATAAATTACACGTCGCACATGGCACTTCGAGCCAGTGATCATCGACCTGTTTCGGCAGCATTTAAAATCAAGACATTCCGTCCCACAATAGAAAAATTAGTTGAATTTGAGGATATTCTGGTTTGGAGACTTGGAGAGAGCAATAAAGTATTCTTCAAGATCAGGCCAACTGTTGACACCTCACCTGAAGATTGGGTAGCCATTTATAAGGTAACAACGAAAATTGGCGTACACGAGTAAATTGGCGAGTGAGTTTCTTGGATATAATTCCTCTTCTGTCGATTTACAGTCGGATTTCACCAGTTTAGAGCAGTACGTTGGGTACGCATACCTTCCACCGCATCAGCCAAACGGAGATCGAGAGACGCCCGACATGCTGGAAAATTCGATCGCTTTCTCCGACAACACGATATCTTCTGCCGGAACCTATGTCATTCTGTACATATCCAATTCGCCCCGCTCAATTTATGGCATGAGTAACATATTCGACGCAATTTTATCCTAAAATATGCTGCCGCATTTATTAACAACCAGTCACAAATAAAATTATTTCGCAATTTATACGGGTGTTTTATCGAGTTGTTTTCTCTCTTCAATGGCCTCCGTCACAATTGCCATGATATGCATCAATTCCTTTTAACGTTTGCCATCTGAGGCAAGGAAGAAGAACGAGGCGGAAAGTGCATAAAAGAGAATACGAACAAAGTTGAAATATTTTAGAATTTATTTGCTGCTCGGGCTTGCATAATGAAATCTGGCAATTAGACCAGTCTAATTATTTTAATTAAGGCGGAGTGAAGTGAGAAGTAATTTATATTCAAGGCTATCGTAATAGTACCAGTCTCCTAATAAATACGCATATCCATTAGAATGAAGGACGAAGAATTCGATTGAAGGATCTAACTGCTCGCAGCTTGAAACCCGTCCTGGTGAAAATTGAAGTTAATTTGTTACTAGAAATTAAGTTACGCTTCTTTCGAAGAAGTGGTTGTTTTAGTGTGTGACGAGAACAGAACGGTAAAAAGCTAATTGACATCGATGCTGTGAACAGTTTCAATTGATCAATTTTACCGTGGAGGTTACTACTTATCAAACTTCCACAGCACGTTAGTATGCTGACATCGGTGTCCAGTTTGAACAGCATGACAAACCGATGTACCTTGTTTAGAAAGATTTCAAGATGGTATCTGTTTGACTCCTCCAATTTGTCAAAGAAAGGAATCACAAGACGAAATTTTACAACCCAAAATGTAAGGTTAAGAAACGTTGATTAAACGTGGGATTCTCTTTACTCTTTTGCGATGAATTTAAATCTGATTCTGTCCTCAGACCATAAATTTTGGGCTTTTGTTTGACATTGATGGAGTCATTGTTCGTGGGAGAAGGGTGCTCCCGTTTGCCCCTGAAGCGTTTCGCCTGCTTGTTGATCGGAATGGCAATTTCAAGGTCCCGACAGTTTTCGTAACCAACGCTGGCAATGTTTTGAGACATGACAAGGCTCAGCAGCTGTCGAATTGGCTCGGTATTCCGGTAAGCCTATATGATAATTTCCTTCAGAGTTCACGGACAAACTTCATAATAAATAATATACTATAACCGTATGGGGTTTTAACTTCCCATTAGATCCACGAAGACCAAGTGGTCATGGCACATTCGCCACTTCGTCTATTCAGGAATTTTCACGACAAGAGGGTGCTCGTTTCAGGACAAGGTCCAGTTGCAGACATAGCAAAGAATTTGGGGTTCACTAAAGTTACAACTTTGGACGAACTCCGAATGGCGTTTCCAGTATTGGATGCGGTGGATCATAAACGAAGAGTCTCATTGGTAATTCTCTCTCGCCATTCCTTTTGAATGTGTGAAAATGCAAAATATGACTCATATTTACTTATTTTTCAGCCATCTGAATTGGAAAAATACTTCCCTCGCATTGAGGCTGTGGTTTTATTTGGAGAGCCAATCAGATGGGAAACTGCGTTGCAACTTCTAGTGGATATTTTAATGACAAACGGTTTGCCAGTTGAAGCTCCTCGAGTCATACCTCGACCGCATCTTCCTATTTTGGCGTGCAATATGGGTACAACGTAAAAGTAAAGATCTTCACATTACTTTACTACTATGCTTAACTTTTCTCATTCGACAATTGCAGATCTTCAATGGATGGCGGAAGCTTGTATGCCGAGGTAATGTTGGCAAAGATTCAAAATCTTTAAGACTAAATCATAGTTTGATGGATTATGTGTCTGGTGTTAAGGTTTGGACACGGTGCATTTTTAGTCTGCTTGGAGAACTTGTACAAGAAAATTACGGGACATGAACTAATTTACACTGCGCTAATCGGAAAACCCAGTGAAATAACTTATCATCATGCTGAGAGGATGGTTGTGAAACATGCGCGTCGAATTGGCATAGAAGAGCCAATTCGAAGGCTTTACGCAATCGGGTAAGTACGAATTAACAATTTTTGCGAAAATTGGAAAGGGAAGAAGGATAAATCGAAAACGATCTGAATATAGTGACAACATCAACACTGATATCTTTGGATCCAACCTGTACAATCAGTACTTGTCTCGCATTCAAATGGTTACTTCAAAGAGAGCTGCAGCTTTGGGTGCGCGGAATATTCATCACTTGTTAGGAGGGGATCCCACAGAATCTATGCAGGAGGCCGAAAGATGTTATAGTATTTTGGTAGAGGTGAGGCCATATGCCATAACACTTTGAAACAATCAGAGCGTGAATAGTATTTCATATCATCAATCTTCTTGCAGACTGGCGTGTTCTCTCAGGAAAGAGAAGATTGTCTTCTGGATCATTCCCCAAGGGATTTCCTACCTGTGGAAGAAAAGTTACGACAGCCTTTCCTCACAACTGAAAATGTTCTGGAAGCTATTAAATTTATTTTTAAGGAAGAATCTCACCTCTGATTCAGTTTTAGTTTAAGATTTAACATGCATAATGCTGGCATTTTACTGTAGTGATAAATAATTTGAACGCTTGTTCATGCAATAAACGAAAGGTGATACTATTACGTTGTTGTTCGTGTCTACGCGTTTCTTGGCCACAGCTGGGGTGAGTGACCGAATTTACTAGATCGTAGGTTAGATACGTAGCACGAGCACGAGACACGTCTATCAACAAGGCGCAAACCAAACCAACATCATGAAAGTGTCAATTCGTCTCCAATGTGCAAGTGACTTTCACCTTACGGTACAAGGAAAAATTGCTCCTGAACTATATAAAGATGCAGGGAAAGTTGTACAGAAGGCGCAACGCTGCGTCATGTGCATCTTTTTGCCCTGTCACAACACAACGACAAGGAAGGACTAGGTTTGGCTTGGTTGTGCATGGAAACCCATCTCAGACTTGCGGTGAGTCATCTGAGTGGGGTACAATTTATTGATTCAGGTTATCGCCATTCCACTTTCTCTGTTCTTTCGCCTATCCACACGTGCTGAGCGCTATGCTGGGTTGGAGTGGAGTTCGGGTTGTCCCGGGTTCTACTTTCTATTTCCATGCATGAAACTTGCTCAAGTCAGCAATGTCCCAACTGCGCACAGCCACAACACAGTCTGTAGTTGTGTTACTGTTCGAGAAGGGGAGAAAGCTTGGGGAAAGAAAGTTAAAACATTTGGCACTGCTATTCCCGAATATGGAACTTAATTGTGGAAGTTTTCATTCCAAACTGGTCGACCGTCGTGTGGTACATTAGCAATCTGACGGAGTTAATGGTACTGCATTTAACTTTGAGTTATTCTAAGATTCAAGGTGTGAATCTCATCCCAGCATTTCCTGTTTAATGATTAGTACTGTTTGGAATATCTGTCGCGCGTGCCCATCGATGCCTTTAGGAAGTGTAGAAAAGGTTCGTCCAATATAGCACAAGCAATTCATCTCACTTGACTACATGCAAAGTTTCTCACCAGTCCACCCTCTTGCCTAGTTCTAAAAAATTAATCAGTGTCTCCAAACCCGACTTGTCTCTTCTGCACCCGTGAACCTGCTCCTCCTCACAATTCACATTGTTGTGTATTAATTTTATTGACAGTTTCATTCCGAGTATCGTAGTACGTTCCAATGGCACGAACCAGCTAAACAATCTCAACCCGCTGCAGCCAAACTTTCAACGTCGATCGTCCTCCAACAGCCGTACACGTACCCTCGAAACTTGCACCTGCAGTCAGTTCAAACAGGTGAATCTTTAAAGTCTATAGCCTGCTTCAGTGCTTCTAAAGGACGCTTTCTGGACGTCCGCGCATTCAAAACATTTCTGCTGACAGTCAATGATTTACTAGTTAAGAAATGAAGCAAAACTGGATAGAATCAATAGAAATTTACGGTTCGACGACTTTTTTGCAATTTTGTGAAATGAATGCACGGAAGATGCACACGGAGCCCGCATCTTGCAGACACTCATGCACCGAAATTGCGACCACGACTTATACAAGAGCTTATGAGCTTCCTTGTAACGAGATGGCAAAAACGGAGCATGAGTCCTAGTTCGAGCTCCCATTAATTTACCGACTCATTGTACAAAAAATGTATTACACATAAGTAAAAAAGAGTAGCAGAGTTGCATGGCATAAACTGAACCAATGCGAAACTCATGTTAAAATGTTTGGCCGGTCGACTGACGCGCAGGATGCAAAAAGTCCTTAGGACATAAACACGTCTGAACAATGTGGAACGATGAGAATTTTTTATTGGTTCGCAAATCAATGCAGTTTTGCTTGCTCTCTAGCTTCTTAACTCATTAAATTATACACTATTGTCTGACGTCTACGTGCAATTTAGAAGAACGAGTTCAGACGGCTGCTCTTGCTCTTTTTAAATAGCCTCATAAAGTTAAACAGAATAAAGTTAAACATAAACATCCAACGCACAAATAGTAACGTTACGAAGTGGCATTGCACATGTATTTCGCGTGTGACAAGAAGCAGTTGCCGATCAGCGTCAGATTCATTCATCATTATCGCCATTCACTTTTCCTTCGGCTTAGTCACTGCTGAAACACAGAGTACTTGTCTATTTCTTAACAAGTAGAGTCGGAGACAAGCAGTATTGAAGTGCCGAACCAGGTCATTCTTCCGTTCAGTTTTGTTTGTGAGCTTGCTTAAAACTCAGCACTGTGCTTGGCAGGTGATTCCGGTGAGCCGCCAATTCCCAGACGGAAGAAGCACCCAGCATACGCTTACAGAACCAATGAATGGATCACAAGGTCTGAGGGACCGAGCACTACCCAACTGAGAGCAACGGTAAGAGTTCCACTATCATTTCGCTGTACCAGAATTTGGCAGCCTATTTTATAATGGGAAGTTTAATTATATGTAATGACAACTGTGTTATTTTCGCCGCCCTGTTCAGGAAGTCAAAGAAAAAGTTCATTTGCGACCCAAAAAATCAATGTCAATGGGGACCATTCCGGGACAGGCGGTCCATGTTCGGTCTCATCGAAGACGAGCTCCGTTTCAGGATTCCGCCATGGAACGTATGTGTTACACACGCAATTTGATAAAATGCCTAATATTTTGACTCAATACAGTAAACTCAATTACAGGTGGTGGCGGCGGTGATGTGATGTCAGAGAGCAGAGAGGACGAACAGCCAAAAAGTGTAACGTTCTTTGCCGAAGAATCAGCCGGGACAATGCATGATTCTGATGGCGCAAAGAATCTCGGCAAGGAGTCCGGAAGTACCGCGACGAACAGGCAAGCAATGAGACTATCATAAATGACATCTGGTGACATAGTTGTTTCATTTGACTAATGCCCGAGAATTACATTGCAGGAAAGAGTACAAGTCGGAGTACAAGGAGAGATTTCGTCCTTTTTCACAGTATGAGTATGTCGATGGGAAATTTCTGAATCGTCGAGAAGATCACGATAGTGACCGGCCTTGGTACACTGAGGTTATTGAGCTCAGAAAGAAAGCAGGAGAGTACAAGGTGATACCTCACTCCAAAGTCCGAAATGCAAATCAATTTTAGGTACACTTTTGCATACGTGTGTTTGACATTGATAGTTTCGAGGTTGGGGAACAGATCTGTGCTCTCCAACACTCCATGCGTTAAATCAGCAGCTTTGGGAGCAAGTTGCAAGCAGAAGCTCTTTAGCACCATTGAGTCTCATGACACCCGCTTCGAGGTTTGTGATTAATCTAATCTTATCCGCCGTTTTATATGGTTCGACATTTACCAACGATACCAATCAGGCTTGAGGCCACGAGAGGCGATTCCGAGAAGGAAAACACGAGGAAAAGTTTCACGGCCCCCAAAACTACTTTCGGACGTCCTCACACTGCTACTCCGAAGCATCCGCTGTCAGACACCGAAGAAAGACACAGGGTAAGTAAAATAGTCTTGTGCCGAAAAAATCACAACCATAAATACAAGTGAATACAAATTCCCGAATGACAGAGCCACAAAGACGGGGAAGTTGCGCACAAGAAGAAATTACTCGACGAATCCAATGCGACGAAGAAATTGTTCCCAAAAATGAAAGGTATCATATACCTCTAAAATCTTGTTCAGGAAGTAAACTTGTTGATGCTAAAGCTCTGATATTTGACTCACACAAAAGCACGTTCGCAGTCTGCTGGTCCGCCGAGTCGATCTCCCCGGAAGCCAATAGCCAGCACAGCGACATCTTCGTCTGGTGAGAAGGATGGTGGCGAAGCAGGCTGGAAAGTCCAGAATGACGCCATTTCTGCTGGCACTCGTTTCAAGCCGTCTCAGAAACATCTTCGGCCAAGTGAGTTTCGTGATACAGCCCACATGCATCAACCAGTCTTAATGCCGTGTGGTTCGCATTTAATCGTGCAATTAACGCGTGCTGAAGCACTAACAGACATAACGAAATAGCTCGTCTCGGCCACTGGTTTTTCTTGGCCATTACATTCTCTTCTCCGCTGCTCGCCTCCAAATGGCATGGTTATTAAGTTATCATCAGCGTATAAAGCCCAGCGCGATTAACAGAAAAATTGATAGATAGAGAACTTTTGGTTAGGAAAAGCAGGACAAGTACTCGCGAGATGTAGAATCTTGTCTGTTAGGAGCAACTAGCCACTAGAACATCACACTTGAGTGCCAAAACACAGTTTAGTGACTTGCACTGGTTATAATTACCTCGCCACTTGTACGTTGATGCATTGCAACGACAAAAGTCTTTATATTCTGGAACGTTCTTGTGCGGTAAACATCGAGTCATTTTTCATGTCTAATCTGTCTAGCTTAACCTCATCTCTGCTAGGATGAGATTCCTCTTCGTATTCCAGTCACACATGCTTTTGTGACCTTTCCAATTTCCTTTCTCAGCCTTCCTTAATGTTACCAGTATTAAGAAATACTTTTACCTTTACTGGTATTAAAGTTGTCGGCTTATGCCCTGGGAAACTAGTCAAATTGATGGTGACAGATTAAACGCTCTATCGTTCTTGTAATGTAATTATTGATTGATTACACAATTGTCACTAACTCTAATCCTTCCACCACTCTGTAAAACTCTTAAAATTGTAAATGCTTCATTCCCATTTTGACGATGCTTTTATGGACTCATACAGCCACGTTAACAACAAGTCCTGGCTCTAGAGCTAGTGACAAGAAGAATCGAGAAGCCATGGTTAGACTGGCCAACAAGCAGCTTTTTAAGAAAAGTGAGACAATTTTAGGAGTACAGAACGTAGTCGTAGTGTAGTTCAGTAAAGAGTTAATGGGATAGTTCTTAATCATCGTGCTTCATTAGTTGAGGGTAAGCGATATGCGTATAGTAGCGGTGTATTTTACCTGAAAGTGTTGATGCGCTCTCCGATTTCGCAAAGTAGTCCCCGTCCGTCCGTTCACGCCTGATAACGTGGTTTCGGGTTTAAGATCAGTTGACTCGGATTTCTGATTGAGATGCTAACGAATGATTATTAACCATCCCATTCTCTTACGTAGAGCTTCAAGTATTAATTCGTTTTACCCCAACACTTTCCTGCATGTAGCGCAAGTGCAAGAACGACAAAGCTTCCGAGTTTGCGGCTTGGCCATGAATAATTGGCATACTTTAATTTGCTTGTCACCGAATACAATTCAGAACAGGTGCAATCATTTATTTCAGGCTTCGCTTCGTCAGTATGTTTATGTCATCGCGCATCATCCCATAAATAATTTTCGCCAATTTTTTAGATTGAACACCAAACATGCAAGAAATTATGTTTCGATTCTGACGCATGCACTCATTTGGTTTTCCTAACAATTTTGTACAGTATTGTGTGTGGCAGGTAGATTGCGAAGTTGGAGTATTGGCTGTTAAAGTGATATGTGAATGGGAAAAGTGTTTTGATTTGGCGCAGGTTCAGCAGACCCAAGTTTTGGGCACGGAGACGTTCCTCCTGTCAAGTCTCCGCCTGAACCAACACGGATGAAGTCGCCGGAGCAGGTACTCGTACGATTTTTCTCGCCTGTATGAGGTGAGCAATAATCTCGTGTTTGCATCTCAAAGGCTCTGGTGCACTCTCCCGATCCGGTGAACTGGACAGTGCCGTTAGACACAACAAAGGGGTTCACAGTCACTCAAAATATCAAAGCAGGTAAGATCCAGATGGATCACAACTACTCCGTGATGACCTGTACATCTTCCATTTTTTATCCCCTTTAGCTCCGCCAAGCCCAAGAAAACTACCAGGTAACTAAACCATGCCATGACATGAAGCAGAAAGCACTTTGCACGGATAGGGATGGCCATCATCGGCAGGGTTTATCAGGTTTACTACATCAAAGCCTACCGCGACTGGCAGTCGTGATATAGTTACCGTAAATGTTAGATGTATTAGGAATTTTGTAGCGCTTAAGTATCCCTTTGTGTTTACCTTCCTGCATAAGTCGCGAGATTTGTCTGATGGGTATAAGTACCAATTATCAATTATGGCTATTATTGTGTAAGCAGTTGCATTAATTCGCACCGACACTAAGCATAAATCATCAATGAGTTGAGTTGGCACTCTAGTTGGTGGTCTAGTTGCTTATAAGCAAATCTAGGTATTTAATTAGAGTGGCGAGGAGGGAAGCCTCATTTCCTAAAGTAACCTGGTTTGGTTTAGTCTAGTAGACATGATACGCGGGTGCTTCGGGTTTTACGCTGTCGCTTATGGGGTGCTTCTCTGTACTTTCTTCTCAGGCCATGAACCCAAGAGTTCGAAACCCGTTACCTTTTCTCAGACCAGCAAGAAGCAAGAAGCAGCCATAAACGGATTTAAGAGCAGCAGCAAGCCGGCAGAGAAGACCGTGGCACAAACTCATCCTGGGCCCACTGCGAAAGTTCCACCAAAGGCCGCTTCGGCGGAGGGCAGAGAAACGTCTAAACATCAGAAGCCAATTGGAGAGATCAAACCTCAAGCTGGAGCTCCAATTCGCTGTTTAGAGGATCCGACGTTTATGTTCGATTCAGCCAAGTCCAAATCTGCAGCTGCGGGTGAGAGTGGGCTGAAGTCGCAGCTGAAGGGTGTGAGAGTGCTGGAGGCACCGGTGGAAGTGGCGCCGAACAAAATTGTGACGGAGGCGGTCGTCCCGTCAATACCGCCACCGGCGGTCACTTCCTCGCAGCCAGCTGCGACTGGGAGCAAAGTATCTGGCACACCGCCAAAGACCAAGAAGGGTGTCAGTGTTCTCGAGGCACCAAGCGAAGGCGCATCTGCGCAGAAGAGCTCCGGACGCTCCAAGGCCTCCGACGTGCTTGAAAAGGCGAAGCATAAGTTTGACAAGTTTTGGGGCAAAAGCAAAGACGAAGAGAAGTAAAGGTCACCAGCATCTCATCTGGCTCGCTTCATAGTATAGGCTCAACAATGTAATCTGTGCTCTCGTCTTTGCTAATTTGCTACGCTTTCTTTACTGGACATTCCAAACAGCACACAGCCCCAACTTCCTACCGACTCCGCTTTCATACTTGAATCTGCGATTATTTGTATATAGCATAAACACTGGCTAATGGCTACCACAAACGAACGGCTGTGATTCTTTATTGGCTTCAATGCGTACAATGTTGATACTTCGCGGTACAACTGGCTAGACGTGTAGGCATAAGACAAATTGGAAGCTTCACGCTTTGGTGGTGGGATAGCAGGCTAAAATGGCGCCACGCCTTTATCACTGGTACAATCATTCCATATTTATAATTTAGTGAACGTCCTATTGAGACAAATATAAACAGAATAATTGTCTAATTACACGATGAATTCGTATTAAGCAATTGTCGGTTGTCAAACTAATTTGTACTCTGGAGTATTCAGATTTCAGATAAGTTAATAGCTGTAAATGTTTGTCATGTAAGCAAAAAGAGCAAACGCTTGTCGGCTACGCCTATTTGGAAATGAACTTGTGCGAGTTTCGCGTTTGAACATTCCCAAGCTACGGCTGTGGTCACTGCTTGTCAATGTCGAAAGTCGCAGTTTGTAAAGTTAGGCAGTATTGCCACTTTATACGAGTCTAGGAAACTAATGTCGAGGCGTCGTCGTTGTCGCTTTAGCTGTAGGTCTATTCGTATTTGCTCGATGTAGCGGTAGCACAGACAGGGATAAACACAATGCTAGAATTGTAAATGTTCAAAGAGATCAATGTACGCTAAATTGTATTAAAAGAATTTCTGTTTAACCAGTTTCAAATTGAGCGTCTTCAATTCATTTTTTTGCAAATCGTCAGTCGAACTTCGGCTTCATAAAATTTACGCAAAAAATATCGCATTTTGTTTTTATTTGACTCGCTCTTCTACCACAACGAAGTAATACTAGTACACGAATGCCAACTCCTAGGGACACAGGATACTACGGAATCCCTTACCTGCTCTATTAACTCTAAACATCGTATTGGAATGCTCTTGATCACGTTTGCAACAAAACACGAACTCTAACTTTAAACTATTAGATACGATTGAACAATGACTATTGACTACGGTGAGATTACAATTATTTCAGTCCGCTGTTCCAACTGAAATGGGTTTACTCTTGGCATCATCAAATCTATCCATCGTCTTCACACTCATCACCATTGTTATTCCCCAGCTGAGAATGCTGAGAAGAATGATGGTCACAAAAATCCCGGACCAGATCCCAATTGAAAAGAAGCCAACGCAATCGTAGCTTGGGCCAAACTTGGAATTATTTTTCATAAAAGCCTCCAACTACGAAACAATTTAGAAGTTTTCAGATATACCAGAAATTAAGAAATATTCCTAGGAAAATCATGATACTCACCTGGAAGTTGCTGAATTCTACTTGAGGAGTGAAGTTTGTTTTGTCTACTGCAACTGAGCCGACCCATGGCCCAAATCGGCTGCAGTGGAAGGACATTTTCAGAGGAGCTGTTGGCTCAAAGGATGATATCATTCGTGTATCTTTGTAGTCGAAAGTGTCTACTCCAGCAACGCCAGTCACTGACAGAAGAAGTCTTGACACTGTCCAGTATTGTTTGCTGATAACTTTCAAAGCCACACTACACACAAAAAACGACGCTCAGGTGCGAACCCAAAACAAAATGCAGATCAGGCATTTCGATGCTTTCACTCTTTTTGCTTACTTAAGGTTGAAGTTGGACACGCTAAGGTCGCCTGTCTTGCTGTCGCTAGCCGTTAATACGAAGCTGCCATCAGTGTCATTGAAATTTATTTCAGTTGGTTGGTTAGGCGTCAGCGTCACATTTCTCCTACAATTAACGAAAGTCAAGCAAAACCCGATTAGCAAAATCCTAATTTCAATTGGTTGGCAAGTGGCAGCTTACCTTGCCTTCCCTTCTCGGTTATCCACAAGAACTAGGCTTAATTTGGTAAAGTACAGCAGGGAGTTTGTCTGGATTGTGAAAGGTGTGATCACATTAACGTCTTGTGCATGAATTAGGCTGTAGAAACTGACGAATACTACGAGAGAAAGATATGGAAACATAGTGATAAGCAGAAGGAATGACTAGACCAAGTGTTTTATTAAGAGTTCACCAACAAATGCAATTAACTGCTGTTTGAAAATATTCCACACTGCAACTAAGCACGATTAATTAAAATCCTCATCACCGCCTTGCGTATTTTACAATTTGGCAGTCCCACCCTTGTTTTTGTCTCGTCCATCTGCACTGTAGTAAATACGTGTGACTGCATACTCTGTCTGTTCAGTTCATGTTCATTTTTGTACACTTCAACATCGCATACTGCACGGCTTGAAATGGGAACTTGCGACGACGCGACGGCTAAAACCACATCTGACTTTTTAATTATCTGACCAAACATTAAACAGCAGATTTTGATATTGCTAAATGATTCCAGATGACGGAACGTCTCCGTTCTAGTAGCAGTCTTGTTACATGCATTTGCTCATTAGTTCGACGAACGATTCGGACTTGTGAAAATATGGCTTCATGACCTATATTCCGACCCGTTCTGATTGCTGTGGTAATCAAATAATGCCGAACCTCGTGCCGTGGATGTCACCGAAAGAATTTTTCATGGACTGGACGTTGTCCTGGCTTGTTCCTGGACAAGTGACGCATCGTTATATTTAAATCATGCCCTTTGGAACTCACACGAGTCACGTTCCACATGCAAAGGTTGAGCCATTTGCAAAAGCCAATGCAAATACGAGCAAATTATGTCTTACCTTTCCCCAGTGTCCACAACACTCGTGACTTGGGTGAACGTCGCGTGTGCACAAACCGATAAATGTTCGTCCAAATAGAGACAGTTTTACTCAACTTACCTGCAGTTGGAGGGCGGCCAGGATTCAGTCTTCATTTAGGCACCGTTCGGTGTTCAACAGTATCACTTGTACTGTTGCGTAATCAGAAATAACTTTTAGTGGTTTTCCGAAAAGTTGATCCTATCAATATTTAAAGTTAAATAATTTACTCTTCACAGTTTCACTAGCATTGGCAAGACTTGTCTACAGATCGTCAAGGTCAGTGGTCAAGTCTCCAGCGCAGCATTTTTGCGAACGTTTAGAGTTCTCGTCAACTAACTTCACCATTCTATAAACTTCAGGTTCTGATTTGGAGGATAAGAAAGCGCCACATCTATCCGTCCATCGATATTACTGGTAAGACCACAACCCCTTCTTGCATTACAATTCTAACTCCTGCTAAGCGTAAGATTCCACTAGAGTTCTTTGGCTTGGTGCGGGTGCTCGTAGTTTCCAACGGGTCCTTGGGTGGCACTTGGGAGAAGCTTAAGATGCGCAATTAAGCAATCGTATATGTCGTCGTTATATGTGAAGACTTGCTTCACGTATCTCAGACACTTCACAGTATTCAGAAGAGGATTTTCCAAGACAGCAGCTGTAATGGCTCCTTTAAGTGAACGACTGCAAGAAATCAATAATGAAGTTGACAAATACATTCGAAACAACAATGTCATGATATTTTCCAAGTCGTACTGTCCTTTCTGTCAGAAGGTAAGCAGCTATGATTCAGGTATTTAGATTGAACTTATTGAACATTGAAGCCTGAATTGTTGACCTTGCGTAGGTAAAAGGGCTCTTCACGAAATTGAACGTTAATTACTTCGCCCTAGAATTGGACAACATGGAAAATGGTAAGCAATTAATTACAATACTTATGGGTAATGTGATGTCAGTTCTAATATGTTTGAATCTGACAACCTTAGATTTTGCTGCATTATTGCAAGAAACTCTAAAGACACGAACTGGACAGGGAACTGTTCCCAACGTATTCATTAATGGACGTCACATCGGTGGATGCGATTCAACATTCAAGATATATGAGCAAAATAAACTGTTGCCTCTGGTTCATGGCGCCAACAGCACCAACGACGCCAACACTCCGATGGATATTGAGCATAACTTTGATTACGATTTGATAGTGATTGGTGGAGGATCCGGTGGACTGGCGGCGTCAAAGGTACTTCGTTTCGTAACTCTACTGCTTTATTCATAAGTCTTGTTCAATGGGAAGGAAACAAACACCACGAATTACCATATTTGCAGGAAGCAGCCAAGCTTGGGAGGAAGGTGGCTGTTTGTGACTTTGTAAAGCCCACACCGATTGGAACTGCATGGGGACTCGGAGGCACTTGTGTCAATGTTGGTTGCATCCCCAAGAAACTTATGCATCAAGCAGCAATTTTGGGTCAGTCTAACGCCGATGCCAGTGCGTATGGTTGGGTCCTGGACGAGAAAAGTAAGGGGATAAAGTTTGTCAATTACCAGGCAAATCAAGCAGTAGTGGCAGGCGTAGCAGTTTCTGATTCTTTTCATTCCCGAAGGATCCCACAAGTGGGAGACACTAGTGGAGGGCATTCAAAACTACATCGGTTCGTTGAATTGGGGATACCGTGTTGCACTTAAAGAGGCAAATGTGACTTACCTGAACGAATATGCAGAATTTGTGGATGCAAATACAATAAAGGTAATTGCTAAGCTTATTTTAATTTTGAGGAGGCTGCAGGCCTAATGTTCGAATTGTTTTTTTTAATTATAGGTAACAAATAAGAAAGGAGTTGCAAAGACAGTATCATCACATAGCTTCATTGTTGCCTCTGGTGGACGACCTCGTTATCCAAGTGAGACCTTGACGACAAAACCCGAAATTGTCAACTAAGGGACATTCCTTTATGCTGATTCGGTCTTGTCTTGACAGATATTCCTGGCGCTCGTGATCTGTGCATCACATCAGATGACTTATTTTCGCTCCAATACCACCCGGGCAAGACACTTTGTGTAGGTGCCTCGTACATTGCTTTGGAGTGTGCAGGTTTCCTTGCCGGTTTCGGAATTGATACGACAGTCATGGTACGTGTAATCAATCTACCGCTAATTCAACTATCGAGCACTAATGTGTCCCCGATGCCTTCATTTCATAAGTGGTTAGAGAAAGAGAGAGGCATGAATTAGAAAGTAATTATTTTGATCTTTCAGGTGCGCTCAATTTTGCTCAGAGGATTTGATCAGCAAATGGCAGAAAAAGTCGGCGAGTACATGACAGATCATGGAGTCAAATTTTTGAGAGAATGGATTCCAATTTCGATTGAAAAGATTAAGGATGGCAACCCTCCGACTTTGAAAGTTAAAGCTAAAAGCTCCACAAGTGATGAAACAATGGAGGCAGAATTCAATACTGTGATTATTGCAATTGGGAGAGACCCTTGCACACCTGACTTGAAAATTGAAAAGGCGGGCGTACACCTTAATGCCAAGTAAGGAGCCAAACAACTGTGGAACCATATGCAACTGTGACTGTTATACTTTTCTTTAATGTGCTTGTTAATATTCAGAAATGGGAAAATATTAACTAATGCAGCCGAGCAGACAAACGTACCAACCATATTTGCAATCGGCGATGTTGCGGAGGGTCGCCCAGAGCTAACTCCTGTCGCCATCCAAGCCGGAGTTCTTCTTGCTCGCGTAAGGATTGAATTGTTCAAAACCAAACGACATAAAGGCATACATAAACATTCAACTGTCTTAAATTTCAGCGATTGTTTGGTGGATCAAAGACACTCATGGACTATGACAAAGTTCCAACCACAGTATTTACACCATTGGAGTATGGTTGCATTGGGTTGTCAGAAGAACAGGCTGTCAGTCGATACGGAGAAGATGATGTGGAAATCTATCATACAAATTTCCAGCCTCTTGAATTCGCTCTTCCGAAGCGAGACGAGAATAAGTGCTATCTTAAGCTTGTTTGCATCAAATCAGAAAATGTAATTATCATACTCCATTAATATTTCTTAGCCAACTATTTATCTTGTAATTGGATTCACGACACATTTTGGTTTGTCTTGCAGGAAAAGGTTGTGGGATTTCATTATCTGGGACCAAACGCTGGAGAAGTCACGCAAGGATATGGACTGGGAATGAGGCTTGGAGCCACCAAGTCAGACTTTGACTCTCTAGTTGGCATACATCCAACCTGTTCTGAAGTACTTATTACTTTCTTTAAAATTTCGGCATGGATATGAATGTGTTCAAGTTGAAAATAATACTGAATTGTTATTTTGTACAGACATTTACGACTTTGGAAATCACCAAGTCATCTGGTTTGAGCTCGGAGAAGAAGGGTTGCTGAGGTTAATTCTTGTGCTGAACATCTCCACTCCAACGGAGCATGGGTCAGCACATACCACTGCAAGTCATAACCAACATGTGTGGACAGTGTCCACGTATGACTAGAACGCTGTAAACTCACTGAGTCGGCGTCTCTTCGATTTTTGTTGGTTTGATTTTAGTACTTAAATTTTAAGTTAGCCTCTTCCTTTCCTTCTATCCTGAAAAGCAAATCCACAATTTCTTTCCTAATACCTGTCATCTCTGTATATTTTCCAACATATGTAATTAAAATTAACAATGTACGTATCCACAGTTGATCTGAATAAATTGGCAGAATTGGTCTATCATTAAATTATGAGGTTGAGTGATCAAGAATGACAAAAAGAAGACTACCTGGAAAAGAAACTGTTCAAATTTTAAATAAATCATTTGTTTATTTTTTTGGTCAAATGTACATATACAATTATATTTAAATACACTCGTAACGCCTGAAATAAGAAATTCGTCATTACAAACATTGCATCATTCCATGCCCAGTGAAACCACGATGAATATATACTAATAAAGAAATTCACACTTGGGAATGCGATGGAGCAGAAAACGTAGTAAACGCTTCAGTTCGTCTTCTCCAACTCCTTTCTTTTATTTGCTAGCCTTTCCGCTTCTGATTTCCGTCGGCGGCGCCCATCCATCATTCTGCCGTACAGTCTCTTGTGCTTGTTCTTCATCATCATGACACGGAGTCGATATTGCTCCTTGCTCTCCTCCGCCTTTTGCTCCATTGTATCACCTTCTTCCGGTTTTCCTAATTTCGCTTTCATCTGGTTTTGTAACAGCGTACGGGAGGAAACCTCGTCATCTGCGTCAGACTGCTCTTCTTCGCTGGACAACTCTGAGCCGCTACTTCCAGCGTTCTCTTGGGTTTGCGATTTCTTCAGGGTGGAGGCGAAATCAGACTTCGGGGCTGTGATACCATCCTCTAAGCTCATAAATTGTCTCTTTTCTGGTGGAACATAATCACCTTCTCTCTCTGTCAAGAATGGCGACACGTGCGACGGCAAAGTTGCCCCCGGAAAGTAATCCTCCACCTTCAACAATTTTCCAGCATTTACAGAGTCAAAGACCCACTGCGGCTGAATATAATACCGAGATAAATGTTGCGTGCTGGACAACTCTCGGTCGACGATTTGATGTGTTATGCCAGGATTGCTCTCACCTAGATAGCATACGGAAAGGAGGTCGTTTAAATGAAGAATTGCCCCCAGTGAAATAATACTATATGTAGTACAATGGCTGCTCGACTCACCAAATGTGGCACCAGCAAAAAGCGTTTCGTCCCAGGATACTTGTCCACCGAATGCTCGAATAATGAACGTCAAAGGCTCTCTTGGTACTTCCCGGTTCAAGAAGAATTTCAAACCTTCGAACATCTTTTTCGTTTGTTGGGCTATTTCTTCCTGCTTCCGCATTTCTTCCAGCGTGTCACCAGTTCCAGTTTCTGTCAGTTGTTCAAAGTCAAGCGCCCCGTCGTCGATAGCATAATCGTCAGTAGTTTTCAGAAGTATCCGATTGAGCGCAGCGACGTGCTCATCCACCATACTCTCACTGGACGAGTTATTTGTACTGAACCCTTTGTTGAAAGGTGACAGTTTCGGAGGATAACATAAGTTAAGTGAATGGTACAAACGGAAATTGATAAATCCAAGAAGAGTGCAATAAAATTCAACGAAGGTGGCCATGATTCTGAAGTCGACTTCATCTGGTGATTGAGGCTGAAATCCGTAGTTGTGAGGAATTATCCATGTAATTGTTTGTCCATTGACCACTGCCTGATAGTAGTAGCCCTTCACAGATACAAATACTTTAAGAAGCGCTCTCGCTTCGATGACATAATGCAAAAACTCGATGGTGAGTCTTCGGCACAGCGTTGAAACACCACCGGGCACAAATCTGATACTTGGAAACGTCGAAAATAGAAAACATAAAGTGAGGCAGTCGTCCAGATCGCGCAACGCATCGATGAACGTTGGATATCTTTCCTTAACAATGTGGTCTAGTGAGTATGTTGGCTTATTTTCCATCACTCTGCTAAGTTCGTCCATGTCTCTCAGCGCCCTTGCGCGGCTTTTCTTGCGTAGATATACTTTGTGCTCACGAAGTTTCCAAAGTATGGGCTCTCGTAGAAGGAACTGAATGTCTTTCTTCAAATATAGAGTCTTCTTGTCAGTGGCTCCTCTTTGAGCCTTCTTCCTGTTTTTTGGTTCTCTGGGATAAATGCCTTTCAAAATACATAAGCGTCTGAACATCTTCAGGCTCACTTGCAGCTTCCGAAGAGCCTGCTTCCGCGTCAGATATTGCGAGGCCGCTCCTGACTCATACTGGAATAAACAGATAAAGCACAATTTGGCATAGGTCAATTTCCGATATTATATTCCGAAGTCATTGTATTTTATTTTATTTAAGTTCCCTTACCTTCTTCAGAATTTTCCCCATGGCTTTCTATTAAACGTCGAGTTTTCAGGATAGATTTACTCCTGGCTACAGCTAATCACAAGGCGATTCTTCGAGGGTTCAGTTCTTAATTAGCCTGTGACCAAAGAATGAAATGACGAATTCCCGTGCCGCTCCTGCAGAGAGGTTCAAATCATGATATAGAAGCGCACGTGCGTATTTGCCCTTGTGAGTATTCACACTAACGAGGTAGCATTTGAGTTTGTAAGTGCCGCGTCGAATGCATGCAATTCACCTTCTTCGGCCCAGAAAAACAGGGTCGCATAGTGGCTTTACAAGCAAGTTAAAGCTGGATTTTCTCAAGTTGAACTTTTTATTGTTTTTATTCCCTTTATAAGTACACATATTTTAATAGTAATCAAATCACTACGATTATTATAAATAGAATGACGTTATACTGATTAAAGAGAAATCGTTAAAAGTTTCTAACACTTTTTCATGCACGTTTCTTGCTTCCTTCTTGAATTGGTGAAGTAATAACAGCGGCTTCCATGCTTGAACTTAACTCTCGTCGTAAAGAGGAGTTTCATCTCCAAGGGAGCTCTCAACCATCGATCTTGGACTGAAGTTGGTTCTTGGAGTAGATCGGAGACTCTCACGACCGGACTTCGGCGACCGATGAGGTATGAAATTCAGAGCGGAGGAAGACATTTGCTGTGTCTGCAAAATTTACATAAACAATCGAAATTCGTGCTGTGTCGGCAGGCCGTAAGTGGGATAATACCTTCTGAATTCCCTCGATTATAACTTGAGCAGCGTCGCGAGGTCCCGCGCGAGATCCACCTGGAACGTTTCCACCCATGCGTGAGCTCAAACTCGCTCCATGAGCTCCTCCCCTCGAAGCACCTGCGTGTGGCCGCTGCTGAGACTTTGCCCAGGCCTCGGCTGCCTTTCTCCAGTCCAAATTTTCATTGCCAGGATTTCCTCCGGGCCTGCTCAAGAAACATTCAAGCCATGAGTCAAGAGTTCACTCCAAACTCTCACGACAATGCTACGTACTTTGGTGTTTGAGAGAACCGCTGCTGTGGAGTCTTGTAGCCTGGGGTAACAGTGCCAGGATGAGCGAACGAGTTATTTGTGGAAGTCATTTGTTGTACAGGGAAGCGAGGAGTGGTGCTCGCTTGGAACGGCGTCATATAAGGTGTCTGAGCAGTGGGAGTGTATGGCTATTGGGACAGGAAATACACAATTATGTCATGTTAATTCAGTACTCCCTCAGATTCTAGACAAATGACAATCGACTACGCCTTCCGGCTCTGCGTACCGTATGTGATGTGAAAGTGGAGAATGGAGTGTAGTTTTGACCGGGAGTGGTGTAGTGAGGCGTTGTGCGTGCTCCAGCCTGCGACATTGCTCCGAAGACACTTGGTGGACCACCAAGTCTTGTTGCTGCGTCTGTAGTCAAATTGCATACGTTTGTAAGTAACCCCAGATACCAGTTCAGAATTCACACTCGAAAGCGAAACGCTTACCGTTGATGACAGATGCAGCGTATGGGGTTCTGACGGGGTTTGGTGTGATCCCGACAGCAACAGACGGCGGCGCCTCGTTGTAGTGTTCTTTGAACCACTTCAGTACATGATTCAAGGAATCGAAATTAATTTGCCGGAATCTGAATCCCTCTGGTGTTATTGTGATAAACTCATGATGAACGTTGTTGCGGGGCAAATAGGATATCAGGAATTTGCCAGGATATTCTTTCGCTGCGTATATCATGTAGTGTATTTTGTTTGAACTTTTCTTCTTCTCTTCCAAAAGATATTCTTCGGCAATTTGCCTGTTTCCGCCGCTAATGTGCTTGTAGTACTTGAAATTCAGTATGTCTCTAGCGTGGGATGCCATCGGGTTCACATGTCTCGCGATGATTTCATCCAAATCTTCGAATTCCTCATTTCCAATCCATAAGCTCTGGCCCAAACTGAAGGCGTTCTCCTTGCCTTCCTCCCTTACGTCAATGTGCTGGTACACTCCGTCAGAAACCTTCCAGGTAACTGTCAAATGATCCTGACCCTGCAATACGCACAATGAGTTGTCAATGGACTTTCAGATTGCCGAATCGAATCAGATCATCGCCGCAAGTTAACTTCTTTCTGCTTTTACCTTGCTGGAAGGTCTCACAATAACTTCCCCTTGATCCATTTGTTCCATTAGCTTCTCGGACTCGCGATAAGAGATGTTTTTGAAGGACGGATGAACAATCACTCTTTTAACGTAAGTTTGCTTAAGTTTGACCTTCTTCATATCTTCCTCCTTTTTAAGTTCCTTGTCCTCACTCTCCTGATCATAGTACGGATCTTTCTGAGGCCTGAGGAAGGTTGCAACAGAAATGAGAACGCAGTCAGCAATAAATGGACTCAGATGAATAATTCTCTTCAGCTTACTTCCATTCGTTTCTGATATCCAGCAAGTCCGAAGTTCGCGAAGTGCACTCTATATAAAATCTCTCCGTATCAATCTTGGTAATTCTGCAATGAATTGTCTGCCCTCTCTTTACTCGACTTTCGGGATTAGTGACCGGTTTATCCGATAGCTTTGCAATTGGTATGAAGCCTCCAATGCCGTTGTCCAAGCGGACCCGCACACCTGTCGCTTGACCGGGACAAGCACCAGCGTCGAAGTGGTTCCAAACCTGAAATTGTTAAACATTAGATTCCATGATATTCAGGAGTTACAAACCATGCATATGAAAGGGTCGTCATTACTTCAGACAAGTCCGGAAAGTCGTTCTTCATGCAAAAGGCACACTGCCACATTCCAGTGTCCTCATTGCGCATAGGAATTGCGTTATCCAGCTGTTCTCCTTGAGGCTTCTTGTGCGAAATCCCTGCAGAGAAAGCTCGTTTTGAATAAGAGAAATATGAGAAAATAAACTTTCATTTGTACAGTATTGTACCGACGACATTCGCAGTCACCAGTTTTCCAATGTACAGTGACTCAGGAGTTTCCTTCGTCAACATATTGAACAACTCCTCGTCTCTCGGAGGTTCATACTCGAGTCGTAAATCCATGTATCGATTGTTGAGCTCAGAGCGAATGTCGTACAACGTGATGCTCTTATTGCCGAATCCCTGTTCGACAAATCAAATCGGAATAAGTGACGTTCAAGGAGTCTATTTTCAACATCCATTGTTTTAGTAGTTTACCTGTCGCTCAAGTTCTTCAGCGAATGCATCCAGGTCCAAGTCTTTGAGTCTCTCCGGCGTTTCTAAAATCTCCTCGAGAGCTCCAGCCGGATTTGCATCTTCATCGTCGTATTCCAGAGCATCGACTGCCATTTTTCTGGCCCACTCATACGTCTCTGGATGAACCCGAGAGCCATCCAAAACCTCGACGTAGGCTTCAGTACTGTACGCATAAATTAAAATTAAATTCTCAATCAATAAATGAAACTATGCGACAGGAGCAATGTAGAAGGAGCTCTGAAGCGGCGCTCACCTATCACCCAATGAGTTTGTGTCGATTTTAATAAATCCCGAACAATTAATGAATATCTTCGGTCCCATGTGGCAAACAGTAATGAGCTGAGTTCGATTCTCCAGTCTTTGATTATTTTGCTTGAGGGACTAAATTACAAGAAAAGTTGAAATATTTGTTTTTAACTTGCCTAACTTATGTCACTTATCAAGTAATATCCTTCAACCTTAAGTAATGCGGCTGCTTTCCGAACTCCCAAGCCACAAACGAATTGAACAAGATTTGCAGAATAGGGACACGAGATTGCACGGTTGACATCGACGCCAACTTCGTTTGTCCGGTTGACGAACTCAAGCTGCAAGTACTCGAGAAGCTCGTCCTTAGGCACGTGATCCTGTATGGGTATTGGCAAAAATTTAGTGAAGTTAACTAGTGTTGGGATCACTTCAACCTTTAGTTTTAAATTACCTGAAGAGTGTGAAATTTCATGCACAAGATTTCATCGTCCGCATTGCATAGTTGAGAGTACTCAATGAGTGGATCCTGCATTCTTCTTCCAAGGGACACTGCCTCGCGAAGAAGTAGTGGATATTCTCGAAAGTCGTTCTAAGCATAAAAAGCTCAACTTATACATCAATCAACAAACTACATTTTTGTCTAGTTGAAACTCTTGAAACCACTTAACCACTTACAGTAGCTTTGATGGAGTTTGCGTAAATTTTTGCTTGTTGATTATCGAGGATTTCAACGTTAATGGAAGGAAATCCATCCTGGGCGCACAACTCGCTCACAACACAGCGCAGATCCTCCTGAATCATAATTGCTTCTCTTGACTCTCCCCCGATTACAATCACATGCGGTTTCTTCTGACGAATAAAGTTCTTAATTGCCAGCAGGTCGGCTTCCTGAAGACAAAATTAACTTTCAAACTGGTGCGCAATTTAGCATGCACATGCAATATACATGCATTAACCTTTTCTAGGCGATCAGACTCCTTGAATGCGGTTTTGTATTTTGTGATATTTTGAACTCTCAGATAGTCCAGTGGTTCTCCATCATAATTCACGAGGCATGCAAACGCTGCTTGCTCGTAATCTGGAACGAAAGCTATGGATAGCACTTTAATCCCTTTCACAGTATCCCAGTCTTCGTCCTCCTCGTCCGGAAACGAAACCTGGTAAGGCGCGACCTGAAGGGAAACATGATTTTTAATCGTCAGGTGAAAGCAGACAAAATCCGGGCATCAGTGACACCGACCTGAAGCCAGTGGTGCATCTTCAATGCGCATGCTTCCAGAATATGCTTCTTAGCCGATTCGAGTAGTTTGGCTTTTAGTTCATTTCTCAAGACAGGAAACAAGAGCTTTTCCAGAGCAAACTCGACGCATTCTGCTCGTATGTTGTTCCATTCTTGCACATTTTTACTGAACTCATCCTAAGGATAAATACATCGGTCAAATTCTGTTCTAAATTATGTAAACCACTTTCAAAACTGCCAATGCAAAGATACCTTGATATACAACTGCTTAACTTCGTCCACATAATTCGGTGAAGTCATGCCTTTGATCGTGTCACCCAGCGTTATCTTAATCAGCTTGTCGTCTTCAGCCATTTTCAGTCTCAAAAACTGGTCACCAACGAGATCCCTCACAGGTTTGCCTTTGACGTACTTCATTCTAAGATAAAAGTACACAGTATGAAATAAGTTAATTCTTTCGTAGCAGGTGACTGCAGGAGCCACATTGCGTTTATTAAAAACCTGTAAACTGGATGACTCTCGTCAATTTCTTTAAACCCTTTCTTAGTTGGTGACACATTCAGCAATGCTCGCTCATAAAATACTGCTCGAACGGTTTTCCTGACCAGAGGATCGCGTGAAATTTGTGTAGCTACCATAAACTTTGCGGCTTTAAGCACTTCCTCGGAATCCGAAAGGCGCCTGAAGTTTCCCATAAGAGCAACAGTTTAAACTGATTTCAGACATAATATTCTGCTATTTTAAGAAGACATTACGTTGTGATATGATCCAAGGCCGCTTCTAGTGGACTCACTGGAAACTGCTCTATCTCGTGCCGCTGATAATTGACAGTCAGATTCTCTGCAAACTGCTCCGGAGTCAAGCCAAATTTCTTTGCAAAACCATCCAATCCAAGCTTTCTGCATAACCCATAAGTTCCTCCGCCAACATTGCGTTTAATTGCAGCGTCCTTCTCTTCCGGTTCCTCTGGCTCAACTTCGGGCTCCTCAGCCTCGGCTGCTGTGCCATTCTCCGTCTCTTCGTTATTCTCTCCGGTGTCTTTATCTTTCGGTTTCGCACGCTTTTCCTTCTTTTTCTTTCGCAAAGACTCCTTCATGCTAGGAACTTCGTGCGAGTAGTACAAGGCAAACTGCATGTACATGTCCTTGAATTCTTCGTGGTTGTTAATCTTTCTAGCTCGTTCAATGTCTTCCTCCGTAATTAAGCGAACATTCTCCGGTAACGCATCGTTTTCAATAATGATGTCCTCTTGATACTCTTTCATGTTGCTGAACAGGGTAATCAACTTCATCTTTCTCGCTCGTAGTTGAGAAAACTTCGCATCGAGTCTATAAATATTCCACAGATCATTCATAGACAGTTCTGGCTGCACGTACTCCTTTCGGTAGAAGGCGATGAATGGAACTTCAAGATGTTGGTTTCTCATGAATTCCAAGGACTTGCGTATTTTGGCGACTGTTTTGAGCTTGACCGGGTCCGATTCCTTCTCTTCAGTCCCCTCAGCTTGTCTATGTGATGCAGAAGTACTTTGAGCTGCATCCCAGTCTTCATCGTCTCCTGCCACGGTCTGTGGCTGCTTTTGAGCTGGAACTGCTGGTGTAGCGTCCCAGTCTTCGTCGTCATCAGCAATCATTGGAGCCACAGATTTAGGTGCAGCCGGTTGAGATTTTTTCGCTGGAGCTCCCGTAAGATTCCAGCCTTCGTCGTCATCATCAGCAACTAGTATTCCCAAATATAATTAGTCGCAGGTCTAGCTTTAGAGTTTGAATGGGCGTGGACCGTAGAAAAGGTGTCTCACCTTGGCGCTGTGATGGAGCGAATCCATCTCCTGGCCTATCTTCATTTGGCACACCACTAGTCTGGGGTTTGGTGTCAGGCTTCTTAAACGCACAGTCGTAAATCCACTCTGCTTCTTCGTCCAATTCTTCATCCCCAGCAGCAACAACAGGAACAGTTCTCAATTGCATTCGTTCAGGAATGTCGGTAGTCCTTACTCGGTTATCCTCGTCAGTAAAGCCAGCGCGCGCCAATTCGCTGGGCTCATAAATCTCGTATATGGACTTGGGCTTCCGTTTCCTTCGTGGGGTCTTTTTTGATCTCCTTAATTTCAAAGACAACTCATAAAATCACTTCTATTGCCACGTTCTTTGACTTCGCTACCTCAGATTACGTTGCTCTTCATTCTCGTACTCGTCTTCTTCCTCCTCCTCGTCTTCGTATTCTTCCTCATCGTATTTCTCAAACTCATCATAGTCAAAATCAACCCCAAATATGTCTTGGGCTTCTTGCAGGCTTGTATCGGCGAAAATTGGTTTCCGCTTCTTTCTCTTTTCAGTAAGTGGCCTTCCATCATCGTCGACTATGAAATCATCGGTCTCTGAATATTCCCCTTCACTTTCTTCTGAACCATAATGAGCAGCTGTTTCAACCGGACGAGGTCTTTCTTCTTCCTGAAGTTTTAGAAATAGAGCGATAATTACAAATGTGCTATTTTTTGCAAATGTGGTTGAGTTTGTGAGTGAATTACATTGTCTGATCCTTCAAACAACTGATTAGCAATCACATCTCTGTCATCATGCGCATCATGCGCTTGGTCATCATCAGAGTCTTCATCTTGAATCCTTTTCAGTCTCTTAAATTTTTTCTACAACACCAAAATAAAATCAGATCTTCAGGTCAGCTAAAGCGGAGCCGATCTGCAGAATCCTATGTACTAACCCGTTGTACTTTTACGCCCAGATTTTCCTCTAGCAAATCGTAATCCTCATCAGATAGACGGTCGTCGGAGTCATCATCATCACTCTTCTTTCTCTTTCGAGAGCCATCGGACTCATTATCACTCTCGTCCTCAATCGGAGCGTCGTCAATCAAGTCCTTCACTTCTTCTCCATCATCTATATATCAGGTCAAAATTTTTTGCATATGTGTACTTGGATGCTTATAGTTCGGTTTTAATTGTTGTGCAACATTGTAAAATTAAGTTGCAGATTTCAAAGAATATGATGTGTGAAATACCTTCGTCGTCCTCCTCATCATCATCGCTTTCGAAAGTACGCTTCTTTTTCGCTTTCTTTGAACTGACGTGAGATACCTCCATTTCCTCCTAAAACAAAGGTTACAAGTTTAGGTCAGCTAGTCACATCAACCGTATAGAGTAGCATTGATGCTTCTAAAATATACAATTTTCAACATACATCGCTATTCTCGGAGGTTTCTTCAGCCTCGGATTCCACGAAGTCTGCCATTGTTTTTTGATTAGTTAAATTGCAGTCGGGTCTTCTGGTAATCTATAATATTGACCAAGGACAGAAAGCATTATACTCTCTTGTATATGGCGTATGTGTGAGCGTTTATGTTGCTCTCTAATGTATACGTGGATTAAACGATGCAATATGGCATTATTGCACCTCTACCCGCTATCCGATTAATTTATTCGTATCTTACCAAGAACAGATGTGCTACAAGATAAACTTCTTGAACCTGAAATTAATCACTATAGTCCATCACTGTGACTCACTGATAAAATAGTGTCGGGTGCCACGCACGCAGTATGGATTACTGATTAACTAAAAACCGAAAACACCGTGGTAAAATTTGTCGGAAATGCGTCTGAACTTCAGCAACTTTCAAATAAGTCCGCTGTCTGTTTGGATGGGTGGTCGTTCGCTCTGTCCTTTCGCCTTATCTCAACACAGGTTGTGCAGTGGCCAAATAGACAAAAACATTACACAGGAACTCACGATTTGTATGCGTTCACTTGTGCGATCACTCACTACATGGATGGTCTGACTGTTTTGTATTGCGTATTATGTTTCTACCCTGTCTTTATGTACACAACATGATTTCATTTGTGGCCCATTCCAGAGAGACCATTCAGCTGATCTGATTTTCTTATTGCGATTTACAAAACGTTGACCTGAACTTGGAGAAACGTTAATCCACTTTCATTTCTCAGTGAGTAGTTCAGCCAGCTCATCAAGACAACTAATTAAACCTGATAAAGTGTGGCTCTGAGTATTTTGACCAGTGAGCGTTATTATCGATTTAAGGGAAGGGTCTTCTTGGCGATTGCTTTCTGATGGAGGAAGCCATAACCCGTTGACAATCACTGATAGTAGTCACAATTCCCAACCAGATAACGCAACATGGAAGGAAGGCAAGCTTCATTCAAAGAAAGACGTGGATTTGGTAAGAACAATAACTGTCCCATCACCAAAATAGTCCATCTATTTAATTCGTCTAATTGTGTGACCAATCTAACTGTACGATTCTTTGTCTTTAAAGGTCAGAGGGTTCGAGAGGTTGAATCGATTCGCAAGGAGCATCCGAACAAAATTCCCGTCATCATCGAAAGATTTCGAAATGAGAATCAACTACCTCCACTTGATCGTGCAAAATTTCTCATCCCTGAACACGTCACAGTGGGCGAACTGTTGAAGATACTCAGGTAATTTCCCGATTTCCTTGTACTTATGCCACTTAAGAGCGCTGAACGTTAAATGCATGGTAGTCTGGATTGCTGGTAGTAATTTCCGTGTGGTTTGTAATCAAATTGATAGCTTTAATGTTTAATAGTTCAAACAACTAGACATATGATCAGACAATGGCGAAGAGTCTCTAAATGCAATGGTGCGCAATTTGTGCATTAATTTACCAGATTCAATGTATGGTTATTTAGATTAGTATGGAAATGATCTTATATTCAATTTGATAAGAATGAGCGTACATCGTACTCGCGATTGCAACCGAAATGCAAAAGTTATTATGACCTTAAAGCTTTACTTTGTACTTTCACTGAAACTTAGAGGGTGAAGCGAATTCTCGTCACAAAGCTCTTGGAGTAATCATTTGCATTTATTTCTCTTTTCTAGACGCCGCCTGCAACTCAACTCCTCCCAGTCGATTTTCCTACTTTGTGGAAGTGGAAAAAGTCTCCCAGCTACAGCTTCGACGTTCTTGGACATTTACCGGAACGAACATGATCCTGATGGCTTTCTTTATCTGGTCTACGCGTCTCACGAAACTTTCGGATAGAGTCAAACACGCACCTCAACCCATTTCGCTTAGCTTTAATTGTTTTAATGTCGAGTAGGGTTAAGTTTTTGTTCGAATGTAAGTACACGTGTAATTCTTTGTAAAGTAAACTGACCGTTTTTGTCGAAGCATCGGAGAAATTGAAATGCGAGACTCTCAGCTTACATTTATCTATTCACGTGATGTTTGGGCCATCGTTCGAGAAATCACGTAGCATGAATCATACTGACTCATATTCATATAGGAGTAATCATTATAATGATTTAATCATTGAGGGCCAAAACCGCGTTTCCTGACTCTGCTGACTTTATGGCGTGGACTGTGTTTATTTGTCCTTGAATCCGTGTTCTGCAACTGACCCCATGAAGGTACAAACATTGAGAGGACAGGACAATCATAATTCTTTAGTAATTTGCGCCTTCGCGTGACTGTAATAGAAACTTATTTTGGCTAACAGCACAAATAAGTTTGCGTCAGAAAAAATTGTTTCAAGTTTTGCCTCAAGTACATTATGTAAGCTAATTGGACTCTGGACCAGCTAACGCGATTGGGGACGTGCTAGCGGGGACGTGCAATAATTCAAGCCTGTTGCCTGTGCCTGATTCAATTGAGCTGTGCAATTTACTTATTTGCTAGCAGCGAGGCAGCAACTAGCAGAGTTTGAG
The DNA here is from genome assembly GCA_009869945.1 of Mesaphorura yosii. NCBI lineage: Eukaryota > Metazoa > Arthropoda > Collembola > Poduromorpha > Tullbergiidae > Mesaphorura > Mesaphorura yosii. The sequence continues at coordinate 297,278 of WIXG01000036.1, forward strand.
CCAGTAGTTTTGGAGGAAATCAGCACAGCAGTCTGGTCAGCTGTTGTTTGTGTACCTCAGTAAAGCATAATCAGGCTAAAAATCAGGAGACAAAAGACCAGCTTGATACGTTCTGTGCTGTATGGCATAACCCTCTTTGGCACGAGGCATTGTGCAGAATTGCTGCAGAAGAGCAGAACCGCATTAGCATACACTTGCAGACTTGTAAAGTGTACATGTTCATGGCTGGGATGGGAAGAAGGGAGCAATAAAGTTGCATGTGCTGCCTGAATCAAGAATCAAGATCACATGGCCTGATGATTGCACCATCACCATCGCCGTCTTTGCCCTGTTCTCTCGTACTCCTGCTGCACACGTAGCACAGTTATATAGGAGACCAGTTAATTAAAATTAGTCCATTCATTTCTTGTATCAATAGTTGTTCACATGAACCCTTTCTCAAGCAACAAGTTCTCTCTCCAGTTCTAAATTTCAACCACATAACATACAATTTAAGCTCACTTTTATAAGCTCACTTAATATTAAATTTGCATCAATTCCTTTTCTATTTCTCTCTCGGTTTTAACCGAAATTAACCTGAACAATGAGCGAAACGGACGTTGAAGCGTTTATGGTGCTATTTGGCGTCGGGTTTGGACTGCTGGACCTGGTCCTTTTATCTGGCCTTTCACTCGGCGCAGTGTACTGGCTTTTCCTCCGCAATTCATCCCGTCCTGAACCGGAATCGAGCTTCCAGTCGTACACGATTCAGTAAGTCCCTTAAGTCAATTTAGAAAGAGACGCTTACACGCTTACATTAAATAAAAAGGGACTCCACCAGTAGCCACGTGTGGGTCGGCAGACGAGACATTGATGGAGCGGTGAATCCGTTTCATGTACTGCGCTCATTCATTGTGGGACTGTGGCCACTGAAAAGTTTAGTTGAGGTCGGGCATGCATAAATCAGCAGGTGAACATGCACACGCGGGCTATAAACTTCATTTCCTCACAGCGCCCTACTTTTTTGACCTTTGAGATCTGGTCCGGACGAAGGCCATTAAAAACGCGCTTGCCGCTTTATAGGATCATTCGCATGTGCCCTGCTGGTACCTCTTGTCTTTGAGACTTGACGAAGGCCACGAAAAGAATGCCAACTCTGAACTCATGTCGGCTAATTAGTGGTCAACCTAATTTTGTGTCTACAGGCCTACAACTTTTACGGGACGCCAATCTGATAACAGTTTTATCACCAAGATGAAAAACTCTAACCGAAACATGGTCGTCTTTTACGGAAGTCAAACTGGAACTGGTGAAGAGTTTGCAGGACGTCTCGCGAAGGAGGCACAACGTTATGGCATGAAGGGAATGGTCGCTGATCCCGAGGAATGTAGCATGGAAGAGTTGACACGAATGAACGAAATTGAAAACTCTTTGGCCGTCTTTGCGGTAGCAACGTACGGAGAAGGAGATCCAACCGATAATGCACAGGAGTTCTACGAGTGGTTGCAACAAGGAGAATGCGACCTGTCTGGCTTGCAGTTTGCGGTAAACACCTGCACCAAAAAATTGTCCTATTGAAACATTTATGGCGAACTTCATATTTATTACCTTTGCATCTGCACAGGTATTCGCATTGGGTAATAAAACCTATGAGCACTACAACGCCATGGGCAAATACGTCGACAAGCGCCTGGAGGAGCTGGGTGGCACAAGGGTATTTGAGCTTGGAATGGGCGACGATGACGCGAATATCGAGGAAGACTTCATTAGCTGGAAAGACCGTTTTTGGCCTGCAGTTTGTGAGAAATTCGGGGTCGAGGCTTCTGGAGAGGATGTGTCCACGCGGCAGTACAGACTGGTTGAACACGACGAAGACTTGGTCCCCGAGAAAGTGTATACCGGCGAGGTGGCTCGTCTGCATTCCTACAAGAATCAGCGCCCTCCGTTCGATGCCAAGAATCCTTTCCTGAGCAAACTGCTTGTAAACCGCGAACTACACAATGGAGGAGACAGATCTTGCATGCACATTGAACTGGACATTTCCAACTCGAAGATGAGATACGACTCGGGTGATCATGTGGCCGTGTTCCCGCAAAATGATAGCGCACTCGTAAATCGCATCGGAGAACAGCTGGGCGTGAATTTGGACGCGGTCGTCTCGCTCTTAAATTTGGATGGTTAGTTCATAAATTGTATTTCTCAGTCATGTTTTTCATATTGACTTATTGCCATTTCAGAGGATTCAAGCAAGAAGCATCCATTCCCGTGTCCGTGTTCTTATCGCACTGCGCTGAGTTACTATCTGGACATCACCAGCAACCCAAGAACTCACATCTTCAAGGAATTGAGCGAATACGCCACTGACGAGAAAGACAAGGAGCTTTTAAAATTGCTGGGAGGAAGCACACCGGAGGGGAAGGAGAAGTACAATAAATGGATAATCCATGACAATAGAAACATAGTTCATGTCCTGGAGGACTTGCCCAGCTGCAAGCCGCCATTGGACCACTTGGTTGAGTTGCTGCCAAGACTTCAAGCTCGCTACTATTCCATTTCATCTTCTCCCAAGGTTAGGAACCAGCATCACTTGAAAAAGCAGTTTAATTAACAGGCATCCATAGTTTCAAGTTCATAGAACATGAGATGACATTGCTGTGTAACAGGTCCATCCAACTACAGTGCACGTCACTGCCGCCTACGTGCACTACACAACTCCGACTTCAAGGGTTTGCAAGGGAGTCGCCACAAACTGGATGAAGGAACTCAAAACTCCAACCGCAATGGCAAACGGAATCAATCATGCGGCGCCTACCGAAGAGGGTTCAAGTCCGTTGGTGCCTGTATTTATAAGAAAGTCACAATTTAGGTACTCCAAACTTATTTTCAACTAAAAAAGCAAGACCTAATTTCTTTTACTCTGGTCAGATTACCGACACGACCTCAAACCCCCATCCTTATGATTGGACCGGGCACTGGCTTGGCTCCGTTCAGAGGATTCATTCAGGAACGAGATTTCTTGGCTTCGGAAGGAAAACAAGTTGGCGAGACAATCCTGTACTTTGGCTGTCGCTACCAGAAGGAAGATTTCATCTATAAATCTGAGTTGGATCAGTATGCGGAGAAGGGTGTATTAAAGGTATGCTGACCTCACTTTGAATTGACACGTGCAGTGCGCAGTATCCCTTTTGTCGCTTCACATGTCGGCAAACCTTAAACGTACTGAATTGATTCGACCCTCTTTCTTGTAGATGTTCGTGGCATTCTCCAGAGATCAAGATAAGAAAGTTTACGTTCAACATTTACTTCAAGAGAGAGCAAAAGACGTATGGAGATTAATCGGACAAGAAAACGCACATCTTTACGTGTGTGGGTAAGCAGCTGTCAACTTTAGCTTACAAGCTAGTTTCGTTCATGGTACTGACTCATTTTCCTGTTCTGCAGAGACGCCAAGAACATGGCTCGCGACGTGCACGAGGTTATTGAGAAGATCGTTCGTGAGGAAGGCGGCATGACAGATGTTGAAGCCGCTGCTTACGTCAAGCGCATGGAGGCACAAAAGCGTTACTCCGCCGACGTTTGGAGTTAAGAAGTTTCGTCCAGTTCCGACTCCGGCCAGATTAGCGAACAAAGAATATTCGTGAATTAAGATATTAAAAATTAAGATCATTTTCCGAACCGTCCCAACGTGTCCAGCCGTTGGCTTTCGACCATGTCATAACATTCCTTTTCTGGCTGTTCATGCCGTCACCTGTCTTCAAATCGCATAGCCTTTCAGAATAGAGATTTTTCTGACTTTGTAAGTGAGTTTTATCAACAATAAAATTTTAGCATATGGTTAAGTCGCATTTGTGCCTATACAATTTCTGCGAGGTGTTGTGATTGTTGAAGATCTCTATTATCGGTTTCGACGATTGGAGTCTAGAAAACATTCACTTCTCAAATTACAGAGCCAAATCATCATGAACCTTTTCATTGTCAGGGAGATTCCAGTGTAGATTAAAATACCCGAATACATACACAGAATCAAAATGGTGATTGTGTTCTGCATCAAAATTCAACATAGTTCGAAGTTTTGCAGTGAAAATGATTCTGGCAAGCATAAAAATGAGCATTTTGAAGTTTTTACGAGAGTTTATTAAAATTTAGGTATAGGAGGCAACGAACTTAATGCTATGCATACATTATAGTATTTTTGTAGGGCGGTACGTTTATATTTGTAACTTAATTAGCTTCAAAGAATCGTTGGAAGAATCGTTGATCATTGGAACATTTCTACTCCAGTTGATGTTAAAGATTGTGTATCCGAATCCCACCACGTGACCAAGCCATAATCTGCAAGCTCCTTGTTAATGAAGACCGGTGGCTGTAATCAAAAGGAGCATTATTAGCATTAGCATCAGACTGATCAGACACATTCTACACGTGCGCGCATAGAATCGTGGGCCTACCTGATTTCCGTTTATTTTAAAGAGATGAATCAACGTCTTGTCATTGTCTACATCATAGCCAGCCACAAAAGCTCGAAGAACGTGATTGGCAGTCAAGTTCTTAAAGTGATGAATAGCTTCGTTGCTCCATCCCACTTCCTTGTCCAACGGAGAAATATTAGCGAGGCCACACTGGGTTGCTTGAAATGGCACGTGGATGAAGTCGACGCGAATTTGGCGTAAGTCCCGCATTGGAACCTGATGATACCCTCCAACATCAAGAATTTTAACCTTGACCTTCTCCTTCTCCTCATCCACTTCCATAACTTGGACACGGAACCATTTACTCGGAGCCAAGCGAGCAATGCAAATTACACCAGCTGTTCACAAAAATAGAGCAAAATCTATCAGGAGGGAAGTATCGAACACATTTTATTTGAGAATTTATCCCAAGCAATTATTATAGCTGTGGGCTACAAATAAAGAGAAACTATATCAGCTTACAATTGAATGGACGAGGCAGGTGAGGAATACCGACATCTTCCTCGTACATAGTACCCAACGCGTCGTTCAGCTTCGCAAGTGACGGATATGTTGGGTGACACTAAAATACGTAATTTAAATTCGCTCCCACACGTTACAATAAATAACAATATCTGCACTTACCGGATGTTGAAGAAATATGTCACTCAAGCTGGTGGCATGAGAAACGATTACATCACTGCTCACTCCTTCAATCAGCAACAACTAAACAGAAGAAAGTCGAGTATTACTTTCGTAACCAAGGGAAGTAGTAACAAGTAGTGAGACGCATACCTTGTTGGTGGTAGGGTAGATGGATACTGCTCCCGGCCCAACACGTGGACGATTGACTTGATCCAAAGAAAACTGTGGGAACTTTTTGGCTGGAAATCTCTCTTTAATCATTTCCAAAGCCTTCTGAATATGCATCGGTTTCCCTAGACAAATCATGTGACGCATTAAGTTACGTCTAACAAATTCGGGCAACAAATCATTAAAGAACACATGAAATCACCAGCCGGTTACCTTCTATGGCACAAATCTTATGTGAAGTACTGTTCGGATGTCTCTTCACAATTACACTGGCTCCAGTTGACTGTTTGATCCTGGATACGAATGCTCCAAACCGGCCAATCAATCTACCCACAATCCCAATTGCTATGTAGAATTCATAGACGACACCAAGATCGGGGTTCTCCGAATGACTCGTAGTTGTGTATACTGAAAGGGCTGGCGGAGTTGCAGTTGGACCATCTGCAACGTTGGAGATCGCGCCATTATTGGGCGGAACCAACTCTTCTTGTCCATTAGGAGGGACGGCGCCCAGAGTATTTCCTAAAGCAATCTTATTTTAGTAATCAAGATTTAAGACCACAAGAAGGAAATGTTCCAAGTCGGCAAACATACGCTGATGGATTTACTTATTTCTTACCGTTTCCATTATACTGATTTGCCATTTTTGGAATGTTTTTACGCGACCCTGCTGCTGCACTTTCAATCAGTCTCGAAAAGGAAAGCTCTTATCAAACGTATGGCCTTCACACTAGGATGGGATAAGTTGAGCCTACACAGAATAATATTTAGTAGCGAAATCGCATTAACCCTGACTTATAATCGTCGCCGGTTGTTAATTCTACCAAATGTGAGCACATCTGATAATCATCTGATCACTTTAAATTCAGATTAAAGTTAAGAGAGCCAGAGCAAGAAGACTGAATTCACAGACTGCGTGTTGTCATTCTTCTTCGTGCTGCACCTCGTGGGTCAGTTTTCCGGTGTCGTGGTTGTCTTTTCGAAGTGCACTGCTGTACGAAATGCGAACAGCTCGCATATGCCCGATCGACAGGAATATGATTTCACATCACGCGGTAGTTTGAATTTGAATTTCAGACCCCAACCTAACCTATGAAACCACCATGGACCTGGCAGTCGTCAATCTGTACGACACCTCGAACGGAGTGAACAATTAAGGCAACTCCCTCCGGAAATACTTTAACCACGTCGATCAGCACTTAATGTGCGTATTTATATTGTAATCATATAAACGGCTAATCAATCAGTGCTTCCTCTCCAAATTTCCCGTCACCTATAACACTTAATTTGGGACATCTGCTTACTTTGCAAATAAGTCTTTCAGGCTGTTGGATCGAAGGGATCAGATACCAATAATTAAAATTGGAGTATTTCTATCATCCTTAGAGACTGTGTAGCAATCTTGGGATATTTGACGAACACCCGTGGTAGTATTCGGATTGACCGGTGAGCATTTTTGAGCTTACAATACATAAAAAATTATCATAGTTTGATGCAATTTATAATTTTGCGTACGGACCACTTGAAAGGTCGTTTAATTTTCGTACAACGCACTTCCGATTAAACATGATGTATCCACCCGGAAGCAATTCCTGTCCAGAAGGTGACAAGGACACTGGAATCAAAAATGCGCAGAAAGTATGGAGGCGCATTGGCACAACTTATACAAGGCGAGTTGAATTTTATTATGAAAATTATTTTAGTGATTTGACGATTCGAGTCGTTGAGCTTATATTAATTGCTAGTAATGAAAGGTCACGATCACTACTATGAGTTTAACATTGATTATTTTCTGTCATGTAGTAAAGCAACGTCCAAGAATGCCTTCCGAGTCTTAAATTGGGTTTGTGAGGATCGCAAATACTGGAATGGTAAAAGCCCGAAAGTGACCGCGGATCTGGTGGAGTTCTTTGTAATCCTAGTACACCACATTTATTCTCAACCACACCTCAGAAGACGTATCACAGGACGAAAAGGGAAACTTTACGTATTCTTCGAGTATCTGGACGACGTCGGAGAGAATAAGGACTTCACTCGACAGCAGTTTCTGAGGGAATTACTCAAGCTGACTAATGGGCTCCTAGTATTTAGCATACTCATTGAGTACTTCGTTGGGAAACGACCCTTACAAGATGTCATACCAAACAAAGAAGAAGCCATCAACTGGTTTGTAAATTCAAGTCTTCTGTTCAAGCACAAACAACCACCTAGTGTCCATATACTGGATTCGACTAAGATGCTTCCGCATTTCGTCACAAAAGAGGACTTCAAGACTCATCTGCTACCCGCAATTCAAAAAGCTCTTCTACGGTCTCCGGAAACCACGCTTGGGGTTAGCTTTACTTACGCTGTGGGTTTTGCAAAAATAAATTGCGTAACACTCACACTCTTTACACTTAATAGGTAGTTGGATACATATTGAAGAACCTTAATTTCTATTTGAATGATTTTGCCGAAGAATTAGCAAATCTGATCATAGCTGTTCTCCGTTCTCAATCTGAAGAAAGCAAGCCTGATGCCATTCTTGTGACAGCAACATTAGCATGCAAGGTTTGTCATCCCAGATCGATTTATACAAAAGGCTTTTGAAGCTTTTAGATTTATACAAAGACTACAAAGCTGACTAGCATTTTTTTGTTCTTGTTTCTGCAGATCTCGTCATCGTCAAAAATGAAGGAAGTTTTGGACGCATATTTTAGCACACTTTCTGGAGCGGAGGGGAAGTTAACTACGTCAGCGTCTAAAATTAATTTTCTGAAAGTAAGCTTCAAGATAGACTTGCACCTAGCGAAAGATTTATTTGGTAAATTGAAAATAAACTTATCTTTACAGGCAATTAGGAGTATGTCAATTTGGGTTCGGGAAGCTCCGGACGTAGAAGCCGATGAAATTGTGAAGATCTCAATACGTGTATATGAGAAGTGTATCACCGTTCTTGACTCAGAAGGTAATTACAGATGAGCCGGAAAATAATGCTTTGTGTGATGCAGTTACCTGCATTCTATGGTATTGGAGTAGATTTACTTTCAAATTGGCTTTCTTTTTGTGGTAGTTCATGACGGTACCGCCATCGAGTGTTTCGAAGTTATGAAAGCTTGGTCCAATAAGCTGGTGACCGAATTGCCGTCTTCATTACAAAAATATATTACCAAAACTTTCAAGAACATTAAGGGGCCTCTACGGCTTCATTTCTTCTCGTTCTTGATGTCAATTTCTTATCCCGAACTTCGTAACATCGGCTTCATCATACCTGAAATTCACAAATGGCTGAACCAACCTGCTGCCACAGCCCCGGTAAGATATTTGTGATGTGGCCGTGAAGGCTTTAATCGACAACAATTGGATTTACCCGCAGGCAACATTCGCGATAGAGTCACTTCCACTGCTAGTTGTAGTGCTGCGAAATAATCAAGAAAATGAAATTTCAGAAGACATTCTATTGATTGCGAAGGCACAACTCACGGATATTGTCTCCAAGAAAGTTGAGTGTTGTCCTTTGTCTTCATTGCATCTTCTCGAAGTTGTTAACCATTTGGTACCAGTTTGCCTGAATAAGTTTGGCAGTGTAATATTTGATGCGCTTGTACCTGTTGTGACTCAAAATAATTACCAGGTTCGTGTTGAAGCGTTCAACTTGCAACTTCGCGTTTACTTTTTTGTATGAGTATGAAATTTTTACGACAGGTGCGAAAAGATTTGGGACCAAGTTTCAAGATATTTCTCCAAAAGTTATCCCCGGATGATTTTGTTACTGGTTTTGTGCCGTCCCTTCTGAAATATGTCAAATCAAGGAATCTTTCGGTAAGAGTATTGTCTATAGTTTGTTTCTGAAGGCCACGGCGGACATCATGGTTAATCATTGATTAAGAATCAGTTCTTGTCGATTGTTATAAATTATGGTTATTCTAAAAATTATGAGATAAATATGTTCTGTGCAGGGTCATGCCTTGCAGCAAGTCATCAGCTCTCTCGTACATATTTATGGAGAACTTTGGTCGCCCGTCGAACTGCAACGACTTTCAATCGAATTGATCTACCTTGCACACGCGTGTCCGCAAGAAGGTTACTGGCTTACCATAACGCGACACTTGCATCTTCCTGTGAAAGAAGTCATCAAAAGCTATTGGACAGTGCTGAGTGAAAGATACATTGTCAAATTTGATGACGACTTAATTACATCGAAGGTTGTTAGAACTTGCGTGGCGGTTGGTGGAACTGCGGTTAGTGAGGACATAGTCAAAGAGTTCTGCAAGGTTTTCAACAGCGACAGTCTAATCAACATGACACAAGAAGACTTCATGATATTCAAGTCCAAAGCTGGCGAGCTTTGTGATGCTCAAGATGAGAAAACAAGAAACTTGAAAGCAAGTTTGAAATCAGAAATTGATGACAAGTACAAGAAACCAGGTGCAAAGCCCGATTTGGTAGCACAGAAGAAGAAGGAAATGATCAAGGCGCAATTGGAGAAGGAGTCTGCAATCCGACAACAGGTGAAATGTATGGAATCGCAAATTATACGCGTGGCTCCGCTTTTTGAAACCGCATTGGAAGAAAACATCAATGCTTTTGGACCGTTTATGCCTGAAATCGTCAAGTCGCTCCTCAATGCAGTGCCTAATCCTCTTGCATCACCTTATACCATCACTATTTTAAACAAGATAGGAGTGAATATCATGGAAGAGTCCTTGGGATCGTTGGTTTCGCACATCTTGGTTAATTTAAACATGCCAGTTGCTGATTCAGAAAGCAGGACCGTCAAGAAGCAAGATATCGCATGCATGAAGACTGCATTGCAATTAATCAAGGAGGCTATTGAGGCTAACCTATTCTCCTGCGGCGCGTTTTCCTACAGCTTCCCCTTCTTAAATCTGGCCGCCCAGAGGTGCTCGCAAGATTCTGGGATCATATTGCTAGTTTTGGAGTGTCTTTCTGCCTTCCTGAAGAGGCTGATTTCTCACGAATTTTATGAGAGTCCCGTGCCACGAGTCGAAGTCTGCAACCTTTTGTATTCCGGATTTGCCAACCCAAACAAATTGATTCAACAGAAGTGTTTGTCTGGACTGCTGGAGCTATCCAAATCAAGTCATATTCCATTGGCTGTCAAGTCCCGCCCGGTGGAAATTAAAGAGCACACTAATGCACTATTCAGCGACTTGATATATCTGCGAGACGCTGGAATCAGATGCCTGGCAATTATTGTGCAGGATTTTTCTTCGCTTTCTGCTGAAGATCTGGCACTACTCAAAGCGAGCATTTACAGGACGAAGTTCGATGAAGAAAAAGAAATAAAGAATTTGGCTGATGAGGTATGGGGATCAGCCATGTTAGAAACAAATGCGAGCGTCACACAAGAACTTCTGGAAAATGTCAGTCGAGTGAATGAATGTGTTCGTCGTTCAGCTTCAAAAGCACTGGTCAGCGTAATCCTAAATGATTCGGGTCAAATTGACGCGGTCCTTCAGCAACTGCTTGTAACATATAATGAAAACTTGGACGTGATCCCTGCTGTCGTTGATAACTTGGGAAGAATTCTGGAGCCCGCTTTGGACAGATGGGAGGCCAGACACGGCGTGGGGTACGCGATCAAGCTGCTGACACCGCACCTACCTCGGCCAGCAGTGAAAGATACTTTAGTTTGGATAATGGAAATTGGTCTCGTGGACAGACATGTCAACGTTCACAATATTTGCCTCGACGCGGCAGTGGAAATTGTCAATGTGCATGGCAAAGAGTTCTTGACCGAATTTGTCACTTTGGTGGAATCATATCTGGATGGACCGAAGCGAGCCGAAAATGATGACAGTTTCCAGGAAGCATGTGTTATTTTAATGGGTTGCCTCGCTTCTCACCTCGACCCGTCAGACTTGAGAATCAAAAAGATATTCGCAACATTAGTTGCCACGCTTTCCACTCCTTCTGAAAAAGTACAGGAAGCGGTAGCCAACTGCATACCTGGATTGGTCCCCTCTCTTGGGTCTGAAGCAATGGACGCCATGAACACACTTCTGACCAACGTCATGGAGTCCAACACTTATGGAGGTCGAAGGGGCGCTGCCTACGGTATGGCAGGTCTCGTGAAAGGGTTGGGCATTTTGTCACTGAAGCAAAACAACATCATGAATATCCTGGGGGAAGGCTTGCAGGATAAGAAAAACTACAAACGCAAAGAAGGGTGCCTCATGGCCCTTGAATTACTTTGTTCTTCCTTGGGGCGTCTCTTTGAGCCTTACATCGTGCATGTCCTTCCTCATTTGCTCCAGTGCTTAGGCGATCCGAATACGTATGTGAGAGAAGCAACAGAGCAAACAGCAAAGTGTCTAATGAGCAGGCTGTCGGGCCACGGGGTCAAGTTAGTGCTGCCTGCACTGCTTAATGCTTTGAATGAAGACTCGTGGCGTACCAAATGCGGCTCCGTCGATCTGCTCGGCAGAATGGCCTTCTGTGCTCCGAAACAGTTGTCAGGCTGCTTGCCCATGATTGTGCCTCACCTGATTGAAGTGCTCAGCGACTCACACGCCAAAGTACAAGAGGCAGCCACCAAGGCCTTAGGATTGATTGGCTCTGTGATACGAAATCCGGAAATACAATCCGTTGTGCCAACACTTCTTGAGGTTTGAATCAGAAAATATTATTCGTTTATGAAGCAAAAGGTTCCATTGCACCTCTTTTACTAGGCCTTAGGAGATCCGAGCAAGAAGACACACAAGTGCATGCAAATCCTCTTAAAGACTGAGTTTGTGCATTTCGTCGATCCCCCGTCCCTCGCGTTAATTATGCCAGTAGTGCAAAGAGCCTTCCAAGATCGATCGACCGAAACAAGGAGAATGGCGTCCCAAATAATAGGAAACATGTACTCATTGACGGACCATTCAGATTTGATTCCGTACATGTCAAGTGTTATGCCAGGGTTGAAGACATCATTAACTGATCCTGTTCCAGAAGTAAGCGGAAATGAGCATGCCAATGCAACGGCATGTTGCTGTCTTAGCATGAGCATCCCTTTTATTGTATTATCTCGACACAGGTACGCGGCGTGGCGGCAAAAGCGTTAGGAGCGATGTCAAAGGGGCTCGGCGAAAAATGCTACGATGAAATACTTCCATGGCTAATGAAAACATTGGTTTCGGAGACAAGTTCAGTTGATCGCTCAGGAGCTGCGCAGGGCTTGGCTGAGGTGATTGGCGCACTTGGAGAGGATAAATTGCAACGATTCATGCCAGGTAAAACAGCCATCAGTATTTGCTGTGAATGAAGTGTACTTACTGTGGAAATCTATTTCACAGAAATTATAAGAAAGGCCGATTCTGACGACATTGCGCCTCATGTTCGAGATGGTTACATGATGATGTTCATTTACATGCCCTCTGTGTTTGAGGAAGACTTCATTCCCTACATTGGACAAATTCTTAATCCAATTCTAAAGGTCCGTCCATCCTAATTTTATTTTGGCAAGTTCGTTTGTGCTGAATTTCTCAAACAGGCTCTGGCGGACGAGAATGAATTCGTTCGAGACACTGCACTGAGGGCTGGTCAAAGAATTGTGTCCGGATACGCAGACACAGCCATCACTTTGCTGTTGCCGGAGTTAGAGAAGGGGATCTTTGATGATAACTGGAGAATACGCTTCTCTTCCGTGCAGCTTTTGGGAGACTTGCTTTACAAAATATCTGGTGTGTCTGGGAAAATGAGCACAGAGTCTTCCGGTGACGATGATAATTTTGGAACTGAGCAATCGCAACATGTACGTATCTTCACTATTATTTGGAGGTTGATCAGCCCCAAACACTTAAAGCCAATTAATAGCACATGTGGCAAATGACCCTTAAAGGCTTTCACCTTTGTGAGATACAGACTTGAAATGAATGTATGGACTAATGATTGCTCCAGGTGATTACTGAGACTTTGGGGCTGGAAAGGCGAAACCGTGTTTTGGCCGGCTTGTACATCGAACGTTCAGATGTGGCTCTCATGGTCCGTCAGGCCGCTTTGCATGTATGGAAGGTCGTTGTGGCCAACACTCCAAAAACGCTGAGAGAAATATTGAAAACTCTTTTCACCTTGCTGCTGAACTGTTTGGCCTCTCCTTCCCACGACAAGAGACAAGTGGCTGCCAGGTACGAAACCAGTTGTTGATTTCTCTGGCTTTCTTGTTTATTCCAATTCCTGTTGCAGAACGCTGGGAGATTTAGTCCGCAAGCTCGGTGAAAAGATTTTGCCAGAAATTCTGCCATTACTGGAAAGAGGACTGGAATCATCGGTCGCTGCAGAAAGGCAGGGAGTATGTGTTGGCTTGGCTGAAATAATGACATCAACAAGCAGGGAAATGGTTCTGGTGTTCGTGGACAATTTGGTCCCAACATTGAGGCAAGCAAGCGTCGCATTTCTCTGATTTGAAGTACAATTTCGTTTTTTAACGCTTTCCTGGAGAAAATATTCAAATCTCACGACTGCAGGGCCTTAAAAGCAAATTTTGGGTTTGTAATTGTACAGAAAAGGCCTTTGTGATAGCGATCCCGACGTTCGAATCACAGCCGCACAGACTTTCGGTAGCTTGCACGCCACAATCGGAAGTCGGGCGCTTGAAGAAGTTATTCCCTTCATGCTGAAGAAAATTGTAAGAACATCGCATTACCTGATGTGATGTGCCCAACATGAGATTGAATGCATCCAATCACATACATAAATCTTTGCAAACAGGACGATCCTGAGGAGGGAGAAAACGCCTTGTATGGATTGGGTCAGCTTGTTCTTGTGAGGTCCAAAAGCGTAATGCCATACGTGATTCCACATTTGCTCAGCCCTCCAGTCAATTTGAAGGCGTTAGCAATATTATCGTCTGTATCGGGAGAAGCCATGTCAAAACATTTGCAGAAGATTCTGCCAGCATTGCTAAATTTGCTCAAATCCACTTCGAACAATAATCAAGAGCAGGTAAATCTACAATCTGCGTGATAAAGTCACGCGAAAGAGTTAGCAAGATGCTAATCCATAGCTCGTAACTAGCTCGTCCCCATTTTATTTTGCGCAGACTGTGAAATCTTGTGGTCAAGTTCTGCTGTCCATCTCGGATGAAGACGGCGTGCGATCACTCGTGAATGAGCTCCTCGGTTTCTGCAACATAGACCGGACTGATAAAGTTCCTGGTATTTTATTGTTATCAATATTCTGTAGTCAGACGAAGACAGATTTGACCCCGTACGTCCCAGAACTTATTAAGTGCTTCATTTTACAAATGGTGATCGATGATCCAGCGGTACTAAAATATGTGGTGGAAGCTCTCACAGTTATGATAAAGGTAAAGTGCTTCATGCATTTCCCGATCTATTTTATGTGGCTTAATTACGGACAGTGCCTTTTTTGTGCGACAGAACGTTGATCCGAGTGATCAGCCTGGCTACGTCGGAGTGCTTCATCAGGCATTGAGATTTGCCAAAGCCGACCTTAAGGGCGCGGAATACCTTCCTGGTCTTTGTGCACCGAAGGTGGTTCCCAATAAAATGTCACTACTCGTTCATGCAACTGTGAACAACTTTGATTTGGATCTAATCTTGATGTTTAGGGGATAAACTCTGTCCTTCCTGTGTTCCGTGAAGCCCTCCTCAATGGGCCAGCCGAGATTAAAGAAGCTACTGCGAACGGAATGCATGAACTAATCACGCTAACTTCTCCGGACGCCTTGAAGCCTGCAGTTATTCTTATCACTGGCCCCCTTATCAGAATTCTGGGTGATCGATACGGCCCAAATATAAAAGTGGCAGTCATCGAAACATTAACCCTCCTATTGAAAAGAGTAAGACGTTCTCAGCTTGGCAAAATAAGGGAAATTAATCGAATAAATTTATCCTGTTCTAGGTGGGACTGCATTTGAAGGCGTTCCTGCCACAATTGCAAACAACATTTCTTAAAGGATCAGTTGACCCGAATAGAAATGTGAGATTAGAAGCCTCCAGCGCCTTGATCGAGTTGGTCAAGATTCACCCGAAGCCAGATCCACTTTTCCTGGAACTGTCTAATGCTATCAAAACAACGGAAGATACCGGAATCCGGTAAGTTGAATATAGAAGAGGCTTGGCAACAGTTAGTTCCGTACCAGTAATTGATTTTTCTCATATTGCGTCTGTACTTTTTTGCAGGGACACCGCTTTTTCTACTCTTCGAAGTATTTTAAGTCTTGCTGCCGATAAGATGAATGAAGTGACCAAGAAGACGATATCGCCTGTACTTACACAACACTTGAATTCAAGTGATAAGGCAGTGCGTGCAGCAGCAGAAGACTGTTTACGATTCATCATGTGAAATTTAAGCAAATTAGCCATTTGTAACACTTATTCAATTAGGCAAATCTATTAAACGTAAAAGAAGAATAAAAATTTGCATATCATCTGAAACTGTGTTGAGAGTGAGTCCTTATCTACTTGAAAGGAAGGCCCGTGGTTTCTTCGTGCCTTGCGCGGGTCCTTAACTTTCGTTTGTTGTGGCGCCAGTAGTCTGGCGTTGTGTGCCAAGTCCCCTTTCACACTCCACATTGCCCGTACCCTATGATATGATGACTTCTTATCCGGGCTCATGAGACCAGAACTTTCACTTTTCCTACACAGCCAATGCAAATTAGGACATCGACTGGCAGATGAAATGAATGGATCAGCTGAGACGCATTACAAAAGAACTGATAAAACCGACCCCAAGTCAAAACAAAAACATTGATGTGTAGGGGATGGAGCGTGAAGCAAACGAAAGCATTGGAGCACGAGCTCGGTGGTCCGGTTGAGGTCGGTGTATTTAAAATGTCATGAACATATGTAAAATTGACGTTTATTCAGTTTTAAGTGAGTCGGACACACCTGTACATGCAGAACTGAGGAAGAGGGTTTGGAAAGAAATTTCGGTTGACATGATTTTGGATCTATCTTCATAGAATACAAAATAAATTTGAAAACGGGAATTATTCTTGGAAATAATAAATATGGTGCAAATTGACTTAGGAAGTCCTTAAGTTTTGATATTGTAAAATTATGGTTACGAAATTAATAGAGGACACAATATGTAGAAAATATAATAACACTTTAACTAGTAACAGTAGCATTAGCTTAGTAGCTATGCAATACATGTTCTGGGCTCATGCTTGCTTCAGAAGTAGGTACTTTCCCTCCAACTTAATTACTACACTAATGTGTATTACAAAGAAGAACCTTTTTTTGGTTTTTGTTTAATTTTTTATAAAACTGTACTGTAATTTTAATACAACCTTACTCTAACACGACCGAGAAGAAGTAGTTTGGTTGGTTTCCTTTCTGATTTATTGATCCTCCTCATCGTCCTCTCCTTCTACATCTCCTTCGCCGTCATCTCCTTCATCTTCTTCCTCTGCAACAATAAAACAAAGCGCGTTCAGTAACTCCTCATCGAAATGTCATGACGTATTCGGACGAACAAATGTGGACTCGGATCTTGGAAAACTTCCAGCCCTTCGTTCTTTGCTGCCTCCGAATGTCTGAATAGCAGAAAACTTATTCATATGGACATACCTTCCCCATCAGGGATGTCCTCCTCCTCCTCCTCCTCTTCCTCAGCGTCTACATCCTCGTCCTCCTCCTCAACCTCATCTTCGTCGCCGTTGAGAGCGGTTTTTGCCTTCTTTGGGTCAACCCCCTTGTCCTGCAAAGCACAAAATGTCAAAAATTACTTCTAAGCCACATCAACGACCTTGAGAACCTTCGCTCGCGCCGTTTCGTAAATAGGAAAT
The DNA here is from genome assembly GCA_009869945.1 of Mesaphorura yosii. NCBI lineage: Eukaryota > Metazoa > Arthropoda > Collembola > Poduromorpha > Tullbergiidae > Mesaphorura > Mesaphorura yosii. The sequence goes on from WIXG01000036.1 coordinate 314,261, forward strand.
GACGGCCTACTTCTTGCTTTTTGCTATACTCGCTTGTAAGGAATGCTTTGCCTTTACTATCATGAGACCCCAAAGATCAGATTATTATTTTCAAAACTCAATTAATAAGGTATCGATCTATTAATTAATTGATTCACCAAGTCATGGAGAATGAATGCAAAGGCGGTTAGTCAACATCAAAGATCATGCATGAAAGTCGGGCGGTCTTGCGCAAGGCAAGCCGAAGCCGCCTGGGAACCGAAGCCAAAATGAACTGCCGCCACACAATTGTTACAAATTCCGGCGTTATTTGGTAGCCTTTGCCCGTGTTCTTGAGCATATATTTCTTCATGCATTATGCACGCACTCAGCACTGTCTGCATGCATGGTATTGGCATCGCGATCGCGGGCCCCTGACGGCCGGACGAGTTCCTTCGTTTGGTGAGCGTGCCGGCTTGGCGTACTGCTGTACAGTGTATCTGCATAGCGTACAGCATTGGAGTACGCGAGCTGTGTGGAGAATTGCTGGATGAAGATGAGGAGATGGCACGGCACCGTGAGCAGAGTCTTTGTTGTGTGGTGACTTGACTATTGATCTACACTGCTCTACGTGTAGGCCAAGCTTAGAGATTCCCATTCCCCTCCCTTGCCTACTGCCTTGCTTGCCCGTGGACTACATTAGCATGGGCAAAGAGAGCACAGAGCTCGCTTGCCGCCTGCTTAAGTCGAGCAGAGTGAGACGAGCTTCAATACTCGCAAGCGCATTTACCCACGCGGGGTTCTATGAAAGCGAAATAAACAACTCGGTAGAGCCGGAAAAACCGCCTCAACTCTTTCTACTCTCTCCCAATGCTACTACGGGCGAAGAATGTCCATGTCCGAACTGGAACAATCAACGCGTTCTTCTCGGGGCCAATGCCAACGTTAACGTAGTCAAACCACTTTAATCTAATGGAAATGCCAACTACGCAACCCGCGTTTAGAGCGCCGATGCCAGGAGGAGCGCGCGTGGGGCAAGCGGAGAGGACGCGCACCGCGAGAATGAATGATCTTTGGTTCTTACCTCCGAAGGACGTTTTGCACCTTTCTCAACTTTGCTATCACCCTTGTCGTTATTCTCGGCCTTCTCGATGGCCACTTCGGAGTTGTTGTCGTTATTTGAACTCATTATGAATTAATTAAAATTTTGTAGTTTACGTAAAACTGAAAGTTAATTGATGATGGAGTGGGTTAATACTACCGCTTTGCTGTTCGTGAGTTGGAGCGACGGCACGGAGAAGCCAAGAGCAGACCGACAACTGTAAGCGCACGAACGAACGCGGAGACTGACTCTGAGCCGGAGTGGGTACGAAAAAACATGAAATCCACTCATTCGAGCAGCACAGCAAAGCCAAAGCCTGACGTTAATAAAGAGCACGGAGAGGTGTCATGATGCTATGCCTATTGCCAATGCCGCATCATGCAACACGAAGCTTCAGCTTCAGCGTCAACCAAACAAGCCATGAGCTCAATACCACCAGGCAGCGTAGTAGTAATAGTAAAGCATATCGACACAGGTACACAGAGAAGGAGTCCCAAGCCTAATGATGAGACGCACAAAGCAAGCACGGGCGGTGGGCAAGAGCGCAGAGACCGACTCTACTCCTATCGTCCGGCCGTCGTCCATCACATTCATATTTATGAACGAGGTACCGAAGTGGACGAGTCGAGCAGTCGAGATTCTACAGAAATCCAGCGCCCGCCTGCTTCAATCCAATGATACCTCCATTTACAACGAAAGGAAAGCCGCAACCGTGTAGTAATAGCAAAGGTGAATGAATAATAGCACCAGCATCTACGCTCTGCGCGGCAGTCATGGCGCCGGAAAGAAACTCTGCTCGCCGGCCGCGACGTGTGTTTTTGGATCAAATGCATAAGCAACAGCTTTACCACGGCAAATGCTCCGAAATATCGGCAAAGACCAGAAATAATGCTAAAATTGGACTTTTTCAGGATTGCGATGAAATGTGTAAACTCATTTTAATCGGCGGCAATTTTGAGTTGCTGCGAGGGCTTCCAGGCTGGAATTTGTCAGGACCAATTTCCAACTATGGGGTCTGGCAATGATTTATATTGAAGGGGGGTCCAGAGGACCCGGGTCTCCGGTTGACCTGGCCCGCAGGTTAATTACAACTGGCAAAATTAGGTGGATTGGGCAGGGGTTAGGAACTCAGAGTTTCGCTTACGGAAGATTCATTTGGGTTCGGAACGTGAACATAGCACGCATATTCCATAGTGCATCAGTACTCAGTCAGTGCACAGACCAGGCCGGCCATGCATCAATGTACTGCAACTTCTACATCTACAACGGCGATGTGTTCTTTGTTCCACTGTGGGAGATGCGGTGTGGGAGCGTACGTACGATGAGAACACGAACGTGGGACCAGAACCAGAGGGCAGGGGGATGATCGCAGCTTGCACCGCACCGTCCCGTTCTCAACTCCCTTCATTCGGCATGGTAAAATGCTATGATTACAGTTGTATGGCTCAGCTTGCCCCATTGCCATTGCCATTGCCCAAGCCGTTGCAATCCTGACTGTGTATTTGGTATTGCACCACAGATTTTAGCGCGACGGCCAATGGACCTCTCTATCACTACAATGCAAGGCAATGCTGCATTCTTGTGCGCTGTACAGCAATACGCTAAACGTTTGCTGCAATGCACAGTGCTTGATGCTAAACCATGCTCTCCTCGTCTTGTCAATTTACGTGCAAGGTTTGAATACCCGCAATGGCGAATGGCGCTGGGTGAAATGTGTGCTCTTAGCTACAGCATACGTACTGCACTGCACGGTGAGGTGTAGGCAGCTGGAAGAAAGATTTCTAATTCAGAGTGAGCAAGGCGATTCAACACGTTGGAAATTTAGTTCAACTGATTATTTAATCGGGCTCCCAAATCCGCTATTTGGAGGAACTAACTACCGGCCATCATGGTAAGTAACCACTTTTCCACTTTTCCGGTGTGATTTTTAGGTGGAAAGTGACAGATTAAGCAAACCGGAACCTGGTTGTATTGTTCGGCATCTTGACTTGGAACTTGTACTTCAATTCATTGTCATTAATCTTTCAGGTTAACGTTCCGAAGCAACGGCGCACATTTTGCAAAAAATGCAAAAACCACAAAGTGCACAAAGTGACCCAGTACAAGAAGTCAAAAGAAAGGACTGCATCCCAGGGTCGACGACGTTACGACAGAAAGCAGCAGGGTTATGGAGGGCAAACAAAACCAATCTTCAGAAAGAAGGTAAAATCAAATCGACTTGTCCGAGTCTAAGAATGTGTCTACATTTTTGCAAATTGTGCATTTCTATAGGCCAAGACTACCAAGAAAATTGTACTTAGGATGGAATGCTCTGAGTGCAAATATAGGAAGCAGATTCCACTGAAGAGATGCAAACATTTTGAACTGGGCGGTGACAAGAAGCGAAAGGTAAGGCCAAATAGATTGCAACACTTTATATATTTATAGTCCAGCAATTAACTTATCTGATAACGATAACTGAACATCGACAAGAATCAGAATTCAGATCATTTAAGAATTTTGTTTCCACATTCCATCTGAGCTGAAATTGAAATGTAGCCGTCAGCCGTGTATTTATTTTCCCCCGACCTTGCTTCCACTTACACCAACTTAAACTTTCAAAGTTAACTGGTAACTTTAGAACCTTAAGATTAGTAGTTGAAGCATGAAGCTAAGAACCTTTAGGATTACTTTGGACGTTAAAAATATTGGGGGTCTTCAAATAATATGTCGGTAAAGAAGTAAAGGCGTAAAGGCCGGTAAAGCAAGTCGATAAAGAATCGACAGTTTTCTTAGGAATTTACATTACTTTACCTCTTACTCGCTTACCTGCAAAAGGGAGGTAAAGCAGTAAAGTAAAGAAGTAAAGCTGGCCGGTTCTCAACTTCTTCTTTGACTCACAATCAGTCGCTAACAGCTATGGGCTTTAAGATTGGTTCGAAGAATCTGTTTACTATTTTACGCGATTATGTTAACGGCAGTGCGTTCAAATAAAATGGATTTAAACCAGTAAAGTTTTACGCCTTTACTGAGCTTTTATTTGAGCACCCCTATAGTACTTTGTTAAAGCGAAACTTCCTCAACTATAAAGAGCTTGGTGAGTCTGACCTCGCTTCGACCTGCTGTTCAGTGGAAAGAAAAGGGGTTATGCCACATTTTAGACTCGGATTTCTTGACTGCCTTTGATATTTACCAGACACGTATTATGTTACCAATTATGGTTGAACAAAATTTAACGTTTGAATATTATTTTTAAAAAATTTGCTACGCCTTGTTATGGTGTAGGCGGTCTGGAGCTCCGAAGACTAAATAGCTTCAATAGCAGGCCTGGCCCTATCCCTTACATGCTTGCTTCTACCTTCCTTTAACGTTTCTTGAAGACATTTTCAAAATAACGGCATTAGAATCGTCATTAACACTACGCTCATACTACTGTTCTTTTTTTTCCAGGGACAAATGATCCAGTTCTAAGCTGTTTACCTTCGCAGGATATGGAATATGGATATCTTTATCACTTTGAATAAGGAATAAAAATGGTTACTAAACGAGACTTAACAGTGTCGAGAGAGGGCCTTTATTTTCTATTTGCTTGAAAGCATCTTTTGTTGACGTTTGTGCGGGTCGAAATTTTGTTGTCCCATTCAGAGATCGCATTGAAGTCCTTGTCGAATTTGATGTCGGGTTGCTGCGTGTCACTTTTGTCATAAAATCACAGGCGATGAAGGAAATGAAGCTGCAATATTCAAGGCGAAATGACGTCGTGGAAGATTTTTAATCACAACAGTTTACTTAAAGCAGCAGGTGAACGTAAACTAATTAAGGCGACTTTGGTGGTTCACAAATTCATATGTAGTCGACATATTTAAACTAGACTAGACCCCGGATAGCAAAAACTTTGGTTTCATTACAACTCAGCAGCTAAACTCAGTCTGTTCCATGCAAATTCATCCCAACCCCGTCGCTTCCGAGTGTGGAACTTGAGTCTCAGGAGTTGAAATTACGAAAAACGGCAAATAGTTTATTCCTTTTCCTTTCGAACTGAGATGACATGAGGGCAGGCCCTGTTCCAGAAACTGTTCTCTCCATCTTGGAATTTGCTTCTTGATGAGACAATTTTGTACGCATTTGTTCGTCCAGCAATTGCTGCATGTCAACCTAAATGTGAAACGAATACTTTACGACACTTTGCCCAGAATAACTTCCATGTGGATTCTGCAAATGCTCAGAGCAAATCTGACCTGCCATTGCTCCAGCTGTTCGCTTAGCTGAATCTTTTGCTGAACTGCCTCCATCAGCTGGCTGTTGACTTGCATCATATCAATTCTTGTGCGTGCCACCTCGATCTCAGCCTTATTTTTCCGCTGAACGGCTTGATCTCGCACCTCCCAGGCTTTCTTGACAATCGCATCTTTTCCGAGATGCGTTTCCATCAAGTCCTTCTTGGCAATGTCTCTCTCTTCCCGGACTGCCTCCAGCTCAGCCTCTCGAACTATGAGTTTACCTTTGAGACAGAAGGCGAGGTGTATTCAAAAATGAAATGAGAAGAGTACATTTTTAATCGACTGCTACTCACTTGTTAACTGGCTGATTTGTTCACTGAGTCGCTTGGCCACTTCATTTTTCTCAGTCAGGAATCTCTCAGATCGTTCTAGTGACTCTTCTGCGGAGTGAAGTCGCATTTCCAGCTCGACTTGGGATTTCGGGTTGCCTCCAGTTTCAAGAGGCAGGTCCCTGAGTAGCACCTTCAGCTCGTCTAGGCTTGAGCTCAATAGTCCAGACTGCGAAAAGTGAAAGACATGTAAATTGGCATAAACTTCACACGTGCTGTCAAAACGAGCTCGAGAAGTGAGCGAGAACGAGTATTTGTCTTTAATTTAGATACGAATTGCTCACAGATTATCTGACAGGTCTTTGCGCATTTGATTATCTATGTCAGCAGGCCAACTTCATTGTCATTACAGGCTTCGAATCATGAGACAGCACTCATGCGTCTCCTTTCTCGTTGCGACACCTCAAAAGTTTCAATTTTCCCTTTCTGTCGGCTTCTCTAATGCAGTCAACTCTTAACTCGCATGCAAATCAATTCATGCATCTGCCATCTTTTCTCACCTTAAATTGAGCTTCTGAACCGTTCATTGAGGCTTCGTTGCTTGTTTGATCGTCAGCACCTCTTTTCGCAGATCGTAGTTGCTGGCATAGGCCCAAGATGCAGGAATACGCGAGCCACATTTCTTCTTTCAACTGGAAAAATGAATTAACCAAATAATTATCCAATATCAACCATTTTAGCACGCTTTATCATTTATAATTATGTTCAAAACAATCATTATTGAACTCTCAGCCCGTGCTAACCTCTCTCAGGTGCGTGTAGGAGTTTTCGGCATTTTCGTAGTCTCCAATATCATGATGTTCTTCGCCAAGCGATTGCGAAAGACGTACAGATGACGAGTCGAAAATTGCAGACATCTCAAGCTCACTTTGAAGTGATCGGTTCAGCGAGGATGATCGATTCAGAAACTCTAACCTGTAATGTGGAAGATTTTGAAGTTGTTAAGCCCATTAACAAACTGAAAGGTTTCAGGAGCACTTTAGCAAGGCGGACATTTACCTGTTTGCTAAAGACTGATTCGTTGACTTAATCTCGCTGATTTCATAGTTGGTGCTCGCTAGTTTCAACTCCTGATCGCGGTTCTGTCTCTCCAGATCCTGGATTTTCTGAGCGGAATGTTGCAGGTGTAGAGAAAGACCGTTGTTTTCAGACAGCAGCATGTCCATCTTCCTCTCGAGATCTGCTTTCTTGCAGGATATAAATGTAATCTGTCAAAATAAAACGTGTAATCGATAACTGCGAATGAGCGTGATGTGTCTAAATCGAGACGGAGCAAGCAACCGTACTTCATCACGGAGATTTTCCAGATGATTGACTTGGTCAGAAAGTACGCACTTCCTGATTGAATACTGATCCTTCAATGACTGAATCTGCATGGTCAATTTTTCCTCTCGACTGGCCATTTCGGCTAGTTCAAAGCTTAATTTGTGGTTTTGTTCACTCAGCTCTGAAATCTGTGCAGTTTTCTCCTTGTCACTGGCCCGCGCGTGTTTTTGCTGGTCGTCCAACATCGTCTGCAGATCGTTGATGTCCGCCTGAAGCTCGGACACGCGTATGTCATAGTCTGCAATGGCAGCGTCAAGCTTACGCCGAAGAATGTACTTTTCCTGCTCCAAAAGCTGAAACATTCACCGTTTACGATTTTAGACACGTATCAGATCTTGTCTAGGCTGGCTTACAACAATTTGCTATTTTGTTGAAATACCTCCAGCTTTTGGCTGTACTCTTCCGTGATTCTTTCATTCTGCCTGGACAGTTCTTCATTTCTGTCAAGGAGGGCTTTGCCCAACTCTGCGGCCAAAATTAAATCACAGTCTTTCTGCTTCAGCTGCTCTTCCACATCTACGTCTTCATCGTCTCCTGCTCTTTTTGCCATGACCGTATGCGATTAGCTGAGAAAGCTCTTGAAATGAAGTCATTCAAGAACGCGAGCAAGGGCTTTCGCTTCGTTCTCACGAGTTGCTAATTATCTTGTTGTCGGTCCAAGCTCCAGCCTCTCGCGAATCTGCGAGTATGAGAAATGTGCGAAAGGTGTCAGTCACTTGCATGCATCATTATGCAGTCTTTGCCAAAATATTAATGATAATTTTCATGAACAAAAATGTGATTTTAGAAAACGAACCTGCTGAATGCCTTTCCTCGTGTAATTCAAAGGTACTTTTGTATTCCAGGACGTTTCAGTTTCTTGCACCAGAATAAATGCTTTCGCAATAACACAGTACATTTTTATCGAAATTTCACAGAAACCATCCTATTTTTGTTCATTTTTCCTTCAGACAGCGATGACAATGATGACTGGAAAAGGTTAGGTCAAAGTGTGATAGATTCCTAGGGTTTGCGACTCACAAACTCAAATGTACATATTTGACTTTTGAAATCGTGATTCGTGAGTCGTAACTCTGAAAATTCTATTGTTTATCTTCTCACGATGGTTAATGCTGGTCCCTGACACACGTCACGTCACTGCGTTGGGTTTTGACAGCAGGACCCGTCGCTGATTGTTGACTATGACTAAGCTCATTGCCATTGCCCATCGCCATCACCTGAAATAACTCATTTCATTTTCATTAACATCAAAGTATAAAGGTACATCGACACTTTTAAGACCAGAAGATCATATGTGCACAGTTATTGCCATTGCCGTGCAGGTCTATTTAAAAGGCAGCTCTGCCAGCGCTTAGTGCATTGAACAGACCAAATGCTTAGTGTTAGTGCTTAAGAACATTTCAAGCATGGCCTGATGATGAGGGTATGATGGGTTTATGGACTCGAATCGCTCTCCCCGTCCACCTGTATGTATTCATTGCCGTACGTGGGAGAAACCACCTAACAATGCAACTTGTGACACAGAGCAACGAATACCGATTTGATAAACCCTTTCTCATAAGCATGCCTGTTGTGCTTCTCGTAGCAAAAATACAGGTAAAAATACAGGTAAATATTTGCACCTAGCCATAAGCCCGTCCCACTGACGTAGCCGTAAAAATATTTATGACTGACTCATTGCCATTGCATAATTCACAATGTGGCTAATTTGCAATTTGATCTTGGCCTGTCTGCAAAAGTCTCTCGCGCGGAGTGAAGACACATTTGCGAATGAAGACTCCGGGAAACAATGCACGAATTCGTAAACTCACAGTTTATTTTGTCTTATGAATATGAATTTACAGAATTTTATTACGAAATTAATACAGAAAGAAGTAATATTAAGTTTGTGTCTGAATGAATGCTCGCACGAAGCAGGTCTACTCCGTGTTCGCATTTGTTATGAAGCCATACAGCTTCACTGTGCGATCCAACGAAGTTGACACGAGGTGGGCTGCATTATGACCAAAACGAACACCAGTGGAAATGTCCGTGTGGTCGGAGAAGACGGCCAGTTCATTCCATGTTTTGCATCCATAGATACTGAGAAATTGGGAACCGATGACAATAAGTTGTGGGTTTTGACGAGAAAGAACACTTTTTAAGTGCCTTGGGTTAGCTTACCGAACGTCAGTTCCGCTTAGTGCGAGATACGACCCACTGTCGTCGAAAGCCAAGTCGGTAATTTGGAATCCTTGACCCAAGTCAATGGTCTTGAAATTCTTTAGCTTTCTCAGATCCCACAGCTTCACAGAGGAGTCCTTCGATGCGCTCGCCAAGTAGTAGCCATTCTCCGAGAAGGAAATCCCCGTGATTGCGTCATAGTGACCACGGAAATTCGCCACGTTGGATTGCTCCTTCAAATCCCAAATTTTCACAGCGCCATCCATAGTGCCTGTAGCAAAGATCAGTCCGTCCGGGTGGAATTGAGCCAGAGTCAGCGAGACTCCTTCTTCGCCCTCCCCACCCTGCGTATTAATATCATTGAATTAATAGTCGCCGGTCACCTCTCGTTTAGTATCATATCAGCTGGAGGAGAATTCTTTTATTGCACATACCTTAGCCAATAGAGTAGCACTATCAAGATCCGAAAATGCCCACTTCTCAGCAGAGGAAGAGAGAAGGTACTCTCCGGTGGCGTGCAATGACAGTCCGGTAACAGGTCCTTCATGGAACTTGAGACTGCTCATCGACTCACCTTTCGAAACTTCCCACACACGTATGGTAGTGTCCTTTGAGCCACTTATTACATGTGTCTGCAATGCAATAGAAACAGACTTAGGTTACATTTCCGTATGTTTAAGTAGAAATCAAAACAAGACTTCACCTCATTTGAATGAGAGACCACAGACAATATTTGACTCGCGTGTCCTTTCAGAGTAGAAACAATTTGTTCCTTTTCCAAGTCAAAGACAATAACAGCCTTGTCGTTTCCTCCAGTAGCAACAATTCTAGACGTAGGACTCATATCCAAGCAAGTTATGCCAGGACTGCTGACGCTATGTAATCCCTGTTAAGCAAGATCAGTACGAATATTTGGTATAGTACTTACAGAATTTAATCTATATCTCATCTATGCCCTCACAGTATGGCTTGCCAGCACACGGAATTCCTTGATCACTTCCGCTGAAACAAGTCCTTCAGGAGTGATCTTACTCTTCTTCTTGCGGTCTTGAGTCAACACAGCTGCATTGTCCTGAAGTGCCTGTTGAACAGCTGCACTAATGCCGATAGCCTGATTCGACGCGATCTCCATTCGTTCAGCTCCAGCATGACTCTCCGCCGGCTTCAAGTTGACGAACGCTTCTCTTGCAGCCGTCAGTTCCTTTGACAGTCTGGCAATAACTCGACAAGCTGCATCATGCTGGTACATTGCATGAGACAATTCTTGACGTGCTGTGGCCAATTGCTGTCGGAGCGTGAAGTTATTAAGCATGGCGGCGTCCCACTCGTCTTGCAGTGATTTGAGTATGCCAGGAATGCTGGTTGTAGCCGGAACTTTAGCCTTAAGGAAAGGTGGTGTCTTCAGCTCAATCAACATGTCAGCCGTAAGGTCTTGGCCATTGATGGGGTCCTTATTTCCATTCTCCTGCAGGGCCTTCTCGATCAGCCGGCGCTCGAAGATGCTTCCTGACACCGGCGAAATGACCGGAGTCTCGGGGATTTCGTTTGAAATAGCACACACGAGCGACATGGCTCCAACTGAACGGTCAACTCGACTTGAATTAACCAACAGAAATATTTGAATCTCAAGCTAACAGTAGCAATAAGTTAACTGTTCAGAAATCAGCAGATTACTTTCACACAAAAAATAGATTGCAGATAAAGCGTCTCCAGCCTCGCACGCTTTTCATACAGCCCGGTTCCTCTACTTTTCATGTTCTTATCCCGCGTAGCTTCTGCATAGAGATCATGATAGCAAAGACAGGCAAAGCAGGCAGACAGCATTGACTGCTTGCTGCCTTTGAGTATACGCAAGAGCTATGGTGGTTGGTGGGCCATGGGGCCATGGGCCTCGCTATGCTGGCAAGCACATGGACCAAACAAAAAGTAGTACAAGAACTGGTGGCTGGATGGTTTTTCATGATTTGTTGTGGGAGGAGATTCTCACGTCCCTGTCTGTCAATCTCCAATGCCAATTCCCTTCACTATTGATTCTGACTATCGACTGTTGACTGACTGTAATTGTACTCGAATTTAGTTTGTCAGCATAAAATTTGCATGCTGACACCTGTGACTGGATCACTCTCCAAATTCCTCTCGCTGCGGGCAGCAACAAAATGTCACCTCTAACCAAACATTAGTCAATCGATTCATGCATTGGGGTGGACGTGGAGTTTAATTTTTTATGAGCAAAGTCTGTGGTTTTCGTGAATCGTCCTCACAAGAATCGAAAATAATTCAATCTAGTTTGTCACTGGATGGAATGGCGTCTGGATATGGAAAGAATGTCGACTTCGTGCACCAACCAAAAGTAGGAAAGCTCGCCAACTGAATGAACCAACCTGCCAACGAATTTCTTTAGACCAGAGGCAATGTCGACATGACCAACAATAAACCAGGTACAGTTATCTCTCGTCTCTTTGTGCTGGGCTGAGGTTCACAGTCAACAATTGTCTGCAGATATTTCGATGGAGGACCGCTTAAGAAATGCTACCATCGTCACGCCCGAAGACGTTCTTAATTTGAAATCAATAACGAAAGGTGAGGATGTTTCTTACGAGGATTTCATACGTTTATCTCTGAAAATTCTTAATTTCAGATTATCTATGCAAGCCAGAAGACAATATTTACGAAATTGACTTCAGGCGTTTCAAAATTCGAGATATTGACACGGACACTGTGCTGTTTGAAGTCGTTAAGCCATCAAATTGGCCTGAGACCGATGTGGAAGAGGCCAACATTGAGTCGAACTCAAGTCGTTTTGTTCGTTATCAATTTACACCACAGTTCCTAAAATTAAGCGTGGTTGGAGCGACGTAAGTTTTTGCTTTTTCTTACAAGGGCTAGAATTTACATTGTATGTAAAGTTAACCGAAATTATGTTTCAGGGTCGAATTCACGGTAGGGTCGACCCCAGTGGAAGGCTTTCGAATGATTGAGAGGCACTTTTTCGGCAGTACTCTACTGAAGACGTTTGATTTCGAATTTGGCTTTTGCATTCCTCATAGCCGAAACACATGCGAACATATTTACGAATTTCCAAACCTCTCCGATGACTTGAGTAAGCCCTGACAGTCTTTTACTGGTGAGAGATGAACGGGCATTAATCTCACAATTTTTCAACTTTTGCAGTTAAGGACATGATACAGTGTCCATTCCAGACGCGATCGGACTCATTCTACTTTGTCGACAACAAACTCATCATGCACAACAAGGCGGAGTACTCTTACGACAGTGGTGGGATAATTGGATGATATTAGTGAACATTAGCTGTGATAGGGGCTAAGTCAGCACTGGATCTTCTATGCACTATGCACATGCAAACTCACAAGGATTACGAATTTTATGATTTTAGTCTCGGTTCCTACAATGTCATTTTATAGTTCTAATTTTATAAATCACGACACGGTTTGGGTTTTTACTTGCTATTCATTTGATCACAAAGTCATCACCTATGAATTCTCTTTCACGAAGCATAAGCAAGTCTTCGGCCTGCCGCTCATGGAACATTTGCACGAAATGAAGAAATGATCACTTGGCGCATAGTCACCAGTCTCTGTGCACACGATCCCGACGGCGCAAAGAGTGGCACGGCGGCAAGAATGGTGTAACGAATGGACTCGTCAAATCATTATTACTTTCAAATTGGTATAATTAATCTATTCATTAGTAAAATATCAAGTAGTAACTGTATTAATAGTAACATCGAATTGTTAACTAATTCAATCTTTCTGACTATCAACAGCATCTGTTTTTATCTCGGCCGAGTCCACCTTTGCCCGGTGATCCTCTGGTAAGGTTTACAGTATCTTTGCCATCCTCTCCAAATCTCTGCTGCGACTTTTTCGTCTGCAGTACTTGGCGAGTAATTTCCATAAACATCTGCAATCAGCAAAGAAAAAAGAAAATTTTGATTAGATTATGATTTCTCTGTCCTGGACGCCTGGATGCTTGAATGAGACGCCGGAATATATTGCACTTGTGTACCTCCTCAACGTTCACGTTGTCTTTAGCACTAGTTTCGAATAACCTAATCGACATTTGGTCGGCGAATCTCTGTGCATCCCCCGTCAGTACAACTTTTCGTGATGGATCGTCATTCTTGTTTCCCACAAGTATCCTGTTCACTAGGTCGCAGTTTTGTTCAATCTCCAGTAACCATCTTCGCACATTTGCAAAGGATTCACCATTTGTGACATCATAAACTATTATTACACCATGTGTCCCACGGTAATACCTTCAAGAATCAATTCATTAGCTAAACTCTTGGAATGTCTGACGAAAAGGATGACAATGACAATGATTTACGTACGTGGATGTTATGGTACGGAATCTTTCTTGGCCTGCTGTGTCCCAAATCTGTAGTTTGACTCTTCGACCTTCTATGTCCAGAGTCCGAATTTTAAAGTCCACTCCAATTGTGGTTATGTGGTTTGTGGAAAAGACATTATCGGCAAATCTCACCAGCAGAGCACTTTTTCCCACTCCTGTCAAAATAAAAGCAAAAGATGAAACTCGTGTATACTACCTTGAAAATTGTACAATAGATTAAACTAACTACTAACCACTGTCGCCAATGATAAGTAGTTTGAAAAGGTGATCGTATTCTTTGTCCTGCCTCGTGGAATAACCACCAGCAGAACGTTGGGCCATTATTGATGACGAGGAATTTTAAGAAGACAAGCTCATAGTCTGTACACTGTTTTCTTCCCCTTCACTCAGCACCACAAATATTTTGATCTCTTGTATGACTTTTATCAAGTTATCAGCTGAGACGTTATAGCTCAGATGAATTCTTGATCTAGAAAAGAGCTTGTTTTGGCACTGGAGTAACTAACACGAGTGGGGTGTGTTCTTTTCAGAGTTTTACATCCACCCTCAACTTCAATTCAGTTATTACCGGTGCCACGACCACTACGAGGTAGCAGAACTTACACCGGATCCGGACTATGCACTCTTACCGCTTTTATGCTGTCCAAACTAAATTCCTGAATTCGAATTTGAGTGGTTATGTAAAATGTCAAATAATTCCAAGGCTTGAAACTGAAATGAAAGGGTTAATTTTGCAAGAGACTGAATTTTACCGCTTTGCTTCCCCCGGCTCCGCCCACCACTGAGGGCGAGATGAGATGTGAGTTATGGAGAAATATGATTGTGTCCGGTTTTGTTTTCCTGTGATATATGATTGAATGGTGACTGATATTGGTTGCCGCTTTGTAATGAGCCGCTTATCAAATGAGGACGAGTGAAAGCAGGAAAAAATGAGATTTATGCTGTGTAGCCGAAGCGTCTCCTTTGGTCCTGTCTCAACTCTCAACTGGTATAAACAGCACCGAGCTGACGACGAAAGTTTCTGCGTATTAATACGTTCATGCAGTGCTTAGTTAATTTTAATAGCTCTTGCATTGGACTCATGTGCCTACAGAATTGTTGAGTCTAGTGCTAATTATATATACTTACGCTTTCAGCACATTTAGTAAATTCATTGAGCCCAATTAGTAATTTGCAATCTTCAGACACAGACGTCAGACGTCGTGCGTAGCATGTTATCAATCCACCAGCGTTTCATTTAACTGGAGCCTGGATCGAGACAAAGACCTGACCCTGTGCGATCTTGATCTTATGATCTTAGAAACATACTTCAGCATCTTTGCAGCGATGTAACCTTTCACCGGCCTCTCCGAATGCGGTTTTTCTCTTCATATACAACACCAGCAATCTGTAGTGACCATATGAAAGAAAAAGATTGCCCACTTTCTATTTTCTCATGTTTCTAGATTTTACAAAATTGTTCGCACCAGAACTCCGGCTTCGTGGCGTAGCGTGAACGAACGGGAAGTGATTCAGTACATCGACGTTCCACCTTCCTTCGAGAGCGAATGTACAAAGCTCAGCCTCAACACACGGCGCTGCGTCGCAATGCAAGTGCAGAGACCTGTCAATCTTGTTTACGAGTACATACGGCTGATCATATGCGTGCAAATGTCTTGAGCGAAAACCCAGGCTTTGCCTGCGTATGCAGTTTTGAATCTTAAACTGTTTCTGGACTTGTAATATTTATTACCAGATTTTAACTTTCTCCTCCACTTTCTTCAAAGTTGACTATTGTTCTTTGAACATGGATCCGACTTAGTAGGGCTCTGTAGTTGGTCTTTTCCTCCGCTCGTAACATAATTTTGCAATGTCAGAGGGTAAAAAGGGTTCAGCAGGATACAAAGGCAGTGGTCGATGACCAATGACACTCAACATCAAGACGTCGTCAGCAGAAACTGTGATCGGTGTGAGATGCATGTGCTACGCGGATTTGGAAATTACCGACGATTTATCCTAACCACGTTCCTCTTCGGGATTCCGTTGTTTGTCATAATCTTGTGTGTTCGAGATCGCAGTGGAAATGCCATTAACTGCCCGCAATTCTCCAGTAGGGAGGTGAGGAACAATGTGGTACTAAGAATCAGCTTATACTTTACTTGCAATCCACCAGATATGAGTCAATTTATCTGATGTTTAATCTTTCAGACAGCTGTCATTGATGTAGAAGGCAAAGTTAACGCTTACGGCAGATCATCTCCTCTGATCTTCATTGGTGGATTTCCCAGATCTGGAACGACCTTAGCAAGAGCCATGTTAGACGCACACAAGGACATTCGATGTGGTGAAGAGACACGTGTGGTCCCTCGTATACTCCAGCTTGCTGCACAGTGGAACAGATCCGCGAAGGAAACTAATCGATTACACGAAGCTGGTCTGACTGATCAGGTTCGCAAAGTCAATAGCATGTTAACGAGGTATTTTAGGATCAATGCATTATGCTACGCAGATAATTGGCGACGCAGTTGCTGCATTTATTTTGGAGGTGGTTGTGAAACATGGGGAACCTGCTCCTCGACTGTGCAACAAAGACCCCTTTACGCTTAAATATGGAGTTTACCTGATGAAGATATTTCCAAACGCCAAGTTCATATTTATGATCAGGGATGGAAGAGCTGTGGTTCATTCTCTAATACAAAGAAAGGTAAACCTGAGTAATGCTCCACCGATAGTCTGAAGACGATGCACGAATAATCAATCCGTTCTTGTCTTGTTCAGGTCACTGTCACTGGGTTCGACCTGACAAATTATAGGCAATGCTTAACAAAATGGTCAAATTCCATGAAAACCATGCTACGTGAGTGTGACGAGATTGGTCCGTCGCGTTGCCTTAAAGTTAAGTACGAGGATCTAGTTTTGCATCCAAGACTGCAGATGGAAAGAATACTCAATTATCTTGACCTTCCCTGGATGGAGGATGTAATGCATCACGAGCAATACATTAACAAACCGGGAGGTGTATCCTTGTCAAAGTAAGTCGTGCTTCAATTTAGTTGACTGTGAAGTTCGAAGAAATAGAAACGATTGAGTTTAGTTCTAAATGAACATGGTTCCGTGTTTCAGGGTTGAGCGCTCATCCGATCAAGTCATCAAACCCGTAAATGTTGAAGCACTATCAAAATGGGTGGGGTCAATTCCAGACGACGTGGTTCAAGATATGGCGAATATTGCGCCGGTCCTACAAACATTAGGGTACAAGCCGAACGAAAATCCTCCCAACTATGGCATTCCTGATCCAGAAGTTGCAACCAACACAAACTATGTAATGAAGGAAGCGGACAAATGGAAGAAGAACGCTGAGAATATCTTGGAACGATCAAAGCAACAGACATAGACTTTCTACATTACATTAAATTATACAGCCGCGAAATTCCTCCCTAAGCTAATGTTAATGCTGAAAGATTACAAATTGTGAATAAATACTCTTAAACCAGGAAAACCCGTGAATCCTCGCCGATTATTATGTTGCGCCTCTTTTCTTGTCTTCTTGACCAATTAGCATTTACAGTGCAGATCCAAGATGAATGTGTTGTAGAATATCGCATCATAATTTTGTCCTGACCTGACCCCGGAAGTTGTACATCACGTTACCATGTCACTGCCTTTGTTTTGAGATGCACATGTTCTCAATCCTTGTGTTATGAGCTTTGCCCACAGGAAAGGCGCATTCCTTCATATCCCAATCCTCAAGCAAATACTCAGGATCATGCCTACTGCGAATAAATTCGTAAATTTTATTTCTGTAGAAGACTATGGAGTCAGTCAATTTCCAGTACCACTCAAGCATTCTTAACCACTTTAGTTAAAGGCACCGATAACAAGTATTATGCAAATTACTGATCAACCAGAAAATCCCACTGAACTTCTTCGCACTCTTTTTACTGTGAGTTGTTATTGTTTTGGTTGGGTCAGCTGTACTCTTTGTGATTGTGATCAACTAATCCAACAATGTCATTTGTACAGATTACTACTTCGGATTTTAATAGCATGCCATTTTAAGCTTCCGGTGGTAGAAAAAAAGAGAAATGGCAGAAGAAAAGCAGGGCGCTGTAGCCCTGAAGGAAATGCTCGCCGGTTTTGAAGAGAATCCACCACCCGCAGTGAAAGTTTTCACTGAGGCCGTGCCATTTATTAACTCCATTCTGACATCCGATGAGAAGAATTATTTGGATACGTTGGACAAACTGTGCAGGTGTGGAGGTCTTTATGTCTTTTTGTCTTCGTATGCCTAAACTCAGAACTCTTGCTGTAGATATCTAACTTGGAGTCTGAAACAAGATAACTCACGGAATAGCTACATTAGTTGTGGGTTCTTCAAGGAACATTCTCTTGCCTGGATTCAGCATCTGAAGGAGCTTATGACAGTATGCGTGAAGACGGTAAGCTAGTCAAGCAGTCACTGTTTAGTCAATCATCTCAAATGCCTCAATGTTGAGATGTGCGTCACAAATTGTTTGTCCTCAGGTTGCCACTATGAAACCTGATCGAGTCTCCGACTCCATGCTGCTCTCAGTCCTGCTAAGTACAATCGTGTCATTTTTGTTCACACAAGGCTGGGCAATCATTCACACAGACAGCTACAAACATTTGGAGCAGGGAATGTCAAAGCTTAGTTACAGCTTATTCTCGCATGTGGTGCATGATGCTGACTTGTATGGAAGTATTCGTGAGGTTTTGCTGTCGAGTCTTAGCCGGGCCGGCAAGGTGAATGCTAATTTTATTGTTTATTGTATTGAATCAGTTCAAATAAGATATTTTTGGTCATCTTTAGACTTCGTTGACCAGAGCCAGTTTGCTTGCTCTTACTACGCTTGCAAATCGACCATTCTCAGAGAACACAACTGAGGACAAGCTCGTTGTCGCCTACGTTCGCAACATTCTGACAGTTCCTGGCTACATTCATTATGTGCAAAATACTTGCCCTGAGGTTCACCAAGAATTTGAATATCTTTATGAACTGCGACAAGCATTTGCTCAGTCTACCTCTTTTATCTGTTCAGGACTTGACTGAATTATTACTATATAATTGTTTCTTCCAGGGACTGAATATTTCCATGCTGCCACTTCTTCTCGAAACTCTCGACAAGGAAGACAATTTAGTTTCTAGTCTTACTACTGATGATCTCAATTTAAGTGTCTCGCTTCTAGCAAATCTGGTTGAGATGGGATCGCACCATGAGAATCTACCGCAGATTTTTCACGCATCATTTGAGGTAAAAATACTACAACATTCCAATAAGTAATAAAGTAGAGCAGTCGCAGTTGAGAGTAGAGTATCACTAATTAAATCATGGTTCTGTCAATAAGTCTTTCTGTTCTCCAGAAAATCATTTCCAGACTACTCAATGAATGCTCTTCTAAAGCCAAAGATCAAACAAAGAGCCATTGGCATCCTATTCTTGGATGGGTGAGCTGTCCCATTCCGTCTTCATTTCTGAACGCTGCCTCTATTGTGAAGGGCCAGATTGAAATCTTATGGAGCCCTGTCTACCTGGAGGTAATTTCACAAGCTAGAAATGCGCTTTCATAAAAATATCAAGCATTCTCTTTTGTGAACTAAGTTTTTGTCAGATTGCACTTGACTCTATTTCTTGATTTAATCTCCTTGCAGGCACTATTCCTTCCATTGCGGAGTTTCTTGATGGACCATCAATGCCCTGGAGCAAGACTGACCAACAAAAACCTTGGAGGATCTTCTAAAACGAATTCAGTTCGTAATGGAATCATAAAATGCTTTAAGAAAATGTGGTTAAATTCCGCTGATGCTACTTCCGAGCAAAATTCGTCCGTGATCAAGTTCAATGCTGATATAACCGTGTCGACTGCGAGTGCATGCTCTCTTTATACGAGCTTGGTCAAAATACTTCCATTGTAAGCACTTCCCCGATGGCATAACCTCATTCTCAATACAATCGCAATATTTTTGCTAATATTCTGTTTTAATGTTTTTAATGCAACAGGTGCAAGCTGGACATTCTAAATGGAATTTGTTTTAAATGTTCCTCGAAAATTTTAATTTTCGTGTGGGAGTTTCTGCAAATGCTTGGCGGTGAAGCTGGACTTGGCGGATGGGTTGAATTTCTACTTGCGAACGAAGACTCGAAACAAGAGTGCATTCTGGTTCTTTTCACAGAAACCATGGCTCATCTTATCACGTATGTTAGTATAAAGTGTTCGGTTCTTCACTATATTCACTCGTCCAATAATTTTTTCTTTCGTGTATTAAGCATTTTGGATGACCACGAAATTTACGACGAGCAGAAAATTTTCAAGCTTGACGAGCTTGCAGACATGGCTGTAGTTGTGAACAACTTGTGCTACCGCTTTATTTCCCACAATTCTTACGCCAAACTTAATCAAAATACGCTAAACTCTACAAAAACGCTGCTAATGATACTCTACCGACGAGATTGTCGTAGAAAATTCTGTCCGGATGGTCACTGGCTGATTGAAAACTCCAAAATGATGCAGCTGATCAGTGATATTGAGAAGTGCCGTCGAGATGCAAAAGTAAGGACCTTGAACGTATTGTCTCTGTCCGATTATCTCGACTTCTGCACATTCAAAAATGATGTGATTACTCTTGCAGAGAATTCTTCTGGACATGCCCCACATTGTTCGTGAAGAGAATCGCATCATGTTCTTCCGCAAATGGGTTCAGTCTGAAAAAGCGCTTAATGGAAACTTCTGTGGACAGCACGATCTCGGAAATATTCCTGGTTCAGCCCTAATTACAATTCAGCGTGGTAGAATTGTTGAGGACGGGTATGCGCACCTTGCCAATTTGAGCCCAAAAGCACTGAAAGGAACTATTCGAGTGCGTTTTAAAAATGAGTATGGATTGGATGAAGCTGGAATTGACCAGGATGGAGTATTCAAAGGTGCAAATTAGTTCAGCGAATCTGCTATGAGGATTGCTCGGCAATTGTATTTTACGTAACTTCTTGTCATTTTTAGAGTTCTTGGAGGAAACCATCAAGGCTGTGTTTAATCCCACATTGAACTTGTTCAAAGCTACAAATGAGAATTTGTTGTATCCTTCTCCTTTATCATATCTTCATGAAAACCATCTTGAACTGTTCGAGTTTGTTGGGAAAATGCTTGGAAAAGCTGTATATGAGGTTCTTGCTTTCACTTCTACTTGACGCTTAATAAGAATTTGAAATAATGTTTTGCCCTGTGAATTTAACCAGGGTATCGTTGTGGATGTGCGATTCGCTCCCTTCTTCTTGAGTCAAATCTTGGGACTTCAGAGAAACACTCTTTTTTCACTAATCGACGAAATTCAGTCTTTGGATAGAGAACTGTACAACTCGATGAATTACATCAAGCATTATGACGGTGATGTTAAAGTAAGAACGTACTCAATGCATACGCATAAATTGAGCTGAATTCTGGGAATTGTACAACTAAAACTAATTTTCATGTTCTCAAGGACTTGGAGTTGTTTTTCTCCCTGGACCAAGAAGTGTTAGGAGAGTTGAAGACGACTGAGTTTATGACTGGAGGACGAGCCGTTCGAGTAACTAACGACAACAAGTAAGCGGAAAACAGTCCATTGTGTTAAGAGTTGACAAATTTATCTTATCCAAGTTGATCTGGTCGTTTGTGGGAGATAATGAATGGTTGTGTCCCGTGAATTTCTTTCAGGATAAGCTACTTGTACTATTTGGCTCGATATCATTTGTACGTGGAGATCAAAGATCAAACGGCAGCATTCTTGAGGGGATTCCGCTCCATAATCTCAACTGAATGGCTGAAAATCTTTTCGCCCTCCGAGGTATGTTTTTCTGTTACTTTGGCTGTTAAAAATTTACAAAAGCTTGGTACATTGACTTGACTAATCCCTTGAATGTTGGCACAGCTTCAACGTCTAATCAGTGGAGAAGATTCTGACATTGATTTGGTGGACTTGCGTCGAAATACTCAGTACTATGGAGGCTTTCATGACAATCACCGTGTGGTCGTTTGGTTCTGGGAAGTACTTGAACGAGATTTCACTGAAAACGAGAGAAGACTACTGCTGAAGGTTTGTACTCTAGCATGGCTGCATTGCTAACAATATGACTAACAAAATAATTGAATCCGTTTGCCAGTTTGTCACAAGTTGCTCCAAGCCTCCGCTCCTTGGCTTTGTAAATTTGGAACCGCCGTTCTCTGTCAGATGTGTGGAAGTCAGCGAGGATGAGGATACAGGAGACACAATTGGTAAATCCTTTCCCCAAACAGGGCGATTAGCAAACAAATTCTTTTCGGACTTTCGTCAATATGATCTTTGTGGTACAGGAAGTGTCGTCCGTGGATTTCTTGCTCTGGGAAAGAGAGAGCCGATTGGGCGTCTTCCAACTTCATCCACTTGTTTTAATCTCCTCAAGCTACCAAATTATCAGCGAAAGTCTACGTTGAGAGAGAAACTACGCTGCGCCATTACTTCGAATGTCGGATTCGAACTTTCCTAAGTTAGCAATTCGCAACTCGTGAAAAATGTTTCAAAACAATTGAAATAAAAAGTGCGTATATTTAATCACTTGCCACAGTCGTTGCCTGTTCATAAAGCATTCAGATTTATTAGAATTAATTCCAGGTTTATAGTTTACACATCAATTTCGGGCATGTTAATAGAACTTTAAAATCGCAGAAGTTGTGTGCTTTTTGGTGTGTTTAGTGTTTCGTGCTGACAGCAATGATTGATTCAGAATATTGTAGGCACAGCACTCCAATCCTGCTTCTCCTTGCACGCCCAATAGTTTCCATTGTAAATGTGGATAACGTTTCCAGTTAGTGGATCCTTCTCCCTTCTGAACCAAACAGCATCGTATGACGGTACAGGTCGACCTAGGAGGAGCAGAATGAATCAAATTAATTCTTCCGAATACTAGAACGGCTTGCAGCAAATAATTCTGCTTAGTTGCACATACCTTCGGAAGCACTCTTTTCGGCCTCGTTTTCTCTCTCTCGTCTAACAGCTCGTTGTTTTTCCTCCAGACGTATTTTCTCTGAATTAGCCTCATCCCAGAAGCCATTCTCCATCAGTCGCTGATCTGGTCGAAGTCGGGAGTCCGTGGGCGCCAAATCCGGTTCTGGTTCGTTTAATTGACAAGCCAGTTCAGTAAAATTGTAGAACTTCTCCGAATCAGGTCTGAGCAAGAGATGAATCAAATTGTTGCCAATCCTTGACAAGCAATTCCCATTTGAGAAGCACGCAGAACTTACGGAGGCAGTTTTCTAGTCCACAGCAATTTGGGCGGCGCAAGTTCAAAAACAGGCTTCCCACTTTTATCAGCCTGGTTGCTGGATAGCACCTCACACATTTCCATGTATCCATCCCAAGTTCCATTAAGAATCCATCTGACTTTTTCGTTCTTATCCATAACACATCCAGTTACCTGTCAGAAATAAGGAGTCAGCAAATGTAAGAAGCTACAGTTTCAAGTCGGAAGGGTGAGACTGCAAGGCTCGCCTTACCTTTCTCTGAGTATCACGGTTAAAGTAGGAATAGGGAATATATTTCAAGTGACATTTTTCTCCATTCGCATGATTCACAATGTCCATATCGCCATGTTGATCAACCCATAGTTTTCCAACAATGATATTGTGGACAGTAGTCGTCACTTTTCTCCAAGTGTAATGATTGCCTGTGAATCGAGTAAACGGAAATTAGTTCAATAAACTTTGAACAAACAAAATCAAGAGTAAGAGTAAACTTGTTAGATTAAAACGCACCGGTTGATGTAAACACAAGATGTGCTATCCCCAGCGGAATCACTTGAAGGTATTTCCCACGAAATTTCGAAGACATTGTAAATTCTTGCCAGCATTTCCATCCTCGTCCCTCACAGAACTGCGCTGCCATAGGTGGATGGTGGCTGACTTGCTCGTTAATGCACCGCCATCCTAAATCATCTGTTCGATCACACTCGTATGTCTCGCCCAGAAGTGGGTTGAAAGGTTTCCCAGTGCGGACCTGTTATAGAATTTGTTATTTAATCAGTTCCGTCAGGAAATGTTTTACAAAATACCAAGTGCAAGAACTACTCACAGAAGTTGTAGCGTACGAAGACACAGTAAATGCTGCCACATAACTCAATTGTTCAGTTGAGTCCGCACAGTTGGCTGCCTTATCAAGTATATCACTGTACTCAAAGTCTTCTGTTAGTCTTTGTAACATGGACAGAGGCTCCGAGAAATTGACGGGCATTGGAATTTTAGTTAATTCTTTGCCAATGCAATTTTTCATGATGCTCCAAAGATTAAGTGGATAGTTAGGCTTGTCAGGAACTCGCTTCCTGCGTATTTTCTGTGGTCTCACTGGCAGACTTGTGTCTTCAATGATTTCGTTTGTATCCTTCTTTTCGATACCCTTCTGTTGCTGTGTAAATTAATAATTTGCGATGATGACAGGTTCCAATATTAACAGATTTGGTATTCCTTGCTTACCTTGGAACGAATACACCGTATTGTTTGACTAGTCCCTTTGTCCTCTTCCTCGTCTTCTGTGCTCGAACCCGATCTCTTGGTTCCATCTGCTGATTTCTGAATTTCATAAGAATTAACACTGCATTAACCTTTCCGTCTCAGCAGGTTAATGTAATTTAACTTGCTGGCTTATTTAACTCAATTTACCTGTGAATCGCAGCTAATACCACTGGAAGTACGACGATGAGCCGAAATGGGTACATCAACCGTGAACTCAAGCGAACTACCTTCCTCCACCGCATCGTAGTAAACAGTCTCGTCCTCCTCCTCGGACTGAATCATCTGACCTGCAAACATATTTGAATTTCGTCAGCAAAGATCGGAGTTACCTGATAAGACGGTTAAACAATACTGAGCATTTCCTACTTTGATGATGAGACGCAACATGGGCAGCTTCTTCGAGCTTTGTGTGTTGTTTTGCTAATTCTTCAACGACTTTCTCCAAGCGCTGGCGCTGCTCCTTCTCGTACTGAATTGCTTTCTGCCACTTCCGTCCTTGAGTTTGGGCTGTTTTCGTAAACTCTGCACAAGCCTGAAATATGAAACATTTGAGATGAAAGAATATGTTGTGAGTGAGACCATCATCGCAAAATCACATTTTCCTTACATTGATCATAGCAGTGGAAGTTATTCTGAAGAGCGTAGCTCGTTCATTGATTTGTTTAATTGTTGGCGAAATATCACGATAGTCAGCCATTGACTCCAGCTCACCCAATGCTTTCTGTAGATTTGTTAACACAGTGATGAATTAGCAAGCCTTTCATCACAAAGTATATACAATTCGAAGTATGAAAAATGGCTAATCTGCAATTAAGATCAGCAGTTAGCCAGTAGTTTAAGCATTTAACCTGCAGTGTGCTGCCGTGCTTGTTGATTAGATCACAACACGTTTGCATGTCTTCTAGTTTGGACGACAGCATTCGAAAAACATTTTGAACTTCTTGAACGTCTGGAGCGGCACTGACTTCTTCAAGCTCTTCCTCCTCCTCCGACTCCATGGTTCGAATTGCTTTTGCCTTTGCCAGTTCCAGCGCAGTCACCCATCTGCATTAGAAAAGAACAGTTCAGTTAAGATGCACCAATTTGGAATTACAGGCTCGTTAGGAATGTGAACATGCCTTTGCCGTTCCACCTCTGACAGAGCCTTCAAATGAAACGTTTGCGTTCCGCTGTTGGAGACAATCAGATTGCACGTGTCTTCGGTTGATATAATTGCCCCGTGCAGACTAATTGATCCTCGGCAAGTGTGTGTCATCTCAGCCTGATTTCTACATATCAACAAAGATTCGCATTAAGCCTTTTGATATTTCAGGTTGCGAGAAGAATCAAGTCGTTTGTCCTTAACTTACCTGTAGTATGACAATACGCCATTTGACAAGACGAACCATCGCTTCTGGTACCCTTTCAGGTAGTTGGTCCATTTATGCAGCCAGCCCTTCATGTCTAATTCTTGTGCGACCTCACTCATCGCTTGCGCTAAAACGGCAACAAAGGCTTTACAATCAACACCGAGTAGCAATAATGTGTCTACCGCGAAGTAATAACTTGTCTTTCTTGTCCAGGTTCTTAGTTTAGTTTAAAGAGACTTACCATTTGTCGAGGGCAGACCAAAGTCTCAGTCCAGTGATTACGGTATTATGTGGAGAAGAATAATGGCACTCGGAAGAAACAGATGACTGAATCACTGTCAATGTTAAGTCGTTAAGCCGTTGACGACGGTTTACAAAAATAAGGCCGGAATTTATAGCACCAGCAACGGAAGTATTCCTATCAGAAACTCTTTTCGCTATCAGCAGCTGTCCATTCTTTCAAGCACTTGACATAGAAACAGACTTTTCCACTAAGTAGGTAAATCACGTTTTCACTCTTCGAGCCAACGGTTAATCCAATACCAATGACAAATCCTTAGGACATGTGACCCTTACTTGTCATCAGCAGCTCCAGAATCACTTTCAGACTTTGAATTAGTTAAAATAAGCACAGTCCACCTGATTGTAAACTTGTAGCCTGTTTTCAGTGTTGGCCTTGTGACTTCGTGCTAACGACGAAGTACACAATTTGACAGACTTAAAATCACACAAAAAAATTATTGCAAATAAACTTAATTATTGTGACTGGTTGACTTGTGGTTGTGACTTGTGACACGACCACACGACATATCCTGTGATGTGCACACTTTCGGATCGGCCTGATTTTACTCTGCAGTATATGCACCCGTTCCCTGCTGTACGACGTAAAACAGAGGAGTAACTTTCAATGACGTTTGGCTCTTCCGTTGCGTTGGTGCGGTAAAGTGAGACTTGCTTACACACTTGCGTATTTGTTCCCATACGACCGCATCCCACCTGATACCTGGACATTTGAGAATTTGATGTCTTTTGATCATTGATGCTCTGCTGCCTGATGGAGACATTACAACGTGATGAGTAAGAAAAGGAAGGGTCGCCGCCCTTGGTCACGGAAGTCTGATCTGACACCGGAGTTGTCTAACAGACAGATCGAAATGTTAACAGCCTCACAAATCACACTAACTCCACAGAAAATCGATCCATGTAAGGGGCTTCAGCTTAAGATACCGCCTTGGAGCTTTTGAGTTGACTCTGAAAGTCCCATCCAGGAAGAATACACCAGGATAAGCGAACTTTGCGAGAATGGTGACCAAAAGTTATTGAGGAAGTTCAATCTACCAGAAAATAACATCAAGCAGTCGTGGATGGCGAACTCCTGTCAATGTCCGAGACCCAAACATGCTGCTGATAGCTTGCGGCTCCGGAACCTTTGGTCATTCAAAGAGGGGACTCAAGATTTGAGACTGGGGAAGGCACCAAGGCGTCTCCGTGTTGAAAGGTCATGTGGAGTTCAAGAGACGCTGCGACTTTCGACTTCCTTCCTGGCCGGTCCTCCCATGGTAGTGTGTCTGTGCGTGGACTCACTCTGCATCCTGCGAATGATGAAAGAAGTATAACTTCACATAATAGAGGGAACTGAGCGTGTCTACTCTGTTGCAACTTCAACCATCCCGTCCCGTCGTCGTCGTGGTGTGTGTGCAGCTCCTCCTGATTCTGTTTATATCCTCAGAGAGTATTAAACTTTCGATTTTAATTATCCAGTTGAGCAGTGATCCAGCCATTGTTGTTCAGCTTATCATGACCATGAAGTCTGCCCACTACAAACGAAAAGGAGTAACCAAGTCCTCGTCATTGAACACAACCAAGTAAGTAAAAGGATTAATAGTTTGCGCTTGGCACATGCTGCAAAGCACTGGTATCTCTGGGCTTGGTCATGTGATAGCGCAGAAACCTAAAGCTGCACTAGTTAATTTTCATAATTATGCATCCAATCCTGAGCAGAGTGCCAACAATGGAAGAACGACATTAGGTGCATTTTGAGTATAGGCAAACTGGCGTTGTTAACTAATGAATGACATGCGAATTATGAACCCACTCATTTAAAGTCGCCTCATGGCTCATGGCGATGAGAATTTAGTCAAAAGAGCAAAGCTTTTGGTCCAGGGTTGACTCCGTCTGAATAATCTTGCAGTAGGTAAATCACTGATAAGGGTCGTAGGTGACAGGGTGGGGGGTAATTAAAAATGAATACAACGTTATGTATGTTTGGTTTATTGCATGAGCCCAGTTACTGCTTGACTTTGTGTTTGGTCGTAGTCGCAGAGTTTCGCAATGGATCACAACTCGTTACTTGTCTTAGGTCCGAAATGAAGAAGCAACTTGACAGTGACTCCCATTTCTGTTACAACATGACCATCCTGATTGGCTCGGGGGCTGAACTGGAAACCCGAGATGGCAACAAGTATGATGGAGTCTTTGTTGCATTTTCCGGTCAACAGGAAATCATGTTGGAGGCAGCACATATGATTCAGGACAACACCCAGTCAACTATTTCAAAGCACTTTGATTCGCTCATTGTGCCGTCAGAAAAGGTTTGGTAATTCATAAACAGTATGCATTGGACTGATTAATAGTTGGGCCTGTAATTTGGAATTTAGGTCGCGGCGGTCACCTTTCGTGACGTGGACTTAACATACGCCACCAGGGACTTTCAAACCGACGGACAAATCGCAGGGGCGCGTGGACTTCCTCTCGGGGATAAGGAGATAATCCCGTGGGATGGCGCCGATACCGAGCCACCTGAAGGTTGTTATTTGGATGCCGCTGGAGGCAAAAATGGGTGGGAAGTTCGGGACATGTTCAAGAAGAACGCAGAGAACTTTGGTGTAGTGTCCTCTTTCTCTAAGGACTTAGCCGGCTACACAACAAAGCTGGACACAAGTGACCTAGAGACTTTCAAAAGGCACGAGGAGCAAGCCATCCAGGTGGCTTTGGAAATTGAAGGCAGTGCAGCGTCAATGGATCGAGTCAAACTGGAAAATGTCGAATGTGAAGAGGAAGCATTCTCGGCAGTGGTCCGAGTTCGAGAAACCCCAAGTCATCCTCCTGATACAGGAGCAAGTTCTGGGTACGCTGAGATAGAAAATCCTCTGTAATAATCTGCTAGAGACTTGGCCTTGAATATTTGAGTCGTGTTATCGACGGCTTGCTGTTGCTCACGAAATATTTTTATTTTGACACATGACAGAAATGGGAAATACATTCCACCTTCAAAGCGACAGTCTCAATATGGGATAGAATCCGCTGCCGGAAGTCATAACCAGCCCTTGAACGGATCTGCTCCTCAGGGAATGGGGGGTGGAATGGCTACCAAGAAGCCACTGTACGGTTCCAGCGTACGTGGGAACTTTCCTCCAAACCAAGGTCCACCGGGCTCGTATCACAACGATAGAAGGCAGCACGACACACGACGTCCGCCACCAAACGTGAATCAGCAGCGAGAACTTCAAAGTAACCATCAAGATGCACGGAGATCTGATGAAGGAAACTCACTCAATAAGCCTACCAAACCAATGAAAGGTGACGAATTCCGCTCATTCCAAGTGGTTATTTACTTTCGCGAATTCTGCAATAAATTTGCCGTTCCCGTTGCAGGTCGACCGGATATGGCCAAAACGGTCAAGGGATTGCACGAGTTTCATGCAAACTTCAACCTCCAGATATCCAACGATAGACCTCAGAACAAACGAACTGCGCCAATGCACCAGCCTATGAAACCCGTGTATGGAAACAAAAATCAGTCGTCGGCCAGTATGAACGCCAACCAAGACAGACGGGGGCCAGCTCCTGACCGATCTGACGAGTCTGGTCCATCTTACAGTTCGGTTCACGGTAAACCCAAAGACGAGTCCCATCCGGATAGCCAGAAGCCTCAACCCGACGCGGTTAAGCCGACAGAAGTTAGCGAGCCCGTCAAGCCAAACGAAGCTTCACCACAAACCACGAAAACAGACACATTTCCTGAGGCAGGTGACAATAGTGCAGTGCCGGTAGACAATACTCATTTATATGATACCAAAGAAACTCCTGCCGCGATGGCGGGAGAACCAAAATCAGGATCTACAACTCCTGGTTCCGACGATCTCAAGTCCCGCAAGTTCACTTTCAATCCTCACGCGAAGGAATTTAATCCATCAGCCAGGGCGTTTAATCCCGTAAGGGTTCACGAATGAATAAAATAATGTTTGGTCTGTGATCAAACTTCTAAACGATTTGAAATGGTTTCCGTCTGCAGAAATCTCCAACGACTCCACCAAGACCACATAATGACCCTTCGAGTAACGCTCAAGTACTTGGACCGTCCTCCATGCACACTTATATTCCGATGCAGGCGTTGCTTTACAACCCTCAAACCGGCATGGTGCAGGGTCCGTCTCCGCCAGCACCTACAGGGAACCCACAAAGAAACGTTCCTCATAGAAAAGGTAGCACCAGTGTGCGTGAATTCTATAATAAGCAGGGTGACTAACTCCCTTTGTGTTTCAGGAGGTCTGATCGGAGTCGCGCAACGTGCCGAAATGCCTCAGCAAATGTCTTTGCAACAAACCGTCCCGTCTCTGATTGGGTCGTCCTCGCTTCAGCCCAACGGATCACATTCGCACTATGCGGTCCTTCCATATTCCCAGGTGAGACATTTGTCAACAGAAGAAGCCCCAAACTCTGGTTGTGCTATATGACTTTCTAAAAATTTAAACAATGATTTAATATGATTTTTAAAATTTGGCATCTTGTGCAGGTGAGGCTTCCCAATCCAAACATGCTACCGTTGTACACAGAGGCTGGAGGACAGCAAGTGCAGCTCCCAGTGCATTACTATCAGCACGGAGGCTCTCCAACGCAGCCAAATTCCAGCCAGCACACACAACCTGGAAACACAGTTAGCGTATCGTAAGTCAAACCTAACTACTATTTTTTAAGGCAGACATTCATGAGTGTAGAGTTTAGATGCCCCAAAGTCTCTTGTTGAAGCAATCGACTCAACTTCTTGCTTTGTTCTGCCTTCAGAGTACCAAACCTTCATGGATACGCGCAAACGCACCATGGATACCCGTTCCTTGGCATTCAAATGGGATGGAATCCGGCCCACAATAACTCTCAGCAAGTCGTGGCCTCCGCATATGTTCCACATGGTAAGTCCTCAACTATTTGCGAGATTACCCCGAAAGGCACTCAATTGAACGGTTTTGTCAGTTGGAAAAATTAATTGTGTACTTTATTGCAGGCGGTGCGGGGGGAATCCCACACGGTTAAGGGGAACGTTAGGGCAAACTCGCAGTGCTAAAAACAATGAAAACAAAAAATTTTTTGTATTGCTTGAATATTCAAGTCAAGTGAGGTTATAACCTATTTAAACAAATTAAGAAATTAGATATGAAATAAAATGTTACGTAATCTACACTACTGGCTGACTGCCGTATGCACTCAAGTCTTATCCTGGTTGTGTACTTATTCAAAACACCAAAACGAAAACGGGAATGCATATTCTCCTCGATATGTTTCTTTATAAATATCACGAGTTTATTTGGAACGATGTTAGTTTCTATTTGTATTACAATTGCATAATTATTAAGCTTTCAGCGTTTGATGACGTGTTATCACTGCGGTGGTTGTGCATTATCATTTGCACCCCACTCAAAACCTCCTGGACGCTCCTCTGGCAGCGGATTGTAGTTGGGATCCTCCTCAGGCGGATCAAAGATCATCTTCCTGCATTGCATAGTATCAACTTAGTTCAGAACGGAGGAGAATGGAATTCTTAACTTACATAAAACGTGGAGTTTTGAGAATTTCTTCATTTCGTAAGATTAGCGACACATGAAAAGACACATGCCGAAATTAAAATGTTGTCAGTACTTGAATAATCACTGTGTGAACGCCGTCAGTTCTAATTTCTGTTGAAATATTGGCACTTACGAAAACCACCGGGTTGATTTGGGAAAACGTCTTCTAAGAAGTAGTACATGTGACCAACTGTGATTCCAATCAAGTCAATTTGCACCGAATTCCCCAGCAGAAGTGAGAACCCCAAGATAACAAGTGGGAGCAGCGGCGCCTGTAATATAAACGTTTTTGTCAAAGTTGATGAGGATCAAATTGGTTTCGTTTGAGCAAACCACAATTGAGTATTTAGTTGGTTACTACTTATGCCCAGCAACTCACCTGGAAGTTGAGAATGCCAAAGAAGCTCATGCGAACGTCTGGGTTTCTGCGGGACCAAACGTACACTAGCATCAGGGTGAAGGCATGTCCCAGGAAGATGAGGTTGGCGAAGTATGCAATAATCTGAAAAAAAACAAATATTTAGCTCTGGTAACCTTACTAACATCCCAGGCCTCGTCATATTTGTTACGCAATCTTACCAACGTCAAGACGGCACCAAACAAGAACATCATGACAAAGTCAGCAGTTCGGCCACGGAATGACGACTCTTCCAACGTGCGGCAGTAGCGATAAGTGAAGATAAGGTTGAATACAAAGTTGAAGCTTAATGTACCAAAGAAGAAGAAGTTGGTCAGTAAACGCCACCACTGTTGCATTCAGGCATCAAAAGTGATCATGGAAATGAAAAAAACGAATTCGTGAACTTAATGTCGATATTTCCAAAATCGCACACTCAAAAGCACGTACCTGATGTTGTTTTACTACAAGATATGGATTAAAGTAAATGTCATATGGCGAAACTAGTTCCAAATGCTGCAAGAATCAAGGTGACCATCGATTAAGGGTTAGGTTCTCATTCCGTAGTGAATAACTAGTCTTACCACAGCCAATGTAGTGAGAACACATGCGGTGGTGTACGCCCTTGTGACGGTAGGAATTTCCTTATAGGTGTTCCAGAGAGATTGATGTGCCATCTTGACGATACCGGTAACAGAGGGATAACAAATATTTAGACAAATACGGCAGATCGTGGTCTACTCTTGCCTCCCTTGCTAATGGGGCTAGGAAGTAGGCGAACGTTCAGCTCCTTCACACAACTAAATAAGTAAGAATGGCTGATTAGAACACAAAAGCGTCGCATAGTAAGTTTAGTGAGTAGACCTTTACTAGCAGTCAGTAACGAAGGGTAGTGCCACTGTTAACGATACTTAGATATTATCTACTGGCTGGTTGGCTGGCTGACAACAGTATCGGTCTCTAAGTTTGTCATTTATAGGATAAAGATACTTGTAGTTCTTGAAAGGAGTTTTCTTTTATACTTCTTTACTTTGGCTTCGAATTCACTACATGAAAGCTCCACCTCGAACTACGTGACGTTTGCAAAACGTCGAACTAACTGCCTGACTCAAAGACTCAATCCGTTAACCCTGTGGAGTGTTTAATTAACATAATATTCTTACACATACGCCAGCCTAGAGCCACTCTTTCGTCAAAGCCACAAATTCCTGAATTTCCATGTACTTACTTGTCAAGCGTTCTGATAAACCCCAGGAGAGTCTCGTCCTTGGCTGGTCAAAAAACGAGTGATTTCTAGGAAATTATCTTAGTTAACTTATTAAATAATTGTTTAACCATCCGAGTTGTTGAAATGTTAACTCTTCGTGTCGTGTTCGAATCGAACCGAGTCTTATGAACAGTCAGTTCAACTCTAGAACTTACTTGTCATAAATTTTAAACTGCGCGCTGTACGACTTTGTGGTTTCTGACTTTCACAACGAACCCTATAACTAGGTTGCCGGTGCACACTTATCTGATCTTACAAAAACTTGCTAATGAGTTGCCTTTACCCATTTCAGTTGTATTTGGAAACATTTGCCGACAAATTCGGTTTAATGAAGATCAGTCCGCGCTACCTGGTGCATTAAATATTTAGTGAAATGGCCCCATCGACTTCTCCATTTGCCCCTCCTCTATTCGAATGTGGTAACGCCAGAGCGTAGCGTCGTTTTCTTCTGAAAATTAAGGCCAAAGATGCAGACAAACTTGAGCAAAAGATGAAGACTCGATTAGCTATCCGGTGCTATTTTTCGCTAAAGTAGTTAATGATAGGTAAACAATTACATCAAATCAGAGACCGAATTTGAGGGTTGATTCTAATGAAAATCATTCAAGATTACCAAATGTCACAGGTGTTATTAAAGTACCACAAGATTGCGGCAGGTCATGCATTATCAATCTAGCACCCCATAAGTAAATTGTAGAATGCTCCTGGAAGTATTTTGGAAGCGCTTCTTGTTGGAAACGCTTTCGAGAGGATTGGATAACTTGCGTTCGAGTTTCGAGCGGCTTCCTTGTTGCTTTGTGAAAGAGGTAAGATTCGCAAACCAACTGGTGAGTCAGGTTGCGTTGTGCGGTCTGGTTCGTAAAAACAAGAATCTCTGTTTAACCTTATTTTTTGCAGTTTAGTCATTACTTAACAGAAATTAACAAATTAAAAATTTTGTTAGTTGTGTAAAGACTGAAGGCAACTATATATTACAGTATTTATTTCGACCGTTTTAAGATGCAACGAAATGAAGAACAGGAAAATAAGTGCTACGATCTCCTACGGAGAATTAGCGCTCTACAAATCCACGAAGTCCACACATACGCCCAAGATCAGGTTAAAGAATTTTCGTCAAAGAGCAAAGCCCCAGTTCCAGCTATCGCGGAGGAACTCGACTACACACGTTTAATACTTGGCGGAGTTCTGAAAGACGTTCCTGTTGTGGGTGACGACGACACTGAATCAAGTTCTGATGAAGAAAGTTGTGATGAACTTAATTTTGGAACTAGAGATTTCGAAAATTATTTGCGAGTGTTAGTTTGCTAATCATTGTATTTACCCAATTTCTCGTCAGGTTTTGACGCATGTTAATTCTATGTGTAGAGACGAAGCGCCAGGAGCGAAATGGGCAAGAGATAGAGGCGCGATAATAACCGCCTGGACGTGGCTGCAGGATGCAATTGGATACGTCAAATTTCAAAGAAAACAACATGAAGAATTTTACAAGTGAGTAAGACAAACGAGTATAGTGCACTGGTGGCCTTTCCTACTTCTAATTTTTGTCATCCTGATTTTTTTACCAGGCACTTCAGACAGTCAAAGGTGTCGCTTACTGTTGATGATAAATTTTGTAATCCAGCCCGTGCATCAGCGGCTGGATCGTCGTTGGTCGACGCCCAAATACAGATTTATAAATCTGAATCGCAGTCAGAACAAAACACACTAATGTCGAGCAAGCCGATGTGCGTGTTTTTCTAAGAATCTTATGGCTGAAAGTTGGTCTTTAATTTAATGTGCTTTCAACATTTTAGGTCATCCGGCATGATCAGGCCATCCGGCAGCCCTTCTCGTTCAGTTTCAGTGGAGAATTTACTACCTCTAAAAATAGGTCAACCAAATGTTCCAACTACACCGGACCAGGCTCGTGTGAGTGGGTCAAATGAGAGTGCCATCCCGGTGCCTCCTGATCAGAT